>VZTZ01044668.1:21959-96758 GCA_013400955.1 Drymodes brunneopygia | reverse complement strand
CAGGCTCCCTTTACATCTGAAACTTGTGTTTTTTTGGCTAAGGAATCCACTGAGTGTGTTGGAGCCCATGGTTAATAACAGTGGTAATAATGCAGCTCCTCCAAGCAACTGAGAAGGAATTAATTTCTTTCCATTCCGTGTTCTGCCAGGGTGGAGGTGATGTGGTCGTCACTCATCCGGAAGGAATTTCAGAGGTAATTACAAAAGGCAGAACGGGGAGCACAAGGAGCTGTAGCTACAGGTTTGGGGTATGGGCTGATGGAAAGGGGGGTCCCCACCCTGCTCTGTTGATGAAACACAGGGTTTCCAGGTAGCTCCCGGGGGAGTATCTCCCACACTCCTGCAGCTCCAGGCATGGAATGGATTTGCTGCTCTGGTGCAGGGACCTCCTGATACAGAGGTTACAGAGGATGGTGCTGGAGCTCACCCACTGCTCAGGAGCTTTTGCTCCTGATCCCACCTCAGAAGCTGTGTCTGGGCAGGTCCCTATGGGCCAGAGCCCTCTGGTGTGAGAGAGGCTGGGCAGGCCCTGGAGCCTTTCCCTTCCCTCCCCTTCCTCGTTTCTTCCCACCAGGATGAGCAGTCACTGCAAGCCCAGAGCAAGAGGCAGGAAAACACTTTACAAATGCTGTGAACCTGGGAGTAAAGTCTTGGCTGAATTTGCGTCTGGCACCATGCTGCTGTCAAGGTAAAAACCTCTCCTTTGAGATTAGGTAATCCTGCTTCTGTCAGGGTAATAAATGCAACTCTCGCCCCTTTAGTGAGAAATCTGAGCCATTTTCCTGTTGTTTAGTGAACAGGGATGTCTCCAACAGCTTTTCATCACCTCCTCTCCATCCCTCTGCTCCACTACTCCTGTCCAGAATCCACCTCAGAATACTTCATCTGATGCAACTTCTCAGGCTGAAATTTTTGGATGTTCCTCTGTGTATTCTGTTTGCAAAAATAACCATATTTGTAAAATACGAGCATGTCAAAGTACCTTGCATTGGTTCACCTGTGCTACCTAATCTCAGTTTAATTATCAGCAAAGTCAAAGCTGTAATTTAGGTTAATTGCTTAAATTAAAGCCTTTGGGTTAAACTTGGGCTTCCAAGCTAAATTCAAACCGGACTAATTTCGGGCATAATTTACTATTTCATCCCACATTAATGAAAACCAGCAGGACTGAGGTTTTTCCACAGGAGACCACTGAACTCACAGCATCCCTGAGCTGTGGGGCCGGGCCCCTCTGAGACCTCCTGGGTGGGAGGTGAGTGTCCATGAATCCCGTTTCCTGAAGGGATGAATTAGGACCAACTCCTCAGAAGGTTTCCCATAGGTGTTGCCCTGTGCTGGGTGCTTTGAGCCTGTTCCCAGCAGTATCTGGAGGCCAGTCAGCTCCAACTCCTGGGTGACTTTGAAGTGTAGGTGTGACCTGCTTTCCCCAGATAATTGTTTTCTGTGCCAGCACAGAGACTCTGGTGCAGTCCAGGCTTTGCAAAGAACTTCACCTCCATCACTGCTGCCTTGCACACAGCTGGGAGGGCTCGTTCTCCCTGGGGTCTGTTCCATCTTGAAGGACTCTCAGACTTTTGGAGGGGTCTGGTACCTCCTTTGTCCTGTTCTGGTGCCTGGCTGGTGACACCTGAAGGAACCTGGATCCTCCACATCTCCTTGTAATGCCTTTGGAGAATCCCCTGCCCTGGGCTGGGCTGCTGGGGATGTGACCCCGCATGCAGAACATGAACTCCAAAGGCTGAAGGTGGTCGCAGGGTATTTGTCCCATCCCATCCTTTCTCTTGGCCCTGGGGCATGTCTTTTCTCTGAATAAAGAACAAGGAGCCCTGGAAATGATGTTGCTGGGGATTCTCACTATTTTGGTGAGCTCTGTGCACATTCCATATCCCCCAGCTCCATCCTGCTCCTGGCTTGGTTTTCCTTCTGAAGATCCATAGTGCCGGTGTGGAGTTTCATTTCTCCCTGTTAAAACAAACCTGCATTGGCACAAGGAGCTGGGAAGATAAACAAGGATTATGCATGTGTCCTGGAAAGTGGATCCAATCACAGGGCAGCAATTCTAGGGGGCCTCAAGTTTATTTACCATTTTTCTGTCCCATGGGATTGGTTCAATTTCTGACCTCCAACTGCTTTGGGCAGTGGGATGTTGCTCCAACTGAGCAGATGGCAGCTGGGAATATTGTTCCACTCTGGATTTGCTGCAGCCTGTGTTGCCTTCCCTGCAGCCATTTCGTGTCTTATTTCATTTGTAGCCTGTGCAAATAAACAATTTGCGAATTAAAATAATTTTCTTTTGTGGAAATTCTTCTTTTGAGTCAAAAAAGCTGCGAAGTTTCATTTTGGAATTGTTAAGGGGAGTTGGTTCAGTATTTCAGGACAGAATCATTCTCATAGGAAACGTTTAAATTAAATGTTGGGTTTCAGAAAATGTTTCACCCAGTGTTTCGGTGGCAGCTAAAATCACGTGTCATGTTTGACTTGGGTGTGTCAAACTTTCCAGGTCTCTGCAAATCAGGAGGAGGGAAGTTGAATACAGCTTTTTGCATCTGCTCTGCAAATTACCAAGGAAGATGTGCCAGGATGGGCTCTTAGAACACTTCAGTGTAAACAGAAAACACACAGAGCTGCTCAGGGTGGTTTTGGCTGCATCCTCACCCTCAGAGTGCAGAAGACAGACCCAGCACTGGCTCTTGGAGGCTCAGGAGCTGTCCTGGTACCACAGGGATGGGTAAGGGTTTGGCAAAGATGTTTCATGGAGGGTTTGTTGGTGATGGACCTATGTGTTGATGTGGCTGATGGCACAATGTGTTGTGCACACTTGGGTTAAAAACCAAAAACCATCAGATTTGACATTTTCAATAATAAAATGCAACAAATTGGGCTGCTCTGCCTCCAGTTACCATCTCAGCTCTGGAAACTTGTCCCCATTCCCTCAAATCAGTCTAAGAAACAAGGCCAGATTCTTGAAAAGTGGGTAAAACTCTTCAATTAATGGAGCCCAACCATTCACCCTCCATAAAAACTCCTCTGGTGCAAATGGGCTGCCCCAGCTTTCCCAAGACATCATTCCATGGCCCTTCCCAGCTGCTGGAGTGCAGCCTCAGGTTGTTCATCCCACCATGGGACCATTGGGCAGAACCATCCCTTTCCCTGCTCTGGGCCCCCACCTGCTGGAGATGCTCGGCTGGCTTGGCCAGAACTCTCACACCTGCACCAGGTGATGGATGAGGGGGTCCCGTTGGTATGGGAGCTCAGAGGCTTTTCCCTGGAAAGCTGCTCTGGAATGTTGCACGAGGGGCTTTTTCTGGAAGGCCTGGCTGACACCCCTCTCTTCTCCACCCCCAGCTGGAGTTTGCAGGGATTGAGGGATGGGCTGATGGGCTGATGGGCACCGATCATCTCCTTTTGGGATCAGCATTCCCAAAGGGCTGCGGGTCCTTCCTCATCTGTCCCCCTTCTGCCCTGGCTCTTTCCTTGCCCATGGTTCTTGTCCTGCCATTGGGGTTGGATTCCCACCGTGCCTGGTGCTACCCCATTCCTGCCGGGATCCACACCTGGCCCTGGCAGGGAGTGGGATCAGGAGATTCCTGTGGAGCCACAGGAGGGATCCTGGGAGTGGTCTGGGATCTTGGCTGAAACTCCCCAACCAGGCAAGTCATGGAAACCTCCCAGGTTGCTGGGTGGGAACTGGGAGACCGAGTGCTGTGGGCACCTTGGAAGACCTTGGGTTCACTCCAAATTAACCTGAGGCCCTGAAACTGCCCTTGCAGAGGAGCAGCCAGGATGTTACATGGGATATTTGTGCATCCCAGGGAAACCTTGGTGGGCAAACACTGTGTGTGCAGATTTTGGGGGGCTTGCCCTGTGCCTGTCCCTGCAGCTGCTCTTCTGAGTCGTGGCAATGTCCACCTGCTCCATCACCTTCCTGCTGTGATGCCAGTCTCGCTGTGTCCTCGCCGTGGTGCTGATGCCAGAGGTGGGGTCCTCTGATTTACAATTTACTCCTGCTTGTACAAACTAATGGCTGAGCCATGCCCTGCATGAGCCAGCCCATGAATACCAAATAAACCTTTGGGAGTCCCCTTCCTTTTCCCCACTTCCCTGCACTTCCTTCCTCCCACAGTGACAGGCAGAAAGGGCAACTTTGCAGGTAACAACCACAGTGGGATTCATCCAGCTTTTGGCTCAGTTCTGAGGCAGCTTTTCCTTCTTGTGCCTCAGTCCTCCCTGCTTAGAATCATGGAATGGTTTGGGTTGGAAGGGACCTTAAAGCCCATCCAGTTCCACCCACATGCCATGGGCAGGGGCACCTTCCATAGGCCAGGTTGCTCATCCCACCCTTGCCCCAACTTCTTCTAGAGCCCAAGTCCTAAAACTGAGTTTTGTTTCCTCAAGGAGCCAATCCTGTCTTAGGAATTGCCCTCAGGGTGTCCCCAGTGCAGCAGGGATATGGCACAGACCAGCACCCACAGCAGGAGGGGGGAAGAAAAGTCAAAACTCAGCAGAGTTTAAAAATGACAAATGCTCTTTTATTGGACCTTACTGTAGATTAGGCCTGAAGTGAGGAGGCTGCAGCCACGAGGACGAGGAGTTAGAAATCTTACACACACAAAGCAAAAACCTTTCCCACAAGTGCTGGAGAAAATAGAAGGGGCTGGAAGAAATCTTGAATTGCAGGCAAAACCTTTGGAGGTTGTAACATGTTGGGGTGCAGAGGCTTTTAGAGCCCCTTGGAGGTGTTTTCACTGCTGAAGACCTGGGACTGTGGTTCCACAAGGCTGTGATTCACCCTTGGAATGGGATGAACTAGATGGTTGTCCCCATTCCACAGAGTGCTTCCATTTCCCTTTAAACGCCTGACTTTGAGGAGAGACCAAGGGCTTGCTGACAGAGGGGCACCACGAGGTCCATGCCCAGCCAGTGACCTGTTACAACCTGTGCTTTAGCCAAAGGTGCTCCAGATTCTCATGGAGGGGTCCTGGTCCCCCCCGCTGCCCCAGAGGTGAAGGACGGAGGAAGGAGAGGCTCTAGCGCAGCTATTTACACCATTATCTGCAGGGCAGGAGGCCGGAATTGCCAACGGTCATGTGCTTGCCAGCTTTATCTGATGGTCTTTTTGCTGGTGGTGGTCTTGGAAACGATCCTGACACTGCCTCCCGTGCTGGAGCTGATGCCCCGGCTGCTCCCAGAGCTGAAGGAGCTGCCTCCGCCATAGCTGAGCCCCCCAGAGAAGCCTCCACTGCCGCCTCCGAAGCCGCCGCTGCCGCCTCCGAAGCCGCCGCTGCTCACGGTGTAGCCGCCGCCGCCGCCGCCCATGCCGAGCCCCCCGCCCAGGCCCAGGCAGCTCCCGCCGCCGTAGCCCATCCCGCTGGAGCTGCTGACCACGGCTGGGAAAGAACCAGGAACACCCGTGAGGGGGACAGTTGGAGCCCCAAGGTGGGGGGACCAGCAGTGTCACCCCCTTGGTGAGGGGTGGGTGGGAAGAGGTGGAAGGGGGGGCAGATACAGAGAGGTGGAAGGGGGGTATGAAGAGGTGGAAGGGAGGTGATACTCACAGACACTGACAGCTCCGACTCCTTCTCCAGCAAGCCTGTCGGGAAAGGGGAAAGTGAGCAATAATGCCAAAACCTTATCCATGGGAGCACATAATTAGGCCTGCATGGCCTTCAGTAGGGACTCTGCTCTGCTGGGGTGTGTGTGTCTTACAGGTGAAAGGTGACACTGCTCATTTTTATCAGTTTCAGGTGCCAAGAGCTGGAGAAACAAAACTTTGCCTACAAAGTTCAGTTTCAACCATCCCTCTGTCTGCCCTGGTGCTCCAGCCCCTTGGGAAGAGCGGTTTGACCCCAAGGAGATGGTCCCTGGTCAGCACACATCAGGTCCACGTGTCCTCACCTGCTCTCCTCGCCCTCCAGCAGCTTCCTGTAGGTTGCAATCTCGATGTCCAGGGCCAGCTTGACGTTCATGAGCTCCTGGTATTCCCGGAGCTGCCGCGCCAGGTCAGCCTTGGCTTTCTGCAGGGCATCCTCCAGCTCGGTCAGCTTTGCCTTGGCATCCTTGAGGGCCATCTCCCCGCGCTCCTCGGCCTCGGCAATGGCTGCTTGGAGGTTAGCACACTGGAAGTGGGGAGAACAGGCAGTTGTTTCATTTGGGCTCCCAAAACCCCTCCCCCAAGTGTTGCTGGGGGGTTGTGGACACTGGCTGGTGGCTTCCAGGATGGCACTGAGGGCTCCTGATGGGAGCTGGCTCTTCCTGCTGTGCCTGACCACCATCACCGCCCACCTGCCTCCTCCTGCTCTGCAGAACCATCCCCCTCCTACCTGTTTCTTCACGCTGTCAATCTCATTCCGCAGCCTCTGGACCATGCGGTTGATCTCTGAAATCTCAATCTTGGTGTTCCTCAAGTCATCCCCGTGTCTTCCAGCAGAGACCTGGAGCTCCTCGTACTGGTACACGGAAAGGAGGAGAGCACTGGTGAGCACTGGGAGCTCAGGGAAGGGTGAGGGGACTTCAGGGAACCAAGTGCAGGTCTGGATGGGGGTTAAGGGTTGAGGGACAAGATTCCTCTCAAATCTGCCCATGGAATAATAACAGCACTTGCCCTTGGCTCTCAATATGTGCCAGGAAGGCAGTGCCTGATGGCACAGGGGACCTGGGCATTGTCACCTACAAGAACGTGGAAGGCCACGTGTTTAAGGCCAGTTCTACTAGAGACTCTGTGAGCCCAAGGTCAAAACTTGGGCTCATCCCTGTCTCCCCTCAGCTGACGGGAAATAATTTCTGATCACTTCTGACCACAGAAATCAGTCTGTCACCCCAGTTACCCACCTTGTTCTGGTACCAAGCCTCGGCCTCAGCGCGGCTCCGGTTGGCGATGTCCTCGTACTGCGCCTTCACCTCGGCGATGATGCTGTTGAGGTCCAGGTTCCGGTTATTGTCCATGGACAGCACCACCGAGGTGTCAGACACTTGCTGCTGCATTTGGGACAACTCCTGCAGAAGATGCAAAAAATTAAGTTAATGGTCTGTTGTCCATTGGAAAAACCACAGAGATGAGGTGATTTGGGAGTTCTCCCCACCAAGCTGTTTCCCTGCTCTGTCTCCATTTGCCCTTTTCTAACTTATTTCTACATTATCATTCCAAAAGCCTCAGACCACCTTCTCCTCTGCTCCTACAGAGCCCTGGGTGTGGGATCCACGGGGCAGGAGCTGGGGGGATGCTGTCCAGGAAACACTCACCGCCTCGTACAGAGCTCTCAGGAAGTTGATTTCTTCTGCCAGTGCATCGGCCCTGCCCTGGAGCTCAACCTTGTTCATGTAAGCACCATCCACATCCTAAAGAGAAGATAGCAATGGTTTCTGATGAAACCAGAACCCAAAGGGGATTCAGGACACCAATGGGATGGTGTCTGCTTCCAGGTCTATTATTCATAGAATCATGGAATCATGGAATTATTTGAGTTGGAAGGGACCTGAAAGCTCATCCAATTCCCACCCCTGCAATGGGCAGAGATACCTTCCATAGACCATATTGCCTTGCACTCTTCCAAGGGTGCGACAGCCACAGCTTCCCTGGGCAACCTGTGCCAGTGCCAGCAGTTTCTTAGGCTAATTTTTATGTCCCTGTGATCAAGGTATTTTTTTAACGTAATGTTGGACATTGACTGTGAGCCAGAACCAAGTTCTCGGGCAGAAGGCAAAGCTCTGACTCACAAGAATGTGACCAGATACTGAGTTGAGCTGAGCCACAAGAGACCAGAAAACAGGGCAGCTCTATCGGCACAGAGAAGGTTGTGCCCATTCCTGGCCTCAGGAGGACCCAGCCCAGGATGTGCTGATTTCACTGCTTGACCTAGCCATGAGGGTGCAGGACCCCAGCTCCCACCAGCTTTGCTTGAGCTCTGCAAGGGGAGTTAATTCCATTTCCTGGCCCATAATTCCCAACCCACTCACCTTTTTGAGGACCACAAACTCGTTCTCAGCACCCGTGCGCCGGTTGATCTCATCTTCATATCTGCCAGGATGAAAGAGTGAGGGGGTTTGGATGGAATGAAGAGGTGGGAGCGCCCCACTCCCAAATCATCAGTTGTGGCTCATGGATTTATTCCTTACTCCCACATGTTTATCCAGAGCAGACGCAGAGCAAATATTACTGTCTTTGAACTGTGGGACTCCGTGGTGTGAGTAGTCCCAGTTAAATTAATATATTTTAATCACTGCCCATAAAGTCAAGCTCATACATAAATGTGCAGATTCAGAGCCCGTTTTGGCAGGAAGCAGGAGCAGCCATTCCCAATGACCTTTGCTCCAAGCAAAGTTATGCAAAAGACTTTCAACAAAGCTGCACTGCAATGCCTGCAAATGTATAATAAAGCAATCATTTGATATTTGATATTATAATAATGCTAATGGCTCGGAAGAACCCACTGCAGCATTTAATTAAAACAAAAAACTCCATGGTTGTGCAAGAGAGGATCATTACAGCACTGACAGTGTTTCTGTGGAACTTTTTATGGCTCTGAGCAACATCCTCTCATCAGATAATCAGAGCAGGGCTTAGCTAGAAAGTAGACAAAACATGCAGGCTCTTGAGACAAAGACCTGGTTTTCAAAGGCAGGTTCGTGCCAGTCCTCTCACCAATATTGGCAGAGTTTTCCCTGCAGCTGGATCTCTGAGTGGACAAGAGGTGGGAATTAGTCAGTGGACTGGGAACCAACTCTAGACTTGAAATAAAATGTGTTCTCCTTCCCAGGAGGTAGCTCTGAAATCCAGACTGTAGAACAGATCATTTGGGGCTTGTGCAGTATTTCTAAAAGCCTAGAACACATTTCAAGACCTCAAATGCACCCAAAACCATACGAGAAGCTCTGCCAGTCCATCCTGTTGGATCTAAGTGTCATCTTCCCAGCCCCTCTACCAAAAATCTGTCTCTTCCCATGCTTAACTACCTAATATTAACCTATTCCAGCCCTGCAGGGTGATTCTCAAATTTGCTGTCAGCCAGGGCTGCTTAAAGAAGGGACAGATTGTTCTCAGCCAGATAAAAGTCAATGGCCTCACCTAAAAATCCCCAAAAAAGTCCCCTCCAGGCAGCAAGTGCTGACTGGTCTGTCCTGAGAATGATCCATCCCCCCTCCACTGGATCCCGTGTTTCAGCAGGGGGTTAATTCCCTCCCCAGGGAAATTTTTGGCAAAGAGCTGAGCATCTTCCAGGCAATGGGAGTTGAGTGAGCCGAGCACCCCCAGGTTGCCGGGGCCCTCTAGAAAGGCTACAGTTTCCTCCACAGAATGGAAGATTTTGGAGCTGGAAGTTTATTGGCCATGTTTCATTCTGGTTTTGCCTGTCTATTATCCTCACAATTTACTAACTTTTCTGTCTTCAGGTATATTATTTCAGGAGACTCCAGGGATCAGACCATGACCTCTATCATGCTGGAGCAGTTTCCCAGGAATTCTGTGCTAAACGCTGACATTGATTGTGATAAATGTAAAATAACAAGGGATAATTCTGGGAACATGTTCTATGCCGGGAAGAAGAACCCGGATCAAACACCACGTGCGTGCCAGCAGGAATGAGCCACCCGCCCGGATTTTCCTGGCTGGAATGACTTAACGCTGCAGAACGTGATTCCTTACTTGTTCTTGAAGTCCTCCACCATGTCCTGCATGCTCCGGAGCTCGGAGTCCAGCCGGCCCCTCTCTCCCACCAGGCTGTCGAGCTGCCGCCGCAGGTTGTTGATGTAGGTTTCGAAAAGGGGCTCCAGGGACTTCCTGGTTACAGTGTGACCCTGCTCCTGGAGGAGGGTCCACTTGGTCTCCAGCACCTTGTTCTGCTGCTCCAAAAAGCGCACCTGGGGAGGAACAAAACCGGGGACATGTGTGAACAATACACAAAAAAACCTCACAACTGCCAGGAAAAAATGGGATCACCAACAGAAAAGGTCAAGAGATGTTGGGACAGCCGGAGGGGAATCATTAGGAGTGTCCCAGTTCAGGGCACTGGATTCTCAAAAGTATTAGAAGCTTCGGAGATGTTTAGCAAGATTTTTTCAGGAGTTTTAATCAGGCCAAGCACCTGTACTTGCAACTTTGATGTTTCTCCCCCCAGTAGGTGCCCAGCCCACCTTACTGGTTTAAACTGGTTCTATCCCATTGTAGAGGAGAAGATCCATGCACCGCAGGATAGTTTTTACAGGGAAGAGAGAGAATTACTTTGGCAATAATATAAAGGCGCTGAAAAACTCATCCTTGCTAAGAGGAGACATAAAGCAGTTCTTAGTTTTCAGCCAAGCCCACGTTTCTTGTCAGCTGGGATCAGTTCAGGCAAGTCCCTAAATCCAAATGAAGTTTCTTCCTGAAGTTTTTTCCCAAGGCAACTGATAACATGCCTGGCTTGATGGTTCAGACCAAACTCTCACCTTGTCGATGAAGGAGGCAAATTTGTTGTTGAGAGTCTTGATCTGCTCCCGCTCCTGTGTTCGCACTTTCTGGATTTCCGGATCGATATCCAGCTTGAGGGGTGCCAGGAGGCTCTGGTTGACGGTCACTTCATGGATGCCACCAGGTGGGCAAACAGGGAACCCGGAGCCACCTCGGCCACCAAATCCAGGCCCTCCCAGCCCAAATCCACTTCCCAGCCCATAGCCACCACCACCACCAGCTCCTCCTAAGCCAAAGCCAGCGCCTGCTCCACCACCATAGCCAAGACCAAAGCCGTATCCACCCCCGGCTCCACTCCGGAGACCTCCACCGACCGAGCTGTAGGAAATTCTTTTGCTTCCACCTAAGTTATAGAGACTTCTGCTGCCAAAGCCACCGCCAGCTCCAAAGCCTCCTCCACCTCCAGCTCTTCCTCCTCCAACTCTGGAGACAGAGACAGAGCTAAAACTGCTCCTGGTCCCACCTCCACCACCTCCTACAATAGCAGAGCCTGAGCTAAAGCCCCTCATGCCCCCTCCAGTAGATGATCTGAAAGAGATCCGGCTCATGGCTGGGTCAGTTGGGAAGGCAAAGAGTAGGAGAGAGGAAAACAAAAAAAGGCTGCACAGCAAGAAAAGAGCAGAGGGCAATGGAGACAGAAACCCCTGTAATGGGAGAGCTTGGGAGCCTCCTCTTTTATCTGCTTGGAAAACTTGGCACGGGAGTTCAGAACTTGACGTGCCTTGCAGCAACTTGCCTTGTCAAACACACCTCGGCTACGGCGAGGCGCTGAAAAATGCATTGTTTGCAGGCAGGAAAGTAACGGCGAGAGGGAGCTCCCCCCTCCACCAAAGCCGCCGCTCTGAGTCATGGAATTAGAATTGAATGGGACGAGGTCTGCACTCAGGGGCAGGATGCAACATGATTCCCGAGACCCTGGGAGCCGCTTTCCCTCAGGCGAGCCAAGGACTTGCTCGCTTGAGCAAAGTGAAGATTTTGCAAGTCGCATTTTAAGGTTTAACGTGTTGCATAGGCAAGAAAAATAGGGGCTTTTTCAAGGTTTCCAGCTCTGTGACTGGGCATGTGTGTCCTGTTGTTGGCTTGGGAAAGTTGGGTCTGAAGGTGATTTTAATGATCAGTGCTGATATTATGGGGGTTTTTTTTAATATTCAAGTTTGATTTTTTTTTTCTGCATCTAAATTATCATGGGCTTGAAGAGCCAAGCGAAAGCTGTGTCATGGCAGTATTTTCTGGGATCTTACCAAAAATCATCTCCCCTCGTTCCAGGGGAAACTGAGGAATTAGTTAACATGGCTTTGAAAGACAGCAAGTATATGTGTTTTCCAAAATCACGTCAAAATAGATTAAATAGTACTTTCCTTAATAGAGACTTACAAAATACTATTAAAAAGCTGCTTGAAATGATTGTGGTTCTGTAGCAGCTCCTTGTCAGACTCAGGGTTCAAAAGCTCTCTGTGAAGTGGTGGTTTTATCACTTTTTCTGCCCCTCCCCAGCCCCTCTTATATTTATCCAACAGTTTCCACGTCATTGTTGGCTCTCCAAGATGTTCTGTGGAGGGGAATTCACCCACTTTCCTTCCCACCCCCTCCTTCACTCCACTGAGATCACACAATTGGAAAAACTTTCTAAAATAGCTTTCGCCTCTTGATATTGCTCCTGGGTGAACTCTTGTGCAGGAGTTTCAACCCCCACAATGAGTCTGTGTTGTGTAAAGGCTTGAGAGCTGGAGCTAGACACGAGACACAGGAGAAGAAATCCCCTCATTCCCACTTAAAATACCTCCCCAAATACTTTTATGAACTGGATTTTGCCCACTGGCCAGGGCTGCCCACTTTGGCCAGGTGAAGTAATAGTGAAAGACAGAGAGATGAGAGATGAGCAGCTAAACCAAAAAAATCCCCAAATTCATCTACGTGAGCAAAAAGTGCAGGAGCTCAATCCAAAAGGGGGAGTTTCAGGGGATCGGCTGTGTCTCAGAGCTTGTTTGTGTTGATGTGTTTCCAACCACTGCTTTTTTTCTGTCTGGGAACTTGAAAGAACCTGAGCAGGAGGGGTTTGGTTTGGTTTGGTTTGGTTGGGTTTTGTCTTCTTGCAATCAGAAAACAGCAGCGCTCCCAACTCCCATCTCCTTGGAGTGCTCCCGATTCCAATCGTGAGTCACCGGCCCCGCGGGCACGATCGGAGCCGATCCCTGGATGCGCTGGTCCAAGATCCCTCCCGCTGACAGGGAGGCGGCTGGGCTGTAGCAAGGGGGTGCTCTCACCCCGGGAGTGGAGATGTGGGAATATCCTGCACGCTGGAAACGCAGACTTTTGCTGGGAAAACTTCACCCTATGCTCCATCCAAACCCAACCACCCCCGATTTCACAGCGGCAGGAACCTGAGCCATGAGACTTCTGGGCGCTGAAAATAATCACAGTGATACTGAAAATGAATGAACTCTGTTCCAAGAATGGCAGATCCATGGAGATTTGCTTTCCTACTCTTGCCCATGTGTACTGGCACAACTGTGCCAGGAGCCTGTGGACGGGGGCCAGGCAGGGAACCTGCCTTTGACTCCCAAATTGCTTATGCAAAGTCACACCTGGGAACAGGAGCACAGGTTTTAATTAAAGCAGAGGGAAAGGATTCATGTGGAAGGGAGTCATTACTTCCCCAGCTCTTCTAGGAAAGCCTGTTGCTGCAGACAATGGCAATTAAGTGGAATATTACAAAGGATTTAGAAGAGCAAAGCAAATGATGGTTTAGGCACCAAAACAAGGAAAACTCTTGCGGGATCTCTCGGTCCCTCACACTTTCCTTTCTTGGTTTGTGTCATGGCAGTATTTTCTGGGATCTTATCAAAAATCATCTCTCCTCGTTCCTGCACTCACATGCAGAGTCCCACTGAAGGTGTTCAGGGCTGCAGGGGGGCTATGCTGGCCCCTCAGGTGGGACATTCCCTGTGGAGAGGCAGGACAAATCATGGGGGGGTGCCTGGGGGACGAGAGCACAGCAGAGAAAGGGAAGGAGGAACAGGGCTCCTGTCAGTAGGAGCTCAGCTGCCTCTGAGCCCAAATTTGCTCTTTTTTTCATCAGGGACTGGAAAAAAGACGTTAAAAACTCTCCAGGTTGGTTAAGGTTGGGTTGTCATGAGCTGTGTTAAATCCTTGCACCCGACCTGTGCAACTTAGCAAGGTCAGAAATAGAGGTGACTCAGAGTTTATTTTTAACCTTCACTGGTTTTTTGGCCTGACTGCAACATCCTCTGGACAGCAGGGACTGAGGAATCTTGGTGGATGACAGGTTGACTGTAAGCCAGCAGTGCGTCCCTGCAGCCAGAGGGCCGATGCAATCCTGGGATGCCTCTGGAAGAACATGGTCAGCAGGTCAGGGAGGGGATCCTGCCCCTCTACCTGGCCGTGGTGGGGCCACATCTGGAGTGCTGTGTTCTACTCTGAACTCAGAATGTTCCAGAATGACAAGGAGCTCCTGGAGAGGGTCCAGTGGAAGCCACAAAGGTGATGAGAGGTCTGGAGCATCTCTTTGATGAGGAGAAAATGGCAGGAGCTGGGCATGGTCAGTCTGGAGACGAGGGGACTGAGAGGGGATCCCAACAATCATAGGAATATCCAAATATCCATACAAACATCTCATTTGAGAGTGTCTTATCAATCAATATGCACATCTCCAAGGGGTGGCAGGAGGATGGTGTCAGACTGTTCAGTGGTACCCAGAGACAGGACAAGGATCCCAGAATCCTTGAGGTGGGAAAAGCCCTCTAGGATCATCGATCTGTGCCCGATCCCCACCTCATCACCAGCCCAGAGCACTAAGTGCCAGTCATTCCCTGGACACCTTTAGGAATCGTGATTCCATCACCTCCCTGGGCAGGGACAAGTCAAGGCCATAAACTAGAACAGAAGAAATTCCACCCCAACATGAGAAAGAACTTCCTCCCATGGAGGTGGCAGAGCCCTGGAAGAGCTGCCCAGGGAGGTCATGGATTGTCCCTCTCTGGAGACATTCCAAGCCCAGATGGACACCCTCCAGTGTGGGTCACCTGCTCCAGGTGTCCCTACCTTGTCAGGGGGTTGGACTGTATGAGCTCCAGAGGGCCCTTCCAACCCCAGCTACTCTGGGATTCTGGGATTCTGAGTTGGGTTTTGTCCCTGGATTTCATCTTTCACTGAGGCTCCTTTGATATCCTGGGCAAAGGGGATGAGATGTTGCCATGTTTTGGTGCACCTGGGTTTGAGTGAGGTTTTGCTGAAGCATCTCCTTTGAACTTGCTGGGACATGCCAGCATGTGTGTTCCTGCTCCGTCCCGTGTTCCTGCTCCTTCCTGTGTTCCTGCTCCTTCCCAAGTTCTGCCCGGAGTTATGCAGGGCCAGATGTTGCAAGGTCAGGGCAGAGCAAAGCATCTGAGCCTTTGAAATTCAATAAGGACTTTGCAATGAAGTTTGGCTGAGGGTTTTTTCTCCACTTTTTCTTGCTTTTATTCTTCTTTTGCAATGACTGACTGAAATATCTGCATCAGTGCTGTTGTTGTGCTCCAGCACCCATCCCCAACCCAGATCTTCCAGATAAAGACTTCCCAAGAGCCCTGCAAACACTTGGGTTTGCTCTGGCTTTTTAAGAAAGCAGAAATTAAATCCCAAGGTTTTGCCTGGCTGCATCAAACCCTGCCTTCCACAGAAGAAAAGTTTTTGGATTAACCCCAATAAGTTAAGAAATGAATGGTGATTAATTATCTTGTCACTTATGGATAAACCTCCACCCTCCTTCTCTTCCTCCTCTTCCTCCCCTAGTTTTCTCCAATTCTTCAATTTATTTTGAGACAACCAATTTCAAGATTTTCTTTATAATTTAATCAGAATTTCAAAGTTTTTCCCTGGAAGTAAAGCAAATATGCCTCCAGCTCATTCTGATGAAGGTTGGGAATATTTTGTATTCCTGGTTCTGTTTTAGAATGAAAAGAGATAAATAAAAAGAACAAATAAATTACAATCTGGTTTTATTGGACACATTCCAAATAGAGAGAGGAAGGGAAACATGGAGTCGCATCACTATTATGGAAGTATGAAAAGCTGCAATTTTCTTTTTTAATGGTGCTTTCAAAAAATAAAAAGACACAGTGGAAGGCTAGAGGGGTAAATACCACCAGAAAAGGGGAAAACTGATTTGGGACACTGGAGTTCCTTTGGGATCCTGCTCTCGACTGCCTCATTTCCTACACACTGGGCTGGAACCTGATGCACTTCCCAGTTTCCCAAAGGTCTTTCTTTTGGCAGAGGAACCCACACAGGGAGGAGATGCTGGAATTCCCCCAGGAGCAGTGGACATGGCCCTTCAGGCAGCTTTTCCAGTGAGATTTTCACAGCCTCAGACTTTCCCCACCTGCTGCGACCAAGGCCGTGGGGAGAGACAGCAAGACTTGGACTGCTGGAAGATTTGGGGAATTTTTGAAGATGTTCCAGCAAAACCTTGCATGGAACAGGACAGAAACCCCATTTAACGCCAAGCTCTGATCTTGCTTTTGAAGGACTCATTGTCTCAGACATTATTAAGAATTTTAAAATCCTATAATTTAGAAAACAAGCCCTTTTACATAGGTTTTAGATCAATCACTGGTGAATCCTCTGACAAAAACCACCCCCGAGGTTATGTGTAAGGTGCCACTGTGGGCAAACTCATTTAAGAAGAGAAAGGACAGGAATGGGAGAGAGATTTAGGATAAGCTTTTTTATAAGCTTGCGGCACACTGAATTCTCATCTGTGGGTGGAGGGATCTCAGGCTGCTGCTCAAACATTAATACTCTGAATCCCTGGGCAGGCTCAAGTGCCAGAGCTGACTCAGCAGCAAAACTTGGCAATATCCAGAAGAATCGTATCTTTCAAAACTTGGCTGTAAATGGAGGAAAGAGGGATTTTCCATCTCACTAGAGTGACTCAGAATGAAGGATATTTTAAGAGGGACATTACAAGCCACTGCCTGGGATCTTTGAGTAGCCTCCAGGGGTATTTCTAGACAGCAGAAAAATAACCCAGACCTCTGATGCAGATGAACTTCTCTTGTGAAGGACCAAGTTGGGCTCATCCAAGCAGTAAAGACAAAGCAGGGTGAGCTAAACACACATTCCCAGCCCATCCCTGGGCTTCTGGGGGCCAGAACTGAGCTAAAACCTTCCCTGCTATTTGCTCTATTTTAGCTGATGGCTGTGGATGGCCACAATCACAAACCGCTTGGCCTTATTAAAAACAAACAAATGGAAAATCAAACCAATTCCCCATTTAGAACAATTCCTTAGGCCCATGTTTTCCTTTTACTCCTGTTCCAGGGACTTGGAAAGCTCTGGTTTCCATGTGTTCTGCTGCTTTTCTTGACCTGAGATCCAAATGCGTGAGAACTACAGAGCAGGAGCAGGGCAGGGGCAGCTGGAGGGGTGGAGGTGGGTGAGAATGGGGCAAGAGGAACAGAGGAACCATGGGAGGGTCTGGGCTTGGCTTTACTCAGGCTCCGTGGCATTCTTCAGGCTCTGGCTTTTTATGCTCTTTTTGCTGGAGGAGGTTTTGGAGACGATTTTCACACCTGGGTTGGTGCCTTTTGCACTTCCAGAGCTGAAATTCCCTCCGCTGGTGCTCAGGGTGCTGCTGCCGCCTCCGGCATGGCTGTGGCTGCCAGCAGTGCCCAGACCACTACCTCCTCCAAATCCACCTCCAAGACCACCTCCAGCCCCAGGTCCAAGTCCTCCTCCACTTCCAAAGCTGTAGCCTCCTCCTCCTCCTCCACTGCCAGCTCCAAGACCGAAACCGCTCCCACCTCCTCCTCCAAGGCCAAAACTGCTCCCGCCGCCTCCTCCAAGGCCAAAACCACTTCCAACACCTCCTCCAAGACCAAAGCTGCTTCCACCACCTCCTCCAAGGCCAAAACCACTTCCGCCGCCTCCTCCACTCAGGCTCAGTCCACCAAATCCTCCTCCTAAGCCAGCTCCACCAGCCATGCCAGAGCTGGAGCTGATGACTGCTGCAAGGAAAAGCAATCAGAGGGTTGGACATCTGCTTGGCACTCATGGAATCATGTGGTGGGCTGAGCTGGAAGGGGCCATGGGCAGGGACACTTTCCACTATCCCAGTTGCTCCAAGCCCCATCCAACCTAGCCTTGGACACTTCTAGGGATGGAGCAGCCACAGCTTCTCTGGGGAGTCACCCAGTTCCAGAAAGCACCATCATCAGGACCGTGATCCATAGGACTTGAACCCAACTTCCATCCCCTGCGCAAGTCCCTAATGACAGTAGAGGGCTCCAAAAGTCATATGGGGCAAAACTTCCCTTTTCCCAGGGTTTCTCCCAGGCCTTGCTCCCAAAGCCAGACTTTGGGATCCAGAACTGTGATACTTACAGTAGCTGATGGGGTTCAGTCCCTCCCCGCTGAGCCTGTTGGGGGATTAGAGATTAGAGCAAAATTAGGGAGACAGACAGAGGTACCAGCCTCTGATGGGAGAAGTGATAGTCACTATTATCCCCACAAGGATTTTGCTCCCACCTGCTCTCCTCGCCCTCCAGCAGCTTCCTGTAGGTTGCAATCTCAATGTCCAGGGCCAGCTTGACGTTCATGAGCTCCTGGTATTCCCGGAGCTGCCGGGCCATGTCAGCCTTGGCTTTCTGCAGGGCATCTTCCAGGTCAATCATCTTTGCCTTGGCATCCTTGAGGGCCAGCTCCCCACGCTCCTCAGAGTCCCCGATGGCTGTCTGCAGGGTGGCACACTGCAAAGGATGGGGGGGGCTTGGAAAGCTGCTCTTCCCTTTGGATGAGAGTCATCCAAGGAAGAAACCCATTCTGGCCAGAATGTTCATGGAAAATGTTCCAGCTAACATGGCTGGAGTTGAAATGCCAGGCCGGCAAAAATTACTTAATGTCAAATTTTTACAGTGTGGAGCCCTTTCCAGGAGGGAGTTCAACACCTTCAATGAGGCTGCAAAAGTCCCCGACCAGCAAAGCTGAGCTGTAGTGTTGAGGTACAACAGAACAGGGCTCTGTCAGCTCCTTTTGCCATTCCTACCTGGTTCCTTGTGTTCTCTATCTCGGAGCGGATCCTCTGGATGAGCCGGTTGAGCTCTGAGATTTCACCCTTGGTGTTGCGCAGGTCATCACCATGTTTCCCTGCCGTGGCCTGCAGCTCCTCAAACTGAGGTGAGAAGGAAGATGGGACCTGAGCCATCTGAGGTGTCTGGCTGGACAAGACGTGGCTCAAACAGCCCCACTTAGGGACAGCAGGGATTTCCTGTGGCAATGATGGGTCAGCTCACCTTGGTTTGGTACCAAGCCTCGGCCTCGGCGCGGCTCCGGTTGGCGATGTCCTCGTACTGAGCTTTGACCTCAGCAATGATGCTGCTCAGGTCCAGGTCCCGGTTGTTGTCCATGGACAGGATGACAGCGGTGTCGGACACTTGAGCGCTGAGCTGGGCCAGCTCCTGTGGGAGGCACGTGGGAGCTGCACTTACCTCTCCCCACCCCCACAGTGGTGGCAGTCCCCAGGCAAGGACAATGGCAGGACAGGAATTGGGGATTTGTCTGTACCGCCTCATAGAGGGCTCGAAGGAAGTTGAGTTCATCACTCAGGGCATCCACCTTGGCCTCCAGCTCCACCTTGTTCATATAAGCAGCATCCACGTCCTGGAAAAGAGCAGCTGTGGGGACACCTGTGGCACCTGGATCCTCGTCTCAGCCAGGAAGAAGTTCCTTGGCACAGCTAAGAAACGGCCAAGCCTGGACACAAGGCTGCCCCTTTCCCTGTTGTCTGGTAGAGAAGCTGTGCTCGGCACATCCCGTTGGAAGAGCATCTCTTGCCCTAGAAAAGTGCTGTGTGTAATTTGGAAGTAGATAAGGAGGGAGGTCCTGGCTCTTTGGCCTTGGTACCTGGGATTCCCAGCACGACTGATCCTCTTTGTCTCTGCATGGTCTGTTTTGCACCTGTGTGTGTTGTGGGACAGGAGGGGGAGGAGATTTTGCTTCTCTCCTACAAGCCCCTCCATTCATTTCCTGCAATACCATGATCAAATGATGATTTAAAACCCTTCTAAAGGATGAGGATGCAGCTCCATGAGACCTCCCATCCCTCAGGATATTCCCAGTCTATGCAATGGTTGGGTTGGCTTGGCATCTGCAGCACCTCCTGTCTCACCCACCTTCTTGAGCACCACAAATTCGTTCTCTGCGGCCGTGCGCCGGTTGATTTCCTCTTCATATCTGCAGGGATAAAGGGAAAGAGGTGCCGGATCAGATCTTGGGAAGCAAAACAGGTGTCCAGGTAGGACTGCAAGGTGATCTGGACTGGGGGTGGCATCTCCAAATCAGCCTCCAGGGTTCAGCTCAAATGTGTGAGATTCCCATTTCTCAAAAGGCTGAAAAGACACTTTTGACTTAATGCAGACGGAACAAGGAAGGTAAAACTGGTTTAGAGGATTTCTCTTTGCAAGAGCCATCACAAGATGCTGTGTCCTGGCTGAGTCTCCATATTTTGATGGGAAAAACGTTGATGGACCCTTTTTGGTGCTGTTGAGGAAAATGGGTCCTGCAGGGAGAGATACCTCTGAGCAGGCGGTATTGGAGGTGACTTGTGATGTTCTGTGTTACAAGTTGGAGCACAAACTGGAGACGCTTTTTCCCCCTTCCTGGAGAAATTTTCATTCATACTTAAGGCTGGATGTTTGACTTTCAGAAATAGAAATTTTTGAGATGAATTATAGAATCACAGAACCACAGAAGCCGAAAATTACAGAATTACAGAATCACAGATTCAGCTGAGTTGGAAGGGACCCATGAGGATCATTGAGTCCAACTCCTGGTCCTGCACCAATCCCATGTCTGAGAGCATTGTCCAAACACTCCTGGAGCTCTGGTAGCCATGGGTCCCTGACTATTCCCTGGGGAGCCTGTTCAGTGCCCGACCACCCTCTGAGTGAAAAGTCCTGCTGGTCAATGTTCAGCTGAACCATTTACATCCCATTTCACACTCACTTGTTCTTGAAGTCCTCCACGAGGTCCTGCATGTTCTTCAGCTCCCCATCCATGCGTCCCCGCTCATTGAGCAGATTGGCCAACTGCCGCCGCAGGTTGTTGATGTAGGCCTCGAACAGTGGGTCCAGGTTGCTCTTGCTGGAGTTGTTTTTTTGGCCCTGCTCTTGCAAAAGGGTCCATTTGGTCTCCAGCACCTTGTTCTGCTGCTCCAGAAAGCGAACCTGAGCATTGGGAAGCAGAAGAGGCTCAGGCAGAAGATACTTGTGAGCTGACAGCCAATATTCAATAACTGGGAGTGATGCACAGCAGGAGCCAAGGGATTCCCGAACTAAGAGTTTCCAGGCTGGGAATATCCTCTGGATTATCCAGGGCTGTTTTAGTCCAGCCTGTAGCTGAGCAAATCCACCCTCAGTGGACAGTCCTCTTCAGAGGCAATTTAATTTAGGAAGCCAATGAGCAATGGTAAGAAAACTTGGGTTCAGCTCTTTCTTCACCAGACGGTGAAGTTTCTCTTTCACACCCTCTGGGGTCTCTTTCTTTGTAAGATATTTATCTTTCTTCGTTAAAGCCAAGATCTGAGTACTAATGCTAAAAGGCTTAATTGCCTTTCCTTTTGCTCACACAAACAAAGTATTTATCCAATTAAAAGCCAAGGAAGGAGTTGAGTGGTTGAGTCAATTGAGTCAATATAAAAAGGATTTTATCTTGCCAGCATTAAACTACAAAGACCAACACATCTGCTGTGATTGCCCAGAGAGAGAGAGAGAGGTGGGTTGAGCCTCTAGACCTGGATCCAAAACAGACTTATTCCATTTCAACTAATCTGTGTTATTTCTTAGGCACAAAATCTGGATCTAATCCCATTGCCACAATTTTCTTGTCTTGTTTTCTCCTTTGTAACTGCTCAGAAGGACATTATTGTTTGAGGGAGTTAACGAAGACATGCAGGGAGGAAATGAGTGAAGGATTGGAGATGTCTGAAGTTGCATTTTTGTACCTGCTAGATCTTCACTCCCCCTCTACCACAGATCCACAGCACCCAACGAAGTCTCACCTTGTCAATGAAAGAAGCAAATTTGTTGTTGAGGGTCTTGATTTGCTCCTTCTCATCTTTCCGCACCTGCTGGATGTTTGGATCTATCTCCAGGTTCAGCGGTGCCAGGAGACTCTGGTTCACAGTCACTTCTTGGATTGTACCCACTCCAGACGGGCCACCAGAAAATCCCACGGGATTCCTGCCACCACCCAGCCCCACAGGGAATCCTCCCAGCCCCCCCAGTCCACCAAAGCCAAACCCTCCGCCACCTCCGTGCCCACCACTATAGCCAAGCCCACCAGCACCTCCACCAAAGCCAAACCCACCACCTCCACCACCAAGCCCCAGCCCAAGCCCACCACCTGCTCCACCACCGCCAAATCCGCCTCCTCCACCACCAAGCCCCAGCCCAAGCCCACCACCTGCTCCACCACCGCCAAATCCGCCTCCACCCCCACCGCCACCACCTCCCAGGCCAGAGCCACCAGCAGCTCCACTTCCAAAAGCAGCTCGGAAGCTGCTTCCAACCCCAATGGAAATCCTCTTGCTACCACCAAGGTTGTAGAGGCTCCTGCTGCCAAAACCTCCACCACTGCCAGAACCACCACCGCCACCTCCTCCAATGAGCCTCCCAAAGCCACCTCCGCCTCCTCCCGATCGTGCCACAGACACAGAGCTAAAGCCAGCCCTGTTGCTGCTCGGAATTATGGCTGAGGCAGCGCTGTAGGATCGACCTCCACCTCCTGCCCTCATGCTGAGCGCCCGGTTCATCACAGCAGCAGAGAAAGGCCCTGCACAGCCAGAGAGACTCCGCAGCTCTCTGAGGAAAGGGAATATGGGTGCCCCTTTTATCCCCCAGGGATCTGGGCTTGGTTACATGGAAGTCCAGTGATCAATTTAGTGCCTTCATGGTTTTGACGTGCCAGGAGGCAGCTGTCTCCCTGAGACTTGTTAAACCCTGATTGCGCCCAAACACACCTCCTGGGGCTGGATTTGCTCAGCTGGAAGAGTTACCTAACACCCAGGTTTCTGGCAGGGAGAGCTCACTCAGCCTGATGCAAAGCCTCTGTATCCTTGCAGAGATGGGTTATTTTATTTTGTATTATTTTGCCTAACCCTGGAAGTGTCCAGGGAGAGGTTGGGAGGGGCTTAGAGCAATCTGGGTTAGTGCAAGGTGTCCCTGCCCATGGAGGGGTGGAATGAGATGGTCATTGAGATCCCTTCCAACCCAAACCATTCTGGGATCCTATGATTCTATAATTTCTGCACTGTGAAAGAAAATAATTTTAAAATGTTATAAAGCCAGAAATAAGGTCTTGGATCCCCCAGCTCTACTTAAAAGATGCAGCACATTAACACAGAGATCAGTGGAGCGTCCTCTGGACTAACTCAAATAAAAGACATTGAGAAAAAAATGGTTCAATATGAACAAAAACATTTCATGGGGTTTCTTCATCTGAAGGCAGAAGGCGGCTTGATGTTCATGAAACCTGACATGCCTTTTGGGGCTCTAATTTATCCAGTCTGCTGTTCCTCCTTCCTGGGCAGGGACCATCTCTTTGGGATGACTTGACAAAAAGATCCTGATCAAGTTTTCCTTTCCCCCCTTTCTAGATTTAAATATCACCTCGAATTTTGCCCATTTATATTTGTTATTTAGCCTACGGCAGGTTTTCTAGGCTTCTTCTCTGGATATTTGCATTTCCAGAGGACAACTCCATCCCACCCAGGGGCTGTGTTGTGATTTTTCCAGCTACCTGATGATGTGATTGATGCATTTTCATCTTGACCTAAAAACCATTTCAAAAAAAGAGGCAGATTTTCTGAGAAACTCTCTGCCCAGCTCTGTGGAACGATGTCATTTGCCCGCTGTAGGATGTAGTCAGTCCTGAGTTTCTGGTTCTCTTTAGCTCTGATTTCTTTTAAAGATCTTTGAACCTTCCATCTGAAATGCTGCCTAAAGCAGATTTAACCAGCATAAAAATACTCCCACAAATTCGCCTTATTTTGCTTCCTGGAGTCCTTGGGGAAAAAGATCAAATTCAGCAGGGTGTGAACATTTTCTGGCATCTCAGACTTTGTGGAACTGCAGTGTTGAGAGTATTTTATCCTTTGCAGGTCAGAGCTCTGCTGGTTTTTGGTGTGGGGCTGCCCTGGTGGCTTTGCCTGCACTCTGCAGGACTGGAGCTTAAATATATTTACAGGACAGGACTCTACTTGCCCTTCAAAACACATTCCTGTGCCTCAGTGCTACATTAAGGAGCTAAAATCCCACTGGCATCTCTGGAAGAACAATTAAACAGGTGCTACTGAATACAGAAGACCAAATATCTGATTATCCTTGGAGAAATGCTGCTGGGCAGGCTCGAATGGGATAGTTGGGCACTGAAAGAGAATTTCCCTTTGCAGCAAGAAATGTTTCCCAGATGGTGCAGGTCAGCTTGTTTCTTTTTGGAAAATGTGGGTTTGAATCTGGAATGTCACTTGAAATTGCCTCAATCATTTGCATAAAATTCAAAGCCAGGGTGCGATGGGAAAATGAGATTTTGTCTTCATGGTTCCTTGACCCCAGTAAAGGCAGCTTGTCCTGAAGCTGAAGAACAGGTTCAGATCAGATGTTAGAGCTGAATGAATGTAATGGGATTAAAGGTGGGGCTGCCAAGAAGAAAGAGGGAATTGTCACTTTAGGCTCCCACACTCTTCTCCCCTCGGCTCGTTATCCACAGGGTATGTGAGCCATGCAAAGGCCACCTGAGAAACGCTGCCTTTCCTTCCTGGGCTGGTTGGTGCTGTGGAGGAGCCAAGGGCTGGGGCTCCAAACCAAGAGGCAGATGTGGCATTTTCATCTGTTTTGATCAACTCTGCCAGGCTCTGGGCTCAAGCTGAAAAACTGAAAGTCGAAGTTAAATATATGAAAGAAATTCCTCCCTGTGAGGCTGGGGAGACCCTGGAATGGATTTCCCAGAGCAGCTGTGGCTGCCCCATCCCTTGAAGTGCCCAGGGTCAGGGCAGACAGGGCTTGGAGCAGCCTGGGATAGTGGAAGCTGTCCCTGGCCATGGCAGGGGGTGGAATGAGATGGTTTATAAGATTCCTTCTAACCCAACCATTCCATGAATCCAGAGTTTTAGACTCTATCAATTTACAAAAGGGTCTGTCTAGACCGACACTGTGCAGGATTTGACCTCCATCTGCCCCAAATTCACATTCCCAGCTTTTTTCTCTCCAAAATACCCTGATCTACATGAACGTCTTCAAGCAGGCATCAGCAAACATGGGTTTTGCAATAGTTGTGAGTTGAGGACAGGGATGATGAAAGGTTTTCTCCCAGAAATGCAAGAGTTGCCAGGTTGCTTTTGTCCCCCGGGGAGCTGGCTGATGTTTGGTGTGCAGGTATTGCTCTGCAGGGAGATGATCAACATAAATTATGAGCTGTCGGAGCACTGGAAGCTTCTTGTTTTGGGTGTTTCTGCTTGGTATTTACATAGAAATGAGATGGGTCGTGTTCACAGAGCAGAAAAAATGAAGACAACATTTCCAAAAACATCTTTAGGGGGGTGAGTTTTGCTTTCTCACCAAGGGCTGACCCACTTTGCTTTCACCACCCCCCAGCCACTGTGGCATTTATTAAAATAGAATTAGTGCTCTTCTCCCTGTTGATCACATCAAATCTACCATGAGGGGAGCCAGAATGCTTAATGCTGGGAGAGCAGCAAAGGCTGGAACTCATCTCATGGTGGGTTCATGAGACCCATGAGTGAGGACAGGTTGAGTCTGGGATGGGGGCTCAGCTCATCCTCCAGCCCCGGAGAGGTCGAGGGAAAGAAGCTGTGAGTCAGCAGGGAAGTCTTGGAAGTGGAGAGATGTCACCCTGCTTTGCAGGGTTCCATATTAGTAACTTTGTAGTACAAGTTTCCCATGCTTTTCTGTAAACATGGTCCTTGTTTTTCCTAACTGACCGGGATTGTTTTGCACTTGTAGATTGTTTTTCATTCCTTTCCCCTGGGCTGGAGAAAGATGATTGACCATGTCTTTGTCCTGTAAACTTACAGAGGTGTTAACCCCTCACACCAATCCTTGATTGTCTTTAGAAACAGATATAAATAAGAGAATAAAAAAGGGCAGAGTTTTTTGGTTGATCGTGCCTGGAAATTCAAGTACTGCTCTGAAAGCTGCGTGTTTCTTCTGTTGCCAGCTGTGCAACAGAGAGGGACATTGGGGAATAAATTACAGCCCCTGGTTCTCAGTGAGCCTGTCATGGGCAGATGAACCTGCCCACACTCTGTGCTGTACCAGGCTGGACAAGGACATAGGGATTTCTCCAAGAGTAATGAAGGGCTGACTCAGGGGCTGTTGGCTGTACCATGGGGAGCTGTGGGAAGGGGGAAGCTGCAGGGCTGGTTGGTTTTCCCTTGATTCCAGCAGTGCATCCAGCTGGGTTGAGTTGTCACCATGGCAAGATCCTCCCAGACAAATTATAGAGACCCATCAGTGGGTCACTGTCCAGGGGAACTGAGAGCCCTTCAGAACTTGGGGAGCATTGGGACAAAACTCAAGCATCTGGTGGGATTTGTGGGGTGTCCTGTGCAGGGCCAGGACTGGGATTCGATGATCCTTGTGGGTCCCTTCCCAGCCAGGATATTCCATGATTCTCTGACCCTCATAGAGGAAAGGGAGAGGGCGATGTGATTTCTCCTAAAACCCAGATCCTAAAATTGTAAGAGAGGGTTTTCCCTCCCTGGAAGGGATGATGGAGGGGCACATCCAGCCACGTCTCCACACCCTGCTCTGTGTGAGTTCACATATTTTGAGGAAGGTAGAAGGCGATGAAGAAGCCCCTGGTGCTGCATTTTGGGAAACTGCACTTTCTTCTAACTTTCTTCTAAAATCAACCCACTCTTGTGAGAGGGTTTCACCGGTGTGGTGTGGGATTATTTTCCTGTTACTCCCTGAGCTGGTTCTCACTGATTTCTTTAAACAAGGGCCTGGCTGCCTTTTTGTTCCATCTCCAGAGATCCCAAACACTGTGAGACATCCCAAGCAAACTGCATATCCCACGGATGCTTAAATAGCCTCCTTTCCAGACTTCCTTGTGGCCACACTAATCATTGGATGGAATAAAGGTATGCAAAGGTGCTTCAGGAAGAAGAGCAGACAAAAACTTCTTGAAGCTCCAACCTCCACCCATTTGGAGACTGAGGTTTGAGGAAATTTCTATGATTTGCAATATCAGGGAGGGAAATAAAGCCCAGGCAGTGCAGCATGAATTATGCATGGAGTTTATTGAAGGTACAGCTGAAAGTCTGGAGTAAGCGAAGGGTAATAACTCTGTTCACTTACATATGAAAAGCTTTAACTCCGTCTATTACACACAGGAAAAACAACACATGCATTTAACATAAGAAATATAAGGTGCTCGTTGGGGCATAATTAAAATATGCTCTACCAAACATGGTGTAGCAACCTGGACCAATTTACATAAGCATTCCCAACCCTCTTGTAAACAGGAAAAATTGGATTTTCTGCTGTCATTAAAGAGGTTAAATTACAGCTGCAGCTTTGTCTCGGACAATTAAATTGTGGCTTCTCTCTCTGAAGTTGGGACGACCAAATTTTTCATCCTTTTGCAATAGCTGCATTAGGGAAAGAAAGTCTCTGCTGGAAAAGGGTCAAGTAGGGAGGGGTGACTGAAAAGCCAAGATGATGTGTGGAGACAGAAATGGTCTCTGAAATGAAAATCTCACCTGAGGGGGGCAGGGGGGAGTTTCCCCCAAGAAAGACATGAGAGAGAGGGTGGGTTTTGTCAGGCAAAGGGTTTAGGCAGAGCGATGTCCTAGCGCATGGTTGTGTGATCCCTGTGGCTGTCAGAGGGAGGGGGAATACTGTTTTATTGCAGAAATGCTGATTATTATAAAATCTGCTGTGTCGGGCCCCGCGGGTCCCTACCGGGTCGTCCTGACCACGCGCACGGCTGTGCTGAACCTGTTACCGCAGACCCCCGGGGGCCCGGGGATGATCACGGGCCCGGGGCCGCACTGCTCCACCCCTGCGCACACCACGTTGCCCAGGTTGCCCAGGTTGCCCAGGTTGCCCAGGTTGCCCATCGCGGGAGCGCACTGGACCCCGTCCACCCCGGTGAGCACTTCCCTCCCCACGCAGCTGACCGCGCTTCTGGCCCCGAATCCTGCCCCGACCTTGGAGACACAATCCACGCTCCGGGTGCTGAACCCGGCGTTGCCGAAGGACGAGACCATGCCCAGCCCTGCGCCGGCCCCTCCGGTCTTGACGGTGCATTTGCCTCCCATTCCAGACAGGGATCGGCACTCCCCGACCGTGCCCCCGCCGCTGACCACGGCTGCGGGAGGAAAACAGGCTCGGTCACGCCCAGAGCAGCGAAAACCCGGCTTAAAAGGAGCTTTACAAGCTTAAAAGGCTTGTTAGGAATTTAAGGGGGGGTTCATTAACTCACCTACGCTCACAGGGTTGCCGGTGCATATCCTGTCAAGGAAAGAAACATCTCAGAGATGTATTTAGGGACATATTCCTCAAATTCACAGGCAAATAGAGCCCAGGCACTGCCTCCATAGGAACCTGACAGGTCCTTCGGCTCTTTAGGTGTCCCTGGGTGCAAGGTGCTGGTTCAAATGGCCCACCAAAGAGTTGAATCCCTAATTCAACTGCAGGGTTGAATCCCTAATTCCATGGTCATGCCAATATCAGATCCTCTTTTTGGATGAGAGTATGATCCCCTCTGCACCCAGTGGGAGGGAAAAGGGACCCTGCTCCCCTCTGCACCCCTGGGTGAAGCGTTTCTTTCTCCTTCCATTGTCTTTTGTTGACCATCCTTACAAGGTGCAGCCAGGGCTGCTCCTACCTGCTCTCTTCTCCTTCCAGCAGCGTCCTGTAAGTGGCAATCTCAATGTCCAGGGCCAGCTTCACGTTGAGCAGCTCCTGGTAGTCCCTAAGCAGACAGGCCATCTTGTCCTTGGCCTGCTGCAGAGCTGTCTGCAGGTCAATCAGCTTCTGCCGGGCATCCTTGAGGGCGCAGTCTCCGCGCTGCTCGGCATCACAGATGGCTGTCTGCAGGGCTGAGATCTGGGGACAGCCACACGAGGACATTCCCACACTACAGCTTCAGTAAAGTAAAGCAAAGCCCATCCAGTCCCATCTCCTGCCATGGGCAGGGACACCATCCACTAGCCCAGGCTGCTCCAAACCACCTCCAACCTGGCCTTGGACACTTCCAGGCACAATTTCTCTGGGCAAGAGGGCAGCCAAGGGTGATATTGCTCATATGACCCCTTATTTCTCAGCCAGGAAGTGCCAGAGAGCCAAGATTTAGGCTGGGTTTGTGGTGGCCAAGCTATTTGGGATGAAGGGGATGGGATCTGTTGTCTGCAACCTGGTGGGAGCCCACAGCAAGCACTGATTCTGGTACAGCCAAATCAACACACTTCTTATTTGCCAAGTGAGAAATAAATCTGCATTTTCGTGTACACGAACACCAGATGAGAAGTTAAAATAGATCGAATCTGGGGCAGGGGATTCTTTGCAGCTCCACAGGCTGGGAGATGGCAGGACAATGCCCTGTGACAGAGGAGCTGCACTCCCAGGTGGGTCCATCCCTTGGTCCTACCTGTTTCTTCACATTGTCTGACTCGCACTGCAGCTTCTGGATCATCCTGTTGAGCTCGGCGATCTCACTCTGGTTATTCCTCAGGTCATCACAGAATTTGCCCCGGCTGCTGTGGAGCTCCTCCAGCTGTTGCACAGGAAGAGGATGATGTCAATGTATGCAAATCGCCCCTTCCCAGGGCCCTCTAGCTTCCCAGGAAGATGGAAATCTCTGGAGCTGCACTGAGGTCGGTGCCTCCAGGGCCTCAGCCTGAACAAGGTGAGAGTCTCATGTGAGTCCTGGACTTGCTGATCTTGGAGGTCTTTTCCAGCCTTAGGGTTCTATGATTTGCCCTTTGGGAAGTAATGATGCTTCTCAGGGTGCATAAAGGGGAGATCTCTGAACACTCTGATCTGCTCTGCTTGTACTGAAGTGTCTCAAACCACACTTCTAAGGTTGTTTGGGTTTGGGTTTTTTTGGCACAACTTTCTTAAGCAAACCGCAGCTAATACACAATGTGGGGTGGGTTAAAGTTGCATAATGGAGTACTGGAATGGTTTCAGAAATGGTCTCAGGAATGGTCTGGCATGGAAATTCATGGAATACTCACCCTGGTTTGGTAGAAAGCCTCCACCTCGGCCTTGCTCTTCTGGGCAATCTCCTCATAGCAGCACTCCACACTTTTGATGATGCCCTCCATGTCCAGGTCCCGGCTGTTGTCCATTTGCACGATGACAGAGGTGTCACACAGCTGACAGTCCAGCTGAGCTCTCTCCTGCAGGACCAGAGCATTAGTCCCATTTCCTCAACCAGCCCCAGTCAGGCCAGTAGCAGCCCCAGCAAGTGGGGTCTGGTTGGAGGAGGTTCTCCCATGTACTCCTAACATGGGGTTCTCCAGTTGGGTGACTCGTGTCCAGCAACACCTGGCAGCTGGGATTGGTTTTGGTGGCACGACATGGTATGGCTACAGGCAGTTCCCTAAGGAAGGGTGGGGAATCCTGGTGGAGCAACCCACTCCTGCATTCCCCGCTGTGCCAGTGCTTTTCTGGACTGGGAATCCCTTGGGCGTGAGTTCTTTGGGCCCTACTGACCTCCATTGAGGGGGTTTAGCTCAAAAAGGTGTCAATGCAAAGAGTCCCTCTGTTTTGTTAAAAACTTGCGGAATTTTAGACAGAAGTGTTATTTTCATAAAAATATTTTGACTAATGTAAAAAAAAACCACCAAGTGCTAGAAATATTTGGCCAACCCAGGGATGGTTTGGATTTGAATTTGAGAGGTTTTCAGGCAAAAGATCCCTGCCTTTGTGGGCAGCAATGTAGGAGACAACCAAGACCCCCTTTGCCTTCCCAGCGTAGGTGCGACAGTGCTGTTATCACATACATCTAAAAGACATAGAGTTCTGGACTGCAGTTCCAGGATTTTCAGAAAAGACACCTTTCCCTGCACTCTTGGTGTGAGACTGGGGAGGGAGGGCAGGAGATGATGCCTTACCCCGGGGAGCAGATTGGGCCGGGAGCTCTTACCTCGGCATAGATGCACTTCAGGAACTCCAGCTGCTGCCGCAGGAGACCCACCCTCACCTCCAGCTCCTCCTTGGTCAGGTAAAGACAATCCACATCCTGGAGAGATACCAGGAATTTGGTGAGAAGAGGTGAAGGAATGACTGTGGCAAATCCCAGGTTTTCTTTAGATTTGGAGGAAGCCCCACTATTTGCAGCCCTTAGCACTATGTGGGTTTGGACTGCATGTGCTGAAAAGCCTCAGAGAAGTCCTCCAGATGCCTTGGGTTGCCTCATTTTTGGGGCATCAGGCTGGGCCATGGTGCCAGAACCCCCCACTTCTCCCAGTGGCCCCATGCCCAGGGTTTGCCCACCCTCAGTTGGTCCTGACTCACCTTCTTGAGTACCACAAACTCATTCTCCGCCGCTGTGCGCTTGTTGATCTCATCTTCATACCTGCAGGAAAGTGGAACGGGGGGATGCTGAGCCCTCGGGGTCCCATCTCCATCACCCAGCCAGCCAGTGCAGACCATGGGAAATGAGATTTCACTTTGCGCCTCATTTTTTATCATTACTTTTGCCTTGTTGCTGTTTCTTACCCCCTCGCTGGGCTTTACTCAGCAGTTTTAGCCACACCAGTAGTTTGGGTGGCTGGAGTCAGAGGACAGAAAATCCAGCCAAATGACCTGAAATGCAAAGCTGGAGGCTTGGATTGTTGCTTCCAGCCCTGTTGCTTTGTGAGATGTTTTTCTAGAGCATACAGGACTCTGATCAGAGTGTTTATGGGGAGTCTGTGGCAAAAATGCCTGAGGGAAAGGTCAGGAGCTTGAGCAACCTGTGAAACTCCAGGGTGCACTGGGGAGCACAGTCAAGGCATAATGACTCAGTAATTGGGACCTGCAAGAATTTTCACAAGGTGCTGATTCTGTGAGTTGGACCCACTCGGTGGTGGCTCAGCAAGAAAAAACACCTGACATGATGAACTCTGGGGAAAGTTGATCCAGTGACCTGGTTTGTGGCTTAGCAGAGCACACGGAGAGATATTATGGAACATCTGCAGCTTAGATTAAAAAAAAAATTCCCACATTCCCTCTGGGAAGAAAGAATGAATCCCAACATGATGTGGGTAAAGAGTGGGGTGGAGAAAATTGTCTGAGGGTTTTGTGGGAATGGATGGCACCAGGGAAGACACAGGCACAGTGATGGGGGAGATTTGATATGGCAAACCACTGGGGTGTGGAGGAGGCAGAGGAAAAGTGGTTTCCTATCCTGCTCCCTAAGGAAACTGGGCTTGAAAACCTCTCCCAGTCCATCAACAGCATCTCCAGTGCACCACTGGGTGCCCGGAGCAGGAAACTTGCCCAGTGCTGTGGTGCTGTTTTTTTATCCATCCAGTGCAATTTCCCTAGATTCACAATCAGGAACACCACCCAGGCCAGCAATGTCCGGGTCTGCAGCTCCCCTGTGTGTGACTTACTTGCACTTGAACTCCTGAACCAGGTCCCGCAGGCACCGCTCCTCGTTCTCCAGCCGCTCACGCTCCCCCATCACACACTCCAGTTGCTTCCTCAGGTTGCAGATGAAGTTCTCAAACACTGGCTCCAAGTTTCTCCGGGACGCTGGGAGCACATACTGCTGCAGCAGCTCCCACTTGGTGGTCAGCACCTTGTTCTGCTGCTCCAGCAGCCGCACCTGGGCAGGGAAGAGAAGGGAGAGTCAGACTCTCCTGTCCCAGGGTTTCTACACTTCCCAAAGGGAAAAGTGAAAATCAAATCAGAATTGCAAATGGTCAGGTGCTGCTGTCTCAGGGGGTTGAATAGGACCAGCATCTGCTCTGAGCTAAACTGGTCCCACCCAGGACTCGAATCTCAGGCTAAGCAACATCAGTGCCTTTACTCTGTGTTGAGGCCAGCCCTGGGTTGAACCAACGCTGGCTCAGCCAGACACCTCCCCTCCTCTCCCAGAACCGGATCCTCCCGATGGGCCCAGGGCAGTAACAAGTCTTTCTCAGCACTAAAAGCTCCATACAGGACCTCATTTGGATGTATCTGATTTAAACTCCAATTGTGGATACTTATCATGCCTTTCACTTCTAGATTAAAGGGCTCTCTAGGAGCTTGATGGGTCATGAATAAGTCATTTAACAAATGGGAGGAAGCAGGAGTTACTGCTTCTGGGAGGATTCAGTTTTTCCAGTTGCAGAACAACTCTCCAGGAAAATCAAGATCAGATCAGACAGAGCAGATTTTCTCTGGTGTTTGAGAAATTCTTTCTCATAACAGCTTTCTACACAGTCATGAAAACCCTTACATGTAGCCAAGAAAACAATGATAAATTACATCTTTTTAGGAAATCACCAAATCATTTCATTCACAGAGTGGAGGAACAGAGAAATTAAAATAGTTCCTTCCATTTTAGTTAAATTCATCCTTCCACATCACCTTCATGAAACACAAACTATTTCAAGAATGCAGAAGTCCTTTGGAGTTTATCGATTTGTGAGAGCAACATCAGATTATACACTTGGAATAAAATTTCCTATCTTTCTGTGTCTTCATCTCATCACTCACAGGTTTGGATTTACTATATCCCTGGAGCTGCTCCTGACTGGGCTCTTTAGCAGGTTAGGGACCACCCAAAGGTTCAATGCTGATGGTGTTGCCTTGGTGCAAGGCTTAAATCCAGAAGGTCTCCAGGCCAGGACCACCATGGCTCATCAGAAATGTTTAAATACCAAGGTAGCAGGAGAAATAGTTCCCCGTGTTGTCCCTGGGGACATGCACCCCTCGGAGCCAAGGGACATGGGGCAGGAAAAGTGGGGTCTCACCTTGTCAATGAAACAGGCAAACTGGTTGTTGAGGTTCTTGATCTGCTCCTTCTCGTGGGTCCGCACTTGACACTCCTCAGGGTCCACACCCACGCACAGGGGCTTGAGGAGCTCTGGGTGGATGCTGACGCCGCGGATCCCCTCGGACCTCCCTCCGCCAAGGCCGATGCCGATGCCACCGCCGTAGCCGCCCATGGCCACACCATCCCCCAGGCCTCTGTAGCTGCCCAGGCCCCCGAAGCTCGCACAGTTCCCAAAGCCCACGACGGTGCCAAAGCGGCCCCCGCCGTAAGCGACACCGCAGCGCCCGACGCCAGCGCCGCCGTAGACGCCACTGCGGCAGCTCCCTCCAAAGGAAATCCTTTGCCCTCTGCCCAGGTCACAGACGCTGCGACTGCTGAAGCCACCGATCCCACACCTCCGTCCCACGGGCTGGCACACGGAGGCCGAGCTGCTGTTGGCCCTGCCCAGGCCGCAGACGGCCGATGCCGAGGAAAAGCCTCGTCTTCCCAGGATGGAGCCAGAGGTGTAGCACTGTCGGCTCATGGTGGCTGGGATGGATGGGCAGTGACAGCGACACGGAGGAGCAACAGAGGAGCAGGGACTGGAAGAAGGAGAACGCCTTTAGCTCCTCTGAGGCAGAGCCCTTCCCCTTTTATACATTTCAGGAGGTGCCTCAGATGCAAAAATTTAATTTATCCACTGGGTTTGGTCTGCCTGGCAGCAAGGAATGGCTTCCAACATTTTAAACCCACAGCAAACATTTCTATCTCATATGAAATAATGTGGAAATTAAAATAAACTGCTTTGCTTGCAAGCTTCAGTTTCAGGACTTATATTTTACTTAATTAATCTGCTTCCTTATTGTGTAATTATAGTTCAGCAAAATAATTCAAGGGGTTTTTATTCATGGCTTGTTTACGGTTTGGTTTCACCACAGCGTTTAATTATGTTTTAGGACCTCCTGCAAAATGTCGTGGTGATGCCACCCCTTCCAGAGTCCATGGCCAGCTCCAGGCGGGCTCTTGAGCAATGACCGCTGGTGACAGGGAGAGGGAAGGCGGATCCATCCCGGCTCAGCACTGACGTTTTTGGGAGCGTTCTCGTAAGCATTTATTCCTTCCTCTTGTGGGGATGGCTGTGGCTCTTGGAGAGGATTCGGGTGCTGACCAGCAGGATGGGGTTGGTGGTTTCTGTATTGATGGAGCAGGAACTGCATGAGGTGGTGCCGAGGATGAGTCTGGTCATGGGGAGGATGCTCTGGGAGACTGGGGATTCACAGAGTCATGGAGTCATGGAATGGTTTGGCTTGGAAGAGACCTTAAAGCTCATCTCGTTCCACCCTCTGCCATGAGCAGGGACACCTCCCACTGTCCCAGGTTGTTCCAAGCCTCATCCAACCTGGCCTTGGACACTTCCAGGGAAGGAACAGCTTCTCTGGACAATCTGTGCCAGAGCCCAACGGGGCTTCCACTGCCCTTTAGAATACATGAAATTGAAGATAAGGTATTCCTGGGAAATGACAGTGATTTATTACTGAGTTATGTGCCATTGGAAGGTGCTAAATTTCAAATCTGGGTGTAATGGGATTGGGGCACTCAGCAGATTCACGAGAACGGGAGAAGTAACAAAGAAGGGAAGTGTTACAAGCAGGTTGAGAAATGTCAGCTGGAGTGGAGGTTTTGCCTGGTCTTCCTGTGACACACCTTTTTGACATTAAATCACTCCAGTAATATCTGGTAATGAGAAGGCATCGTCCTGTCTTAATTAAAATTCTTTAAAAGATTTTTGAATTTGCTTGGAGACAAATAAAGTTCCTTTTTTGCCTTAAAGAGGGGGTCTAATCACAGAAACATAAATCTTGCAAATCTTGCCCTGAGAAATCTTTACATCTTTGTTGGGGCAAAATTAGCTGGTTCTGGGAGAACCTGGTGCTATTGTCAATGTGAAATGCAGTGTCTTGAATTAAAAGTCAGGAAAAAGAATCAAATATTCAGAATATTTGCAGAGTATTTCCTGGAAGGGTCTTTCCTTTTTTTTTTAACAGGTCTCGTAATGGGTTGAAATGAAAAAAATACTGTGTTTAATTATAATCATGTATTAGCTCCATTATAGCTATACTCAGTTGGTCTGAGTATATTGGAATGCACATCTTGCAATGAGATACATTTTCATAGAATCACTGAATGGTTTGGGTTGGAAGGGACCTTAAAACTCATCTCATTCCAACCTCCCTCCCCAGGAACACCTTTCACTATTCCAGATTACTCTCATTCGCAGATAGTTGGAGAAATCAAATGAGCTTTTGGGCACCACATCCTTCATGTCACTTCGAGGTAACTCCAGCACTGGAACCTCTTCCATGCAAGTGAAAGAGAAGAAATATTTTTGAAATTAGTTTTATTTTGGGCCAAAGTGTTGGTGCAATGCCTGGAGAAGACACTGGGCATGTGGTCTGAAGCCAAATGTGGAGCACTGCCTGGGGACAGGGCGTTCATGGATAGGACAAAGCATCACCGAGCCCTTAGGGAGGTCCAGACATGACCTTCATGAACTTTATAGGTTGGCACAAACACGGGCAAGCTGAAAACAGGGAGAAGCCAGGCTCTAGTCCTGCTTTCTATGTGGCTCAGCCCTGCACAGCTGGATGAAAGCTGCTGCTCTGAGCTCTGCTGCCCAGCAGGACCATAGAGACACTCCATCTCCTTTTCATGGCAAGAAAGACACTGCCCTTCTTCCCTGAGGACAACAACTTTCCGGTCTTTCCAGCTGTGAGAAATCTGCAGCTGGCTGGGATCAGGTCCCAGTTATCCCCCATATGTCTGCTCAGCCACCATGGAGTGCCTTGTGCCACATAGGTGACACACATTTCATGGCCATAGAGCCTCCAAACCCCTGGTTTTGTTGGAAAACAGGGAAAATGCCTCTCATGGGACAATCATGCTCCACCAGCTGCAAGCCCTGTGATCCCTTCTTGTGTATGAAGAGTTGTCGGGCTGTTCCTCCACAACAAACCTGATCTTCAACCTCTGGCTCCTGCTCCTGTCCCTAAGAAGTGGCTTTTCCAGGTGCCCAACCTTGCACATCAGAGGAAGTCAGTCCAGGGCAGTGCTGTGGTTTGCAGCTGCTGAGCTTTCACAAAGCCAGTTGGGAGTCACATGGTGGAGGCTCCACCAACTTCAAAGCAGGAAGGACTCTGATGGGATTTGGGCTTCCCAGGAGAAGGGTTGCAATGGCTTTCATGCACAGGTTGTCTTCCTTGAGACCTTTTTATGTGTCCACACTTTGTCCTGACTGGTTGTGGGTGAGATGGTGTTGGCAAAGAGGGACGAACCTTCCTCTTTCCAAGGAGGATATGAAACCGCTTCTCTCAGGGATTCATCTTTGATTTAAACCTACAGCTTCCACCCAGGTTTACGGGGGAAACCCCCGAGCTGCTTGGCCCTAAACATTCCTTGAGCTGTGGTGACTTTCATGAGACTTTAACACCTTTGAGATTTACATGTGCCCAGATAAATTCATTCTGCTTAAGCACCTACTAAACTGGGACCTGCTAAGCCACCCCTGCAGACAGGGAGAGCCTGGGGTGTTTCCAACCTCTTGTTGGGATTCTGGCTGAAAAAAACATTCCACAGACTCCCGAGTCTGCTTTGTCCCAGTGAGAAAAGCACTTTTTAAGATCCTCTCTTCAAAAAAAGGGGCTGTCAGGGGTTGGTGGTTGTGGTGCTCTCCCTCCTTCCCTGCAGGCTGGGAAGTTTTTGTGGCTCCCTGCGGAAGGGCCACAAAGTCACCATTCAAAGGGTTAATGAGGCCCCCGGGACACCTCCTGCTGGTTTTGCTGGTCCTGTTCTCCAAAGGTGACTGTTCCCCCTCTCTTAAGTGCAGGTTGATTTGGCTCCCACATCAAAGCAGACAGGGATTAGTGGGGACTGGGGTAGAGATGATGGTCTGAAACTGGGAACCAGTAACCTTGCTCCAGAGCCACTCCTCACCCTCAGCCTGGATCGTCCCCATCCATTTATGCCGCTTTGGGGCAAAGAGATGGAAAAGATAATTCCTGAGGTTCCTTCCAGGCTGTTCCATGATTCCTACTCATGTGTTACCACTTGCATTTGAGGTGTTTCCAGCTGCGACCTTCCAGAACTTCTCCCTTCCTTCTGCTGGACTCCTGTGGTCCCATCACCAGTATTGGGGTGTTGTGACAGTCTGCTCAGAGAATAAAATGAGAGAATAAGATCCACCTGTGTGCCCTGGCAGCCAGGTGGGACAACTCATCCTGGGGGCACCAGGACCAGCCTGGCTAGGCCAGGGAGGGAGATTGTCCTGCTCTGCTCTGTGCTCAGACAGCCTCACCTTCATTTGGGGGGCAGATTTGGGTGCCACAATATAAGGAAGACCTTAAGATGTTGGAGAGGGTCCAAAGGAGGGGCATGGGAATGGGGAAGGGTCTGGAGGGGCCACACGAAGTCAGCCTGGAGGTGACTGAGGGAAGACTCATCAAGAGCTGCATCTTCATTGCAAGGAGCAGCTCCAATCTCTGCCCTCTGTGAGCAGGGACAGGACCCAGGGAACAGCTGGAGCTGTGTCAGGATGGTTAGGCTGGATACTGGAAAAGGTTCTGCCTGCAGAGGGTGGTCAGGCACTGAACAAGTTCCCTGGGGAATGGTCATGGGCCTAAGGCTGCCAGAGTTCCAGGAGCCTTTGGACAGAGCTCTCAGATACATGATATTGGGGATTTTTGGGACTTGGGGATTTTGGGGATTTTTGGCATGTCTAGTCCAGGGTCAGGAGCTGGACTGATGATTCGGGTATGTCCTTTCCAACTCAGGATATTCCATGGTTCTATAAAATGTCCCTCCTCAAGGTGATGTCTCACACAAGGAACACATGGAACCACCTTTTGCAAGAGACAAAGAGGTTTCGTACCAACCACCACAAGCTGGTGGTTCCACCCCCTTCCTTTGCAACATTCCTCCTTTGCATAGGAATTTGTGAGGCATTTTGACATCATCCAGACAGCCTTGTGCCAGCACTCGGGGCTGAGGGACCACAAGGACTCTAAGTAATGGGGTGGGATCAGAGTGGTGGTGTCAGGATGAAAGCAGAGCAACCGGGAACATTGGAGGCAGTCACCCTGTGGAGAACGAGCCCCTCAAGGGCACAAGGTGTCCACTGGAAGAGTTTTTTGGGGAAAGGTTAGCAAAAAATCTCCCATGGGGAGCACATCAGATTTGGAGGTGGGAAATAGGGCTGTGCTGTTTCACAGGATAGTTGTCTCGTGTCTTCTATGGTACAGGTGGTTTTAATCAGAAAACGTGTTCCTTCATGCACAGAGCCAACCAGGGACTCTGGAGATGCCTTCCAGCAGCTGAGTGAAAGGAGAGTGTGGGAGGAGGGAAATTCAGCCACAGAATTTCAACTAGTTCCCATCAATACATCTGGAGATCTGTCTGTGTCACACCAGTATCTGCAGAGCCACAGGGAGGAGCTGCTCAGTGAGCAGGTGCTTGATGTAACAGAGTTAATTTTGCAAACTTCTGTTTTGGAGTTTTCTTTAGAGCAAAAGTGGAGATGATGCACAAAGATTTCATGCTGTTTGTTGGCAGTGGAGCAGAGAATACCAAGATTTTATCAGCAAAACAATGTCTGTGTTGAATTTAAAAGTGAAGAAGGACAAGGAGAAATGTCGGTTAGAGAGCAAAGCTTCTCACAGGCCATGTAAAAGCAATTCAGCAGGTGAGATAATCAATAAATAAAAACATTTCCAGCATGGGAGTCCTTTACCTAAATTCAGCTGTCTAAAGCAGGCACCAAATTGAAGAGAGAGACCATGAATAATCAAGGAGAGGGCTTGGGATGGTGAAGGAAAAGACTGTTTTCTAAAGCCACCATTGCAGGAGAACCTGGAGAGAGGAGTCAGCAGGGCCCGGGGAGAGTGATCCCAGAGCAGAGGTTCTTATCTGTCTGCAGCTGTCTCAGCAAAATAAAGGGACAAATTTGAAGCAGGAGAAATAACAATGGTGTGGTAAGCACCTATTCATTAAACTTCCCAGATGGACACCCAGATTAAGGAGATGACAGAAGGCTGAGCTTCTGGAGGATGTACCTATTACCTTAATTAATGGCTGGAGTCACTTTTGTGTTTTATTTTGTCACCAACACGAAGAAAACCTTGGTGTGTCACCCCAGTGGTGGCAGCTCAGTGCGTGTGCTGTGTGTGATGGTTTCTCCACTGAAATAGGAGGTAAAAAAGGCAGGATTTGTCCTGGAGGAGCTGGCAACCACCTCCATTGCAGCCCTAATACTCAGGAACACCTGCTCCAACGTTCCAGTGGCCTGCAGCAGCCTGATGGAACACTGGACTCCACACTCTTTATTCCTCCGGCTCAGGAAAGCCTGCAGGGCTGGAACCTCCATTTCCAGAGATTAACATCCTGACTTGCCACAAAACCACACGTTCCTGGAGATTAAGGAAAGCAACAGTCACGGCACCTCTGGAATGATGATCCCTCCCCCCACTGAGCAAGGTCATAGAATCACTGAACCACTGGGTGGTTTGGGCTGGAAGGGACCTTTAATCTCACCTTGTTCTGCCCCCTGCCATGGGCAGGGACACCTTCTACTATTCCAGGTTGCTCCAAGTCCCATCCAGCCTGGTCTTGGACACTCCCAGGGAAGGGGCAGCCACCACTTCCTTCGGAGGTGCAAAGTCACACTTTGATTTAATTGTTTCTGATGGGGATTCCTTCACTGCTTGACCTAAATCTCCTGTTTTGGGAAACTTCCTTTAATGGCCAGAGATGTGCCCATACTAGCTTTGAAATCCAGCTGGGCCCCTCTTAACATCCATTGGCACCAGGCTGGGGAACCTGGGCTGCAAGAAAACTCAGCACTGAGTGACTGGAAAAGAAAGCCAAGAAACAGCACAGAGAAATGGGAATGCAAAATCCTCCTGTGAATCCTGTGCTGGGCTGAGCCCCCAGCGTGGGCAGCAGGGGAGGGGGTTCTGCCCCTGTGCCCCGCTCAGGTGAGAGCCCACCTGCAGAGCTGCCCCAGCCCTGGGGTCCTGCACAGGGAAGACCTGGAGCTGTGGGAGAGAGTCCAGAGGAGGCCACAGAGATGATTAAAGTGACAGAGCAGCTGCTGTGAGGAAAGGCGGGGAGAGCTGGGATTGTCCAGCCTGGAGAAGAGAAGGCTCTGGGGTGACCTAATTGTGGCCTTTCAGTGCCTGAAGGAGACAACAAGAAACATGTAGAGAGACTATTTGTAAGGGCCTGGAGTGCCAGGACAAGGGGGAATGGCTTTCCACTAAAAGAAAGAAAATTTATATTAGGTATCAGTAAAAAAATCTTTCCTGTGAGGGTGGGGAGGCCCTGGCACAGGCTGCCCAGAGAAATTGTGGCTGCCCCATCCCTGTCTGTCCAAGGCCAGGTCGGACAGGGCTTGGAGCAGCCTGGGATAGTGGAAGGTGTCCCTGCCCTGGCAAAGGTGGCATTAGATGATCTTTCAGGTTCCTTCCAACCCAACCCATTCCATGAATCTCCATTTCCTGCCAACAGGACTCTGGCCATGCTCTGTTGGAGGATCAAGGAAAACACATTAGGTAAACCTACACTTTTCTGGGCAACCTGTGCTAAGTGGGATCTTAGAAATCAACATTTTCATTTCCAGCTCAGCACCTGGGTGATCTCAAGTGATTCAGGCTCCCTCTTCCCCCTCGGCTTGGCAGGGTAGACACTTTGGGGACACTCACTGGGGGAACTCCAGGGTAATTTCTCAGAGCAACAAACACACATCGATGTTTGGCTTTGTTATTCCCTTTGTTCTTGTTATTATGTGGTTGAATTTTCTCCCTTAATATCCCATGGGGAAATCCACCTGCTGGGCACTGTGTGTGATCCCAGGGAGTGTGAAGCACCTGCATCTCTTGTTCCCCATGCAGAGTGGTTTGCATATGGAAATCTCAATGATCCAATGCCAGCTTGGTGTTCAAGACATCCCAATAATTGCACGCCTGCTATTCCAAGCTCCTCCTTGGCTTCACCTGGAGACCATTTCATGTTTTTTTTCCTCACGGGTGTTTTTCCAATGCTGTCACTGCTCAGCTCAGCCTTCCTGATCCTGTCTGCAGCCAGGCTGCTCACAAAGCACAGACGGGAGGCTTGGGAGGCTTTACTTTCCCTTTAATTACTGAGCACGACAACTGTGGCTTCCTCAGCCTCATTTCATTAAGTGCTGACGAACACCCTGGGCTGTCCCCAAAACATCACTGCCCCTTTGAGCAACTCCTTTCAAGTCACTCCAAGAGTTCATGATAAAGGGGACCAGTTGCTTCTGAGATTGCTACTGGGTTTGGCATAAGTACCTGTCACCCCGCGAGGTTTAGCACCTCCTTCCCACCCAAACCCTCATCACTGTCACACACAGAGCTCTGCAGGGCAGGCTGTTGGCCCCCACTCTGAATCCAGAGGTCTTGGATGCAGAGTTCACTCCTTTACCCTGAATCCTCATTCTTTGACCCCAAAACTGAACAAGAACCTTAAAATCGGAAAGGTTTTTATCCTTTCTCTTCTTTCCCCTTACTTTATTCACATAGTAACAGCCAATTTTATTTTTGTTGTACAAAACAGCCCATTTCAAGGCAGCTGGCAGAGGTCCTGTTTAATTTCTTATCCCAGGTCAACATCTAGGCTCCTCCAGAGCTGGAAGTTGCTCTGGTGTTATAATATTCAGTAACTGATTCCTCCTTCCTTTATGGTTCGAAGCCTTGAAGTCTGCCCTGGGACTTCTGACAGGGCCTGTATCCCAAAAATTGTCCATTTTCACAGCAATGAAGATATCACAAATCTCGTGCCTAAAGGTTGTAGAAAAGCTGCCATCCAGAGTGAATCCCCCTCATTTGCATCACTTTTGGGGAAATGCAGAACTAATTATCTAATGGGAGTCTCCTTCCTGCAGCTACAGCCCGGACTGGGGTGATTTTCCACAGAGGAAAACATCGAAGCCTCCTTTAATCCTGGAAATGAATAAATCTCCCCACTGAGCTGGGCCATGGCCAACAAGCTCTGTGTGGAGACAGAGGATTCCCCACCCGAACCCTGAAGAATATTGGTGGTATTTTTGTTCCCGTGTAGAACCAGCCCATAAACCCTGGTGGGTAACACAGCCCAGCTCTGTCACCACCAAAGGAGGCTGTGCTGAACACAAGGGTGTTGTTTCAAGGAAAAAAGCAAACTCAACCTGCATTTCCCTATGGACAGAAAGGGAGGGATTGCTGCTCTTCAAACACATCTCAGCAAACCCAGCTCCTGCCTCCCCCAGCCCACCCTGCCCCACGGCGCTCTTGCGGCACCAGCTCCCAGAGCCAGCGCAGGACCAGTGACACTGGTTCACACTTGGCTGCTTTGCATGGGTGGTTGGGGCTTGGGTTCCTTTCTTTTCTTCTGAGCAGATTTGTGGAGGGTGTTGTTGGGAGTGTCTGTGGTTGGGAGCTTCCTTGAGCTACCTCAATGACACAGACCTGGAAAAAGTGGAGAGGAACAACCACAGAATCACAGAATATTCTCAGTTGGAAGGGACTCAAAAGGATCAGCAAGTCCAACTTTTACAGAGATAAATCTGTTTGTCTGTGCTCGAGGAAGAGCAAATCTCCTGAGAAGGTTTCATGGTTGTAGAAGAGAAAACTTGAACCCCTCAAAATTAGGTCAGAATTTACCCAGATGTTTGGTTTGGCCACCAAAGAAATAGGTCCATGTTCCAGGGCTGAAGAATAAAAAAAATATATTGGGATTTCCTCTAAAACCACGTTAAAAAGGAAGTTGTGTTAAGCAGAGGAGAAAAAAAAAAACCTGCATGATCCCACTTTGCTTTTTCCAAGGAGGTGGAGAATCCTCCACCACATGCTAAGCCTGGACCACAGGCCTGGAATATCTTTGTCCTGCCCTGATCCACCCCTTCACAACTCAGTTCTCTGACCAAACCCTTCCCCCTCCCTCTCGTTAGTAACACTGACCACATCACAGAGAACAACTTGCTTTGGAATAAAGTGTGGATTGTGGAGCTGTCTGACTGCAAGGAATGAGTGTTGGCAGGAGGAACTAATTAGGAGCTAATTTCTTACCTATCTTTATCCACAATCTGCTCTGTTGCAGGTTCTTTGGATCTTGTTTGTTCCCACCTTCCTGGGACTGCAGGGCTGAAAATCCAACATTGGATTTCCCATCAGTGCAGCTACAAGTCCCCCACTTGGCTCCACCTTTGTGTGCTGGAATGAGTAACAATGGAGTAATGGGCACAGTAAATGGTGTGTTTGGCAATGAATAGAAAGCAGTGTCTCAGGACAAGAGCTGGACCATCTTCTTTGGGGTCAGAAAGGGGAAATAAAACCACTGGACTTCCCAGGAACTGGAAACAGACTGATAATTGGATAGCCCAAACAAAGAACCCCAGATTATCCCTGATAATCATTCCCTGGGTAAAAGATACCATAAATCTGCATCCACTTCACAGAATCCCAGAATCACTGAGGCTGGGAAAGCCTTCCAGGATCATCGAATCCAACCTATGACCAATCCCCACCTTGTCACCCAAACCAGAGCTCTGAATGCCATATCCAGTCATTCCTTGGACACCTCCAGGGATGGGGACTCATCAGTCACCTTCTGTCCTCCAGGAATTTCTGAGACATTTAAACCTTTTTGTTAATACCTAAAATCAAAAGCTGAAATGGCACAGGTTGATTTGGTTTTAAGTGGGATATTCCAAACCGAATCATTCTGGTGTGACTGGGGACTTTCCAAATTGACTCTAAGCAAAAATCCCTCTCCTACCTTGTCAGCAAAGGAGGCAGATTTGCTCCTGAGACTTCTTTCTCTCTCTCACAGTCCCAGGTGATTCATCCCCAGATCTCTGCTTATGCTCCAACTATTTCACTGTTTGCAGAGTGAGAGCAATTGGGATCACCATTACCAGGATTCATCCTCCAACTCCTCTGCTGCCAGAACCCCAAGACTCTGCACTCCCCAGATTCTGAGATTCTTAAAGCCAAGCCTAAGGCACAAACGTCCTCCCCTCATGTCCCTCTCGCCTCCTCCTGACGTGCTCCACAACCACCATCTCCACAGAGGCCAAAGAGGGTTTTGTTCCAGTAAATCTGATCCAATTTCTGCTGTTGCTTTTGATTCAAAGGCTGGATGAGTTTGGTTTTCCCTTTTCTGCTGCTCCTGAGCTAAAAAGCTTCAAAAACTCCTCATTCAATGCTAAAGAGCAGAGGTTCAGCATCTTTATGTTATTCCAGGTCAGGAGAGAAGGAAGGGGCAGAGAGGCCAGGGAAAGAGCCTGCCTAGTGGCAGACTTAAGAAAATATTCCTTGTCGTAGATTCCTTATCCAGGTTGGATGGGAGAAATGTCTCTTGAGCCTGCCCGGTTTTGTTTGGCTTGTGGTGGTTGGTGTCAGCTATTGACATAAAAAAAACATTTTGGTAACTCTTACACACGGGGAATAATGACCAAGTGGAAAAGCTTAAATGACAGCCTTGGCTTGGAGAACATTTCCTTGTTCCATTCATTCTGCTGGGGTTAATTACCAGCTCAACTATTTACTGGGATGGGTGCTCTTCCCGCTGTGGCTGTGGTTGTGCTGCTGCTCCTGCCTTGTGCTGCAGGGACACACTGTGGCCAGGACTTCCAAGAGATGATTTTCCAGAGGATTATTTTGGGAGATGATATTCTGGGAGATTACTTTCTCTTTGTTCCTATCAGAGTCCCACCTCTTCCTCCTCTTCCTACATTCTGGTCTTGGTGCATTCAGTGCGGAGAGGTGATGTAGGAGAAGAATCCCACTGAAGGATCTTAAAGCCCATCCCATTCCCTGTTGCTCCAAGCCGTGCCCACCCTGGCCTTGGAACTTCCAGGGATGGGGCAGCCACAGCTTTTCTCAGCACCCTGTGCCAGGCCCAGCCCTCACCTTTCTAGTCTATAAATTAAACTCGGGTTGGGTGGGTTGGTGCCATAAATCTCTCCTACTTTAAAGATGAATTTATGGCAGAATTGTCCCACCCTGCTCAAGATGGTTGAACTGGAAGATGCTGGTTAGGAATGGTGGGGAGGTGCCTTCAGGAGGTTCCTAATGCAGGAGCAGAGTCTCCCCTGTGCTCATGCTGCTGTTCTGGCAGCACATGTTTGGTTTTTTGAGAGGGAGTGGTCCACATGTCTCCTGGATGATGGAAGAGACCTGGACCGTGCACTCAGCCTGGATGACTTTGCTTCTTCCCATTCCCTTCTTCATCTCCTTAACCATGGTAGGCTTTGGTTTGGTGTCCGGTTTGGTAGGGATGAAGTTATTTTTATTCAATTAGTCAACCAAACCCAAGACATTTAATAGAATAAAATTCCTGGAATGGTATTTCTAAATTATTTATTTTTCCTAAAAGAACTTAATGGAGACATTGCTTCAGTATCAAAATATTTTCTCTGGTTATTTTTAATTGACAGAAATTCCAGTTCCCCAGCTTATTATAAGTGTTTGAACTTGTTGCTATTGGAAAGAAGGGGGGAAATAATCAAAACACTCCTTAAGACTAAAAAGGAAATAAAAATAATAAAATCAAAACAATCCCCAAGCTTAAAACACAAAATAAATATTGGGAAGACAGGTAGCAATCCCGTGCCAGAAGAGGATTTTGAGCTTGTTTTACAGCTTTAATGAATGGTTTGAACACCATTAAGATGAACCTTTTCCCTTTGCTCCTGTGATAAAATTTTTAAGAGCTGTAGCCAGAGAGAGAAAAATAAATGCAGCCTTCATTTCCCTCTTTGGTTTGCTAATATTATAGCTCAGAATATTTGGGTGTTGGCTCCAGGAGGAGGAGGAAAGGAGCTGCCCTTGTTTTGGGTGAGGCAGGATCATCTCCCTTTCTTCTCTCTACTATTCAGGCCACTAAAAGTTAATTATTCCTCTGAAATAAGGCAGTCACCTCCTGCTTCCCCAGTCAGGAATGGGAAGAGTCACCCTTGGTAATGCTCAGAATATTTCAGGCTCCTGTCTGAGCTCAGTCCAAGGCCCCACAGGGACAGCCCAGGCTTGAGACCTCTCTACCTGGGGCTGCCTCGGAGTCTGACCTTAATAGTCAGAGGGGAAAAGCTCTGGAAATCCTGGGGCTTGCCAGGCCCCCACCCCTCTGAGCTGGGAATGCTATGCAAAGTCAGTTCTTGTTTTTCCAGGCCATAAAGGCAGAGAAGGTGGGGGAAGAGCAGTGGGTCAGGTCAACCAGGTGAGGACCAAACCCTGGCCCCAGAGCAGGGCTTCCTCCCTCTCCTCTTCCTCAAGATACTATCTTTTTAGCAAAACTCAACAGAAAGTGGCCTTGACATAAAGCCAAGCCAAATCCTGCCAGCTATGGATTGTGAAGGGATGGCCAGGCCTCCTCACAGACACAAGACCCAAATTTGGAGCTGCAGTGTTTCCTGGACACTTGGCCAAGGCTGAGTGACATCTGGACACCGCACGCGGAATCCATGGTGTTCACACAATCAAGGGAAGCTGCCTGATATGAGGGACTCCTATTTCAAAATTCCCTTTGCAAGTGGTGAATGAAGCAAGCTCAGATGCAGAATTCCCCATTGATGTGGGCTCCATCCCATCTACTTGGAACCAATTAAAAATGCAACTGCTGAACTGGGATTCCTCATTGGAGAGAGGGCACAGATGGAGGACAAGCGTCCACCTCACCCCACAAGGGTCTGACACGCAGCTGGTCACAGGTGGATGGAACATTTTCTACTCTCAGCATAGAAATGACATCCCCTGCCCTTCCCCAAAGGTGCTGATCTTCTTCCCTGCGTCGCCCTTTAATTGTCCCCTTTTTTCAGGCTGCAATTAGAATTTTGCCCTGTGAGAGTGGGGAGATTACTGGGGCTGTGTGACCTGTAATTCTTCCTGGGCTGGAGACAGGAAGAAATTCCCTGTGATAATAACGTCTGCAAGTCCGGGGGGGAAAGGCAGGGAGGATTCCTGGGAACTTGCAGGCGCCTGGCATGGGACACCCATGTTTGGGTTAATCCCCCTGCCCGGGGCTGCCTCCAGAGCCCGGACGGATCCCATTAGTGCAGACAGCTTCAAGCTCAATGCATTTCATGCTAAATTAGGCACCTGTCTTTGGCCAGATGAATCACCCTGTGCAAATGTCATTTTTTTCCACTAAATAAACCCCCAGCAACCCTGCTGAGCTCAACATGGGAGACTCCAAAACCAGGGCAAAGTCAGTCCCACCCCATTATGGTCAAGAGATCTCATTGCCTTTTAAGTCACACAGTTCAAATAACACTTTGTCATCCCCAAAGCCACTAAAGCAAAGTTGTTGTGTTTGAAATATCACTCTGGTCCCACAGTCCTGATCACCAGACACTGCCAAGAAGGGCAGTGTTGAATTCATCTTCATTCAACTGCTCTGACATGGAAGGATCAAACAAATGCACTGTTTGGAGCTTGCAACAGGCTGGAAAACAGCACTGTGTGGTACTCAGGATTATTCTGAAGGTTTCTGGAAATCTTTGACACGAATTGTTAATTGGTCTCTAAAATGCTATAATATGCTATAAGGATATAAATTAACCAGAGTAGACCCCAGTGGCATCTGAGCCCCACCATGTCCCAAACTGCCTACAGAGAATCCAAAGGTCTCTTTGGTTCTTACTTCTCCCCTGAGTATTTTTTCACCTATTTTGTAGTTTCTTTAAATACCATCTATGGAAAAATTGAGAGACGAAAGATGTCCTTTCAAAGCAGTTTATTGAGGACACACTGAGAAGCTGGGAAGTTTGAGCAGTCAACAGGAACAGCTCCATTCGTGCTGTACAAGGTGTCAATGTGAATGATTTATGCACCAGTAACTTCCCTTGGCATTCTGGGGGGATGGGAAAGGAAAGGGGTGGATCTCTCCTAAAATACGGCATGCCTTGAACCAGCCACCCCAACATGCAGAAGCAAACCAAAGTACTACGTGTTCATACATAAGCAAATTCCACACACAAAAAAAAGCTCATGGCTTCAGAGTAACCATCAGGTGCTTTGAAAATAGCCTTGTTTCAGATCTAAGCATAAATTTGCAGCTCAGGATTTTCTTGGAGCAAAAAAAGATAGGATAAAAATAAAGGGAGTCTGCTCTTTGCAACGTCTCCTGGGAAAGCTAAGCAGTTAAATCCTCACTCTCTTCTCTGAAATGCTTTGGGAGGAGCTGGAAGAAAAAAGAGGGACCTTGGAGGCGGGGAGTATTGTTAATTAATCTGCTCGTTATGGGAAAAGACAGAGGGGGAAGCAGTGCAACAAACAAATCCTTGAAGCTGTGGTAACCTAAAGTAAAGATTCAGAAATCACACTGTGCTCAGCACCTGCAGAAGTTTCTAGAGAGGTCTTTAGGCTTAGGGACTCTGAAAACACAGCCTGGGGGGGATAAATCTGGGGCTAATAAACGTGGGAATGGGTTTGGTGACAAATGTTGATACTAACAGGCAGAGGAATCACCCTGCATCCTCTCGGCGCCGCTGTCTGGGAGTTCCGCGGCCTTACGGGACCACACAGGGGTCTCTGACAACCCCAAAATTCCCCACCACGCCATTGTTGCACCCCACGACCTCAGGGCCGCTGGACACAACGACGGGGGGCCCCGCCAGCTGCCGGATGACGCAGCCCTGGTTCCCAAAGTTGAGCACCCCTCCGGCCTGGCAGGGCCCCATCCTGGCGTTCAGGGCCCCGCTGCCCGCGCTGACCACGGTGCGGGCCGGGTACCCCCCACTGCGGGAGCTGAACCCCCCGGCTTTGCAGCTGACCCCTCCAGCCTGGCAGAACACCTCCGGGATGCACTGCTTGGCCACCGAGCTGAGGACTCTCTTGGGGTGGATGCCGGCGCTCCGGGAGCTGAAGCCGCCGCTCTGGGAGCCGTGTCTCCCGGCCCGTCGGCCCAGCGAGCCGTAGCCACACGCGGCCCCGTTGGCCGCCAGCATCCCGCAGTCATCGGGGATGTTGTAGCCGCTGCTGACCACAGCTGCAACAGAACCCATGGGAGTCAGCAGTTAGGGAGGAAAACTGGAAGACTTTCACAAGGTAGGTTGTTTCTTGAGTGACAGAACCAACCAAAGCTGATTTCCTCCAGATTTGTCCAACGTGTCTGAGCCCCTGCTCCTTCCAGCTCCTCTCCCATGTCCCAACACATTCCCTCATGGATCCTCCCCCTTCCCGTGTTGGTGGTGTCATGTTGCCTCCGAGGTTCAATACATATCCCATGGTCCCCAGGGCATCTCCCTGTTGCCTCCTACAGCAGAAAAGGGTCTTGAATTTGACCTTCTCCCTTTCCCCCAAAAGCTGATTTTTTAAAAATTCAAACGTATTTGAGATTCCGGGGGCTAAACTTTCCAGAACTGGAAAAGGGAGGCAGAGGGACCTGGGGCAGATAGATAATTCTGCTCCCAAAGGTATGTTTCCTAAAACAAGAAATCTTCATGGCTGAAAATGTGCAGTTACTTACACACGCTCACGGGGTTCCCCACACATATCCTGTGGGGTGAAAAGAAAAACGCACGTTACTCACAACTTCCAGCCACAATCCAGACCACTTATTCTCCCATTGAAACACTCCTCACTATCCCTAGGACAGGAACTGGTTTTGCTGGCACCCATGTGGCCTCCATGGCCTCCAGGCATCTCTCCAGGTCCAGTTTCTGAGAGCCTGGGGAGGTCTTGCAGATATAGAATTCACTTGGGAGCAGGAGCTGCCATGGCCTCAGATACACAAGAGGGAAATGTGTCACCCACCTGCTCTCTTCACCCTCCAGCAGAGTCTTGTAGGTGGCAATCTCGATGTCCAGGGCCAGCTTGACATTAAGCAGCTCCTGATAGTCCCGCAGCATGCAGGCCAGTTCATCCTTGGCCTTCTGCAGAGCATTCTGCAGCTCAACGTGCTTCTCCCGGGCATCTTTGAGGGCACAATCTCCACGCTGCTCAACGTCACAAATGGAGGTTTGCAGGCAGGAGACCTGTCAGGGGAGGACAACAGTGCAGGTGTCTGCAAAGCTTCTTATCCTAGTTCTTGGACACTCTGGGTTTGGATAAATCTGCTCTTACAATTGCAAACAGGGAAAACCCACCAGCATCCCATCCCTCTCAATCCACTTTTCACTTTCCAGCCAGGGCCTAGACCCAAAGATCAGCGCATCACCTTGCCCTGTGTCTGAGCTGTTCTACTTCTCTGGAAACATCTACCTGCTTCTTGACGCTCTCCAGCTCACACTGCAGCTTCTGGATCATCCGGGTCAGCTCTGAAATCTCACACTTGTTGCTCTGCAGATCATCGCAGTATTTCCCTCTCTTATCCTGCAGCTCCTGAAACTGGAACCAAGAAACAGGACAATTGTCACTTTTGGCCTATGACATTGCCAGGCAAAGACCCAGGTGGCTGCTTACCCTGGTCTGGTAGAAAGCATCGACTTCTTCTTTGCTCTTCTGGGCAATCTCCTGGTACCAGCACTCAACGTTCTTGATGATGCTTTCCATGTCCAGGTCTCGGTTGTTGTCCATCTTGACGATGACTGAGGTGTCACAGAGTTGGCGATCAACCTGGGCCCGTTCCTGTGGGTTGGGAAGGGCTTAGTCAGCTCTTTTCACCTCTCAGGCTCTGCAGAGAGGGAAGGGCTGGGGCACAGAGCAGCTGAGGGATAGAACAAGTCAAGAAATGTCCCTCAGGATGGCTCAGCAGAAAATCCTGCGGCAGGATGAGTTGCCACCTGTGACTGCTGACCTACGTGCTGACCTGCAGCAATTCTGTCCACATCAAGGGCAAGCAATTGGAGTGACTTAACCCTTGGTATCCTCTCATCTCCATCTGCCTGAGTGATTTAATGACAGGACTGAACTGGGAGTTGCTTCAGCTCTAATCAGGCAGCTGTAATCCGGAGGAACGAGACGGACGCATCTTTTCTTTGGGGCAGAGTTAGGACACAGCCAATTCCTACCTGGAGTTGCATGAAGGAAGGGGGAACCACCCTATCTCCAGCATAATCATGTTAATTTTATATCAACCTTGTACTTCCATGCTTTTAATTATTCAGAGCTTTGTATGAGACGCATCCCAGAGGGCTTTCAAGCAGTAGAAATTTGGAGCACCTGAAGGATGAGACAGGACCACCAAAGTCCTAGGATGGACCAGAGGAACTCACCTCCTCAAACACACATTTCAGCAGCTCCAGCTGCCTCCTTAACAGATCCACCTTCACCTCCAGCTCTTCCTTGTTCAGGAAGATGCAGTCTGCATCCTGCAAGAGGAGAGACACACACATTCCAGCCAAAACCTGGCTGTAAATGTTGGAGAAACACACAGAGGCAACACCAACAAGACAGAAATGTGTCTCAACAAGATTTCAAGAGAAGAAAGGTATGAGAGGGTGAGTCAGGATATCCTGGCGCCTCCTGAAGGAAAATGAAACCATTCCAACACTACTTACAGGAATTAGTTGATTTATCACTTAGGATGCAGCTACAAACCCACAGTCGACTAATGAGTATTTAAACACAATTTTTTAATATTCTTCAAATGATCCCTGCATTTCTGATGTCCAAGAATAAAGGATGTGGAGAGACAGCCAGAAATAACCTGGTATTCTGGTGTGACCTGTCCTGCTCTGTCCCCCTCCCACACTCCAGGAATGTTTTTGAGGCAACAAAACTGGTGCTGTAGCACTGATGATGTAAACTTTGAGAAAACATTATTTTTACTTTCTACTTGCCTCTTTTCCCAACCCTGTGCCTCTTTCTAAGTCCCCCTCCAGCTCATTGTAACACTTCTGTGTGTTTTTGTTAATAATTCACTATTTCAGCCAAGTTTTGCCCCAAATAAACCTACTACAGGTATAATGATTCATGTCGTTTGAGGTTCTCACCTTTTTGAGTGCTACAAACTCATTCTCCACAGTTGTGCGCCTGTTGATTTCCTCTTCATACCTGTTGGAAAAGGAGGAAAAAAGGACTGAGGAAAGAAAGATGCTCAGACACTCAGACATCAACCATCAGGTATAAATGACAACAACCTCAGGTATAAATGAGAACTCCCTCTTACTGGGACTGCCACCAGGCACTGCCAGATCAGTGTCTGGAGACCAACATTAAACCATCCCAAGATCAGAAGCTTCTTCATGAGCAACAACAACATTACCAATGCAAAGAGTGAGACAGAAGAATGTAGCACTCCCAGAGGGGACATGCCACAAGTCTGGGAGAAGTTGCCCAAGATGAACCAGAAATGCAAAATGCCACCCGCTAGAGGAGCCCAGAAGGTCCTTACTTGCACTTGAACTCCTCGACCAGCTGGCTTGTGGCGCATTCTTCACTGCCCAGTTTCTGCTTTTCACACAACAAACAGTCCAGGCGCTTCCGCAGGTCACAGATGTAATTCTCAAAGTACAGTTCCAGGTTTTTCCCTTTTTTTGGCAGCACATATTGCTGCAGGAGGCCCCACTTGGTCTCCAGCACTTTGTTCTGCTGTTCCAGGAACCGGACCTGAAGGCAAAAGAAAGCAATTCTTCAAGTAAAGAGGTGAAGGCAGGGACTCAGCACCTGTTTAACTCTCTGCTCTTAACCACAAGTGCAGGAATGGGATTTTAAGGAAGTGAGAGATGATACAGCACCATGATCTGAAAGTTATCAGCATTAATTAAGAAATCTTTATGCTATGAGTCTGAATTATTTCAAAATCTAGAATTCAAACATTTAAATTATTTGGAAATCTAAATGTCATGTCTACATTATTTAGAGACCCATGTCTACATTATTTAGAAATCAAAGAGTCCCATGTCTACATTATTTAGAAATCCAAGAGCCTGGTATCTAAATCTGCCTTTCTTAACAAGTATTAGGAACAAAACTGCTCCAGAAGGTGCTTCTGATGTATTTTAGTCCCCAGATAAAATTGAGTTCCCAGATAGTGAAACTGCTTTGCCTCTGTTTTTTTTCTACAAAGGGATCCTTAAGTTACAGATCAGATTTTGTCTCTAACCTTTACATGTCTGGATCAAGATTAACAACCTTTGCCTTCAGGAAAGTTTTTGGAACTGTCGCTATATTTAAAGTCAAAGAGAGGAGGGAAATATTGAAATTATTTAACACAGGACAGAGAGATGAACCTGTCAGGGCTGTAACTTCCACCTGAGCTTCAGCAAAAATCCAGTTTGAACTGAGACTGTCCAAGAGGAGACAACTGCAAGAAAGTCCAGTGCAACCATGGCCATGATTCAAATGCCATGGAATGCCAGAACAGGGACAGGGCTGAAATGAGCCCCATTAAAAAGATCTCAGTCTGGACCAAGATACTCTAAAAATGGTTATTACTTATTAAAAATTATTAGAATTATCTTAAAATTCTCTGTGGGAAGCTGGACGGCTGTGTGGACCCAGCTCAGCGATTCATGGCAGAGCCGTAGTGGGGCGTTGGAGGAGGTCGGTGGACTCAAGACGGGTTTGTGAGGGGGTTGGTCAGGTCTTGTTTTCCTCAAGGAAGAGCAATTCTGGAGCAGGTCTGGACTCACCTTGTCGATGAAACAGGCAAACTGTGTGTTGAGAGTCTTGATCTGCTCCTTCTCCTGGCATCGTATCTCGTGTTCCAGTGGGTCCACCCCAACGCAGAGGGGCTTCAGCAGCCGTTCGTCGATGCAGATCCCTTGGATGCCGTCGGGCTTGCGCTCGGGGTACCCCCGCACGATGCTGTATCCCCGGGGGCCACACAGGCCCATCCTTCCTCCTGCAGCATTCCCGTAGCCCATGCCTGCGAACCCCATCTCCCCAAAGCAGCCGGTGCCACAGCCCCCATTGACATAGGAGATCCTCCTGCTCCCACCCAGGTTGCAAACGCTCCTGCTGCTGTAGGCGCCGGCACCGCACCGCACGGGCTGGCTGGCAGATGCGGCGTAGCTGCGACCACAAATCTCCGAGGCTGAACTGAAGCCTCTTCGTCCCAGGACAGATCTCACCGTCGGTGCCTGCCTGCTCATCGTGGCTTATTTGAACGTGGAATAGCAAAGTTATGGGGCTGCTCTGTTGCAGGAGAGGAGCAGGGATCCCACTGGAGCGACGCGGGAATGCTGTCCCTTATATATATTTTGGGAAGCTGGCCTTGATAGGATCAGGACGTTAATTGAAGTACTTAAGGGTTTGGTTTGCCTGGCAGCAATAAATGCTCCTCAAAATGCAAACCAGCCCGGCAAATAGTAACTACTGAGGAAATAAAAAGGAATCTAAAAGTGCTCTGTTTGCAAGTTGCCTTCGAATACATTACGGTTTGAAGTGCTCCCCTAACTTAGTGCTAATTATAGTTTAGGAACATTTTTGAAGAACTCTTTGTGATTTGTTTGCAGCATGTCGTTTGGGGTTTTGTGTCTCATAGGGCTGTATGTGTGATGGGATGTTTTGCGGACTTGCACTTTGTGGGGGTAATTTCACAATTTTGGGTGCGGAAAAGCAACTCAAAGGAAAAATAAAAGAAAGTCAACCGTGGAACAACAAACACTGTGGAAGTTGTCGTGGTGGATCATTTCTGCATCTGAAGCACCAGCAAATTCACTGACTCTAAGATCTGGATTTGAATGCAAGGACTCAAAATATCCCCCAGATACATGCACAGAATCACAGAATTCTGGGAATTCTGGGAATGTGCAGAATCCTGGGAATGTGCAGAATTTCAAGATAAGCTTCCTAGAAACACCAGTGAAGCAGATCAAGTTTCATCCAGTACCTGCGACATATTTCTGTTTGCTCACAGATATGTGTTCTGTGACAGTTTGTATCCATCACTGACAGTTTTTTCTGGAATTATGCTGCAAGTTCTTATTTGTGACAAGTAATTCTTTGGCTTTTACTGTTCCAGAGCTTCTCTCAAGGCTGGGTGTCAGAGCCCTTTCAGATTCACCTCCTGGAAGTCTCAACAGGGAACAAAAAAAGAACAATAGTCTGTTCCAGCTTGGTGAGATCCACCCCATTCACCAAGTGACAGCTGAATCTGGGTGACTTTGCCAGACACGTCCTTGAGACTCCACGGGGAGACAGCTCCAAGGGAAGGAGTCCTTGGGGCTGTGCTCAGGGGAATGGGGGTAATTTGCTCTCCGCAGGGGCTGGGCTTTCTGCACCAACAGAGGAAGTCCTAATGAGTGGATTAGGCTGGACACCAGGGAAGGCTCTGACTCACACGGGGGAGATGAATCCTTCTCTCTCCTAATCACCAGCCCAAGGAGGTGAGGCAGGAAGCCTCTCCAGACCTTTTTCAAACTGGCAGTTGGAAAGTCAAAACAAAAGGGCTCTTTCAGCTCGTTGCAGATTAAGTGTTTGGGAGAAAAAAAGGACATTATAGTGCAAACAACTGAACGCCCTTGGTCCTTCTGTTCGAAGGGTGCAATGCTTGGAGGAATCTCTGTATTATACAATGGGATGGCAGCTGGAGACACCCGGGTTCTATGTTCCCTGATCCTCATTAACCTCCTCCAAAAACATTTTCCAAGAGTCAGGATCATAAAAATGATGCCAAACCTCCTCCAAACACACAACTTTCTAATATCAAGTGGTTGAAAAGAAGATGCACATGGAAACCGCGGGATGTGACTGCAGCCCCAGGATCCCCAAAGCCATTAATTGAACCTGTAATTGCAACTTCTGTGAGTTTGAGGGGCTGGTGGTATCAATTAGTTGCATAAACTACTATTTTTGGTGTACCCAAAAGGGATAATTTCAGATATTTACAACGTTCATATTACACCTTTGTTTGCAGTAGTTCAGGCTTGCAGTGTAAACTAGGCTGCCAAACAATGGGAAATATCAGATTAAAAAAACATGAGAGGTTTCAAGCTGCAGTTTGGAACTTCCTCAGCCCTTGAAGTTCTAAACAGATTTATCAGAAGCAAAATGCAGATTTGACTCCAAAGAAGAGCACTGGTTCAGAACCCTGTGGAGGAAACCAGGCTCATCAGTCGGGCTGAAGATGTGCCCTGTTCCCGCTCTGCACCCCATTATTCCAGTCAGATGTGTGGGAGACACCTGGAATGAAGCATAGGCTGCAATTAAACATCTGTGAAACAGCTGTGCTGCAGCAGCCCCAGTTCCCAAACTCACCAGAGCCACTGGGTTCCTGAGAAGGAAGAGATTTTGGGTAAAGTTGCTCAGCATTGGGTAAAATTTGTGTGTTGGCCAAATTCCTGTTCTTTCTTCTAGATCCCAGTGGGAAGGCAGCTCCATTTAATATCTTTCAGGTCTTTCCAAGGAATAATAAGTGGCGCACAAGACCTCAAGAATCACGAATTTATTTTTGTGAATATGGACGTGGGGAAAGAGAGAGCACTCTGAAGAAAAACCTGCAGCTTTTTGACTCAAAAGAAAAAGGAAAAGAAAAAAAAAAGAAAAAAGAGGAGACGGAGCGAGGAAACCAAAAAGGAAAATATTTTGATGAGGGGTTGGATGAATCATTTTGACAACTTGCAATCGCTTCCTTTGTCAGCATTTCACTCCCTGAATGCATTGCTGAAAAGGGAATTCATTAGAGGAACAGTGGCATTCACTAATTTGTTTGTTGCCTCTGGAGATGAATCCGGACGGGCTCTCAGAAGGTGTTTTATGCGATAGTCTCAAAGGGCTCTGTTATTATCCTCAGCCATCGAGAGCTCCTCACAGTCAGGTTGAACAATGGCAGGAACCTGCCTGTGCCAGCACCATTTGATCCATGTAAGATTGGGTCAGAACATGGACTTTTACAGTTTCTTGGACTGTGCAGACTCTTGTCCAAGTCATTCATGACATATTGGAGGATTGATTTGATTGGTGCAACCTCTTGTGTCCTAAAGCCAAAGTTATCCAAGGCAATTCAGTCTGGTCATGTGTTTTTGCCTCTCATTAACATCCCACTAATCCACGTGAGAAGTAAAAGCTGGGATTTTCAAGGGATATTCCTCATAAAATTCATCGAACACTGGTCTTGAGTGGCATCCTTCAGCCATCAAACTGGCCATGGATTCTAATTTCCTCTTTGAGACTCCCTCTCTGGCTGATGGAAAGAGATCTGGCATCTCCAGACAGTGATTCATCACCTCTCAAAATAGGCAGTGGAGGCAGATGGGAGGAATCCACCTCTGCAGTTCCTTCCCTCTGTTCTTTCTGGAGACCAGAGGCCGTCTAGACAACCAGACACCGGCCCCGGCGCCCGCTTGGGGAGGTTGAGGGAGATTAAATGAGTCCCACCCTTTGGGCACTAAATTTCTTCAGCACCTTTGAAGTCCTAATGAGAGCCCCAACCTCCCACGCTCCTGGATCCGCTCGTCTCCCAGTGCCACATCGCCCGATCCTGCGATTGGAGGCATCAGAGCTGAGGCTCCCAACAAAGCAAAGGTTTGGTTTGATCTTCTTCCTGTTGTTTTCTTCATCCCACAGTGGAAATGAATGCAGGATATATGGGAATCCTGGATCAGGATGGTGTCCCACTGCCTGGCACAGCAAAAATGTTAGAAAATGTGAAAAAAGTACCTCAGTTGTTAAAAGGTTACAGAAATGTCCCTGTAAATCCATAAGATTGCTGATTCCTTCCAACTGAAGAGGTTTTCCAATTGAAGAGATTCCCTGAGCCATCCCAAGGAAGGAACTGGCTGTGGAAGGTGGGAAGCGTGTTCAGCCAGAAGGAGAAAAGCTCTTCCTTTTGTTATGCTAAAGGTCCAATGCCCAATTAAAGGATTGGATTGGATTGGATTGGATTGGATTGGATTGGATTGGATTGGATTGGATTGGATTGGATTGGATTGGATTGGATTGGATTGGATTGGATTGGATTTGTGCAGCTTTGGGAGGTGCTGCAGAATGTCTGATGTTCAGAGAGGCCAGGCTGGGGTTCAGCACTTGACAAATTAGTTTATCACATCTTGAAATGGTGATAGGGGAGATTTGAAGCAAGGAAACAGCCCTCATTCCATGTCACTACCCTGATTTATTCTCCTCTTGCATAAAAAGTGAGAGGATGGTCTGTTTCCAATGGGAAATCTTTGGAGATCAAAGCCCGCCTAATGAATATTTATACCTGTTTGATTGCTCTTTTCTTGTCAAATCTTTCTTGTGGTTGCCTTCATTAAAGAATGAGCCTGATTTATTTTGTGCTTCTCATATTTGATTGGGAAATAACTTCTTATCACATGAGAGTGTGGAGGGAAGAGAAAGCTCTTCCAGTTCTGAATCCTGATAATTTTGGTGAGGGAAGACTTTTACTCTGGATTTCACCTTTGATAAAATGTATCTGCCCAGCCTGAGGTTCATTTCTTTGTTGTGCTCTTTCATCAGTTTAATCACAAAACACTTTAGTCCTTTTTTTTGTTATTGATTTTATGTTGATTTATGTTACTCATTGTTGGTTTCTTTTTTAACCTGCTCAAATGTACAATGAAACAAAAAGATCTCCCTTTGATCTTTTTGAAAGCCAGAATCATAGTCATAGGACCTTGAAAACAATGTTGAAAAACCAACCAAGCACATTATGGGGATTTTTTCCGCATAATACCCTCTTCCAGCAGATTTTGAAGAGATAAAAAAACATGTTTGCTTGTCACATGTCTGTGGCAGACTCGACATAAAAATACAAAGACTGAGATGATTTCGTTCTGAATTTTAAAACACCCACTGAATTCCAGTAGGAGCTGAATATGATGCAGATCATCTTAAAAGAGCTTAAATTTACACCAACCAAAGACTGGATCTATGTTATTGGATCTACATTGCCCCACCCCTGGAAGTCTCCAAGGCCAGGCTGGAAGGGGCTTGGAGCCACCTGTTCTAGTGGAAGTTGTCCCTCCCCTTGGCAAGATGTGGAACTGAATGGGCTTTAAGGTTCCTGCCATCCCAAACCATTCCATGATTCCATGACTCTCTCCAGACAGCTCTGCCTCCTCTGTTTAATTAAGACTTCTAATCATTAGATATGTCTTGTGCAATTAAGGAATGGGCATTTCTGTACTTTTGGTAAGCACCTAAAAGCAAATGTTGGTTCTCCATTAATTTTACTGGAAAAGGAGCAAAAGGTTTAAAGTACTGAGTCATCCTTGGAGAAGTGAGGGTGGTGTAATTCATGTATGTCCAAGGAGCACGAGTGGAGTAAATAATCTTTGCTGACTCCAGCAGGTGGAATTCTGAATTAAGATTTCGTTTACAGCTCCCCTGCCTGCACACGGATGACCAACCATTCCCAGGACATCAGCTTCCTTCCTCTCTGTGACCCTGAGTGTCCCACCAAAAAACTCCACTGAGTCTCCTAAAGCAATGTCACAGAGACTTTGATGAGCTCCTTTCTAGAAACACTTCCCAGAACACTTTAAGGAAAAGATTCTGGATTAAATCTCACAGTTTAGCACAAAGATAGCAAAGGCTTAATGAGGAAAAATTAAAGGGAAACAGGAATTGAGTGATAAGAGGATAAGTGCCCCAACACAACCAACAACCCTTTAAAGGAAGAGCGGAAATCAAAAGGAATTGGGGGTTTTTAATGTTCCAAGTGTCCCTTTTTGATGTGATCCCAGTGGTGGAGCTTCTCTGATGTGGTTTCCTGATGCTCCAATGTGCTCACACCCAATCTGCCTCTCCCTCATGTTGAAGTGGAGTTGCTGTTATTTTTAGCACTAAAAGTGGAGCAGGACTTTAATTTTTCTGCTTTAGCCCTTAAATCCTGCTTGGCACGACCGTCACAGCTGAAGTTCAGATCTGGCTGTTCCTGGGATAAGGAGGTCCACTTGAAATCCTCACCCCTGGCCCACACATCCCTCATGGCTGAGTGGAGCTTTCCATGCTCTTGGCAGCCCCACAGCTCTTCTCACACCTTCCAAGTGTCTGCAAAGGCTGAGACCCCAGCTTCAGCCCTAAATTCCTCTCTCCTGGGGATGCAGCCAGAGGCCCCAGGGATAAATTTCCTGACTATGGAGCCAGCCATGCTTCTGGGGGTGAATCCTCTGTGAGAGGCACCAATGTTGTGGGGTTGGGATGCTGCACTGCAGGAGGGCTTGAATCTTCTGGGCTGACCAGATCCACATCCCAGGTCAGTCCCAGAACTGATGGGAATCACTGCTGTGGGAAAACATAATGGGAGTCACTCATGGGGAGGACGCAGCGTCCCTTCTCCTCCTCTTCCTTCTCCCCCTCCAAGCCACAGTGACATGGTTTAATTTTGTAAGGAAAATTGAAAAACTTGATCTTACTTACGTACTCCCACAGGGCTCCTGAGGCATACCCTGGAGGAGAAGGAGGTTACAAGGTTATCCATGATAGAACAAGAATTTCTAGCACTTTCCACACTCCTGGACTCTGTGGAGGAGCACCAAGGACCAAGTGCTGCCCACACACAGCTGTGGTGGAACCCATCTGCTCTCCTCACCCTCCAGCAGTCTTGTAGGTTGTAGTCTCAATATCCAGGGCCATCTTGCCATTCCACAGCTCCTGAGAATCCTGCAGCTCATCCTTGGCCTTCTGGAGCTCATCTTGCAGCTCTTTGTGCCTCCCCCAGGCATCTCTGAGAGCACAACCACGGCGCTGCTCAATGTAACCAGGTGATGTTTGCAGAGACAGCACCTTCTGGGGGGACATGAGACATCCTGCCTTTTTCTGTCTCCTTTCTCATGATTCTCACCTCTAAAAGAGAAAATCCTGTCTATTTTGAGAGTCCTAAACTGGGGGGTATTGGGGCTTTTTTTACAAAAGCCAAGCATTTCAAAAATCAATAATTAATTATAAAACACTCCAGGACGTCTGAATATGTCCCTGCGCTGCCAGACTGGGTTTGAGTTTTGTTTGGAGGATACCAATACTCTGCCCTAACTGGAACTAGTAATTAAGGTTTCCCATTGCTTCCCGTTATAAACTATATAATGAATTAGATGGTCTGGAAATTATACCAGTTTCTAAGGGTGCTGAATTACTGGTGAGTCATAATTCTACCTGTTCATTGGACACTTTGAACCCATGTCAGAAGCCAGAATTCCTGCTGAAGCAATTTCAGCAATTTTCTGAGAGATGTAGCTAATCCCATGATCTAATTTGGTTCAATTACTTCTTTGCAATAATCAGAAGGATGCAACAGAAAATAGGCTGGGAGATAATCCTTCTTCCCTGCTCAGCACTGGGAAGAGCTTCCCTAGACCAATGGAGCCAGTGTGAGGCAACTCTCTCTGATAAAGATAAAAGAAATTGTGGGATCATGGAATGGTTTGGGTGGGAAAGGGCAGTAAAGCTCATCCAGTCCCACCTCTGCCATGGGCAGGGACACCTTCCACTCTCCCAGGCTGCTCCAAGCCTCGTCCAACCTGGCCTTGGGCACTTCCAGGGGTGGGGCAGCCACAGCTGCTCTGGGAAATCCATTCCAGAGCCTCATCACCATCACAGGGAAGAATTTCTTCCTCAAATCTAATCTAAATCCACCCTCCTTCAGTTTAAAACTATTACCCCTTGCCCTATTGCCACAGACCCTGCTAAAAAATTTGTCCCCATTTTTTTATAGACATCATAGGGGTGTAGAAAACACGACTAGGGATGTGACACGTAGGATCCAGACAGTAAATCCTATCCATCCCACCTGTTCCTTCATGTTTTCTAGATCACATTGCCTCCTCTGAATCACAAAACTCAGCTCTTTCATCTCTTTCAGGTGGGACTTCACCTTCTTGTAGTGCCTCCACTTTTCCTCCTCAAGCTCTTCGAACTGTTAGGAGGGAGAGAGCTGGGAGGTTATACTTGTGATTTACATAGGAGCCTTGGGTCTCTTTCCAGAGTGGATTAAACTCAGTTTAGAACAAAAGATTTGTGGATCCTGAGACCACCAGGAGCAAATGAAACTCACCTACAACTCCCCATTCCCAGCACATCCCACCACCTCTGTACCAGGGCTGTTCTGCCGGCTGTGAGACTCACAGTTTATCAGAATGGAAAATTGGATCCAGAAATCACTTATTGCAGACAGGAATCAAACCCCACCACTTTTGCACTGTTATTTCTGACAGTGAGAGGCTTAAGAATCTGTTGCCAGACTTACCCTGGCTCAGTACAATGCTTCCAACTGGGATTTGTTTTTCCAAGCTGTATCCTCACGCCAGTGCTCCATGCCCCCCACGTCCAGGGCTCAGCTGTTGTCCATTTTCACAATGAGAGAGGCATCACAGGGACTTCTCTCCAGCTCAGTCTTTTCCTAGAAGCTGTGGTAAGCAGTCATAAGTCACCAGCACATCCCTGTCCCTGGGTTTCTCATCTCACATCCCAGTGGAAGTAACACCACCATGGAGAGTCTGACCTGAGCCACAGCCCAGGAATTGAAACAGGGTTAGGTTTATTTTTATTCAGATCTCAAAATCTTCCTGATCTGAGATTCCCAAAAAGAGCCTGATGGGTTAATCCGACCCAAATTCATTATAGACAAGGAGGGGATGGGAGGAAGAGCTGCCATGAGGAATGGTTGGGACAGGAGCATCCCTATCTGAGCAGAAACGCATTTCAGAAACTCGATCTCCTGCTTTAGGGTTTCCACCTTTGCTTCCAGCTCTGCCTTGGTGAGATGGACACACTCCACATCCTGAGTTTCCAGACATTTGGAAGTCAAAATTATGCCTGCACAAGGATCTAAGGCAATTCCATTAAATTTTTGGAGTAAGAAATTTTGTTTGAGAAACTCAGTTATCTCCTGACCCTCAACAGCTAAGGGGTTCCCAAGAATATATCCAGTATCAAAGAGTTCTTGCTGAAAAGCTGTCATAATTGGGGCATGAGGAGCAGGAAAGCACCAGTTTAGAATGAAGTATTCTCTTGGTGGTGTGTTTTTCCACACCCCACACCTGTCCAAGGACTTCTAAGATTCTCTAGACCTGCCCCTTGCCTTGCAAGGAGGGGATCAGAGGAAACCCCTTGGATCTCTGCACCCAAACCCTCCATTCATCCCAATTCCTTACCTTCTTCAGCAATATGAAGTTGCTCTCAGCAGTGGTGCATCTGTTCACTTCCTGCTCATATCTGGTGGGGAAAAGAGGAGATCAGTGAAGGGATCATTCCAAGACTGGAGGCCTTTTTTGAGTGGCTATTTAGAATCTAATCTACTTTGGATCTCATCCTTTTGGATCTCAAACTTTTGGATCTCAACCTTTTGGATTTCAGCTTTTTGGATCTCAACATTTTGGTTTTCAGATACTTGGATCTCAGCCTTTTGGATCCCAGATTTTTGCACGCCACCCTTTTGGATCTCAGCTCCTTAAGTCTCAGCCTTTTGAATGGCAGCCCTCACTATCTCGGTTTTTTGGAAGTCTATTGATACGGCCCAAACCAAAAGTCCCGTTAGTGCAGCTGTTGGAGCTCCTGCCCCGAGGGTGGTTTCTCCTCACTCACTGGCACCCGAACTCCTACATGAGTTTCTCAGAGTGGTTCAGCCCAGGCTCCACCTGGTCATGTTTCCACTGCAGTGAGTCCAGCCACTGCCACCAGCCGCAGGTAAAGCTGCCCAAGACATTCCTGATGTCACTCTGGGCTGGCAGCACCTGCTCCCACAGGACAGCCCATCCGGCGGCCAAGGCCCTGTTCTGCTGCTCCAGAAGATGCACCTGCACTCAGAGAGCAAAGCCACCTGTTCAGGTGTGTGTTGGGACCACAGGAGCGTGGGGTACACAAGGAATCTGCTCTTCTGGGTCAGCACTCCCCAGGCTTGTTGAACAGGATGAGAGGAAAAAAGGGGATACAGCTTGGAAAAACAAATCCCAGTTGGAAGCATTTTACTAAGCCTGCAATCAAGTGGGAGGTGTTCCTGCCATGGAAAGAGGTTGGAACTGGATGATCCTTGAGGTCCATCCCAACCCAAGCCATACATGGTGGGATTGTTGGGGTGTCCTGCATGGTACCAGGAGCTGGACTCGATGATCCTGCTGGGTCCCTTCCAACTTAGCAGATTCTGTCATTCCATGATTCCATGAATCCTAGAGCAAAGTGAGCTTGCTGCTCTTCCCTTCTCCTGGACAGCACAGCCTTTGAGGCAGAAACACCAAATGTTTAAATAAATCTGCATCAATGGGCTGAGAGTGGAAACCCTCATTCATGGATAGGAGACCATGGAAAAAAGTCTGGCTGCAGAAAGAAGTCAACAGTGCCAAAGCCCCGCCAGACACTTTGGAAGAACAGCTCTTTCTCACTATTAATAATAAAACCAGATACAGCTCATCAAAGTATTTAAGAGCATAAAACAGATTAAAAAAAATAACAGGCTCAACCTGTGCTGAGGGCACTGGGGTCACACACACCAAAACCAGCTCATGAACTGCAGTGGAGAAGAAGAGAAACCAAAGTCTGAATTACCAAAGTCTCCTCTCAGCTCTCACCTTGTCAGTCAGAGAGGTAAATTGGCTGTGGGTGCTCTTCAGCTGCTCCCTCTACTGCTTTTGGATCTGTTGGATTTCAGGATTTATCTTCACATCCAGGGGCTGCAGGAGGTTTCTGTCGACCTTCACCAGGTGAGCACCTCCACATTTGCCAACCAATCCACTGATGCCCCAGCACCCCTGACCTCCCCAGAGCCTGGAACAAACCCATTTCCACCCCTTTGTGTTTTGGAGCCTCTGGCCATGGCTCCAGGCTCCATAGCCTCTCCCAAACAATGCCACTAGAAGAAGTAGATGGTGAGAAGAATCTTCTCCTGTGGGAAGCTCACCCAGCTGACAGGTGCTAGCTCATGCTGGAAGACACAATGGAGGACACAACCCAGAAGAACTGCTCTGCTCCAACATCTCTGGGCTCTTCCTTTATACACATCTTAGGAGTGGGGCTTGATGGAAAGGAATAATTTGGGCTTTTCCTGGGGTTTGCCATATCTGACAGAAATTGGGAGGTTTAAATAAGCAATACAAGTGAACATTTGTGAAATCAAATGGAATTTCTCTAGGTGTAAAGCACGCAGTCGGCTCAGTTTATTTTATTGGGTTAGTTTGTCCTCCCTCCTTACAGTAAATACAGCTTAGGAAATGGCCTGAAGAGGGTTTCTTTCTTCCAAAGACAATTTCCTCTGCCATGGCGATGAGGTGGGAGAGCTGAGGATGTCAGCCTGAAGAGGAGAAGGCTCCAGGGAGACCTTAGAGTCCCTTCCAGAGCCTAAAGGGGCTCCAGGAGAGCTGAGAATATCTTGGGACAAGGGATGGAGGGACAGGACTCAGGGAATGGCTTCCCACTGCCAGAGGGCAGGGATAGATGGGAGATTGGGAAGGAATTCCTCCCTGGGAGGGTGGGGAGGCCCTGGAATGGATTTCCCAGAGCAGCTGTGGCTGCCCCTGGATCCCTGGCAGTGTCCAAGGCCAGGCTGGACAGGGCTTGGAGCAGCCTGGAAGTGAAAGGTGTCCCTGCCCAGAGCAGAGGTGGAACTGGACAAGTTTCAAGTTCTTTTCCAACCCTATCCATGATTCTGTGATTCTTGTCAAGTCTTTGACTTTGACTGTATAGAACACATGGAAAACAAAATTCACATGGAGAAGACAATAAAGAGCTTCAAAACCAGGAGTCTCTGTCCCAAGGCTGTTAATTGGACACTGGTTAATCATTTAATTGAGAGCAGCAGTAAGTTGGCTGTGGTAGGCAAAGCATAAAGAAACCAGCAACCTGTATCCTGCGAAATTCCTTATTAATCCATCTGCTACTCCTTATGACTATCCTTTATATCAGAGCTTGTAATTAAAACCCTTGGGATAGCTCAAGGCAAATAAAAAGGGATTTATTGGAGTGTCTTGACAGATGGAGAAGAAAAGGCTGAGAAGTTTCACAGAGTTTCTAAGAGTCCAAGAGGTGGAGCCAAGATTCCATCTCTATGCTCGTGGCTTCCTGCCAAGGTCTCTTTCAGAACAGAAAATGGTGAAGGTTTCATTTCAGATCACCCAGAAGAAATAATTTTCCTTTGCTACTCCACCAGAATAATCCTGAACTTTCTCAATAGGCTGAAACCTCAGTCAGTGTTTCTGTGGCCATTAAACATTTTAGCATTTCAAATCAAGAAGAAATGGGATAATATTTCCCCTGCTCATTTCTTGATTTTTCAGGGATTTTTTAATTTTTAGGTTTTTTTTCAGTTCCTGGGCTTGACAAAGCGGTTTTCACCACCTTTCACAAGAAAGCTGATGAAAAACAAATCCAGTTACCAGGAGCCTTGCTGGAATTCTGTCTCCAAGAGCAGCTGATGCCGAAGGTTTCCCTGTACCTCATTATTTGCTCTGGAACACTTTGCCCTTGGCCCAGCAAGGGAGATAATTGATAGGATGAGGCAGCTGGAAAGACAGGCAGCTTAATTAGGGATTCTTGACAGCGCTATCAATTACACCCACACAGGGCAGTGATTGAAGTCTGGATGTTTCATTTAAACACAGGCAGCATCCATGGCATTCCCAGCTGGAAGAGCAGGATTGAAGCCCAGGGCAGGACACTTGGCCTGGAGCTGTTCTGACTCAGCTTCATTTTGTGCCTCCAGTTTGTCTCTCCTTGGGCTCTGCTGAATCCCTCTCCTGGTACTCCTGAGGCACCCCAAGGGGCCTGGGCAGGGTTCTCACAGCGCCTGCCTTGAAAATTTGGAACTTTATAAGCAAAGAAAGAGTTCACATAGAGTCTTTATTTCCTTCAGTAGCCAGAGCCAACAGGGTCATGGCTGGGTCCAGGCTGTCCTCCCAGAATAAACTGTAAAAGGTAATGGATGGTTTCATTGAGTTTTCTTCTACTTTTCTAAGCCAAACTTCTGAATTTGGGTGTTCCAGCCCTGGATGTCACAAAAGGTTCATCCGTTGGATCACCCTCTCTTCTGGCTCCCAGCCCACTTGACCTCTGACGACCCTGAGTCCCCAAAAGGGACCTGATGCCACCTGATGCCACCCGTGGGCTGTAGCTTACAGGACCTCAACATCAGTTCTGCCTCCCTCTCCCAGTTCCACCCCATCCCACACAAACTGCTAGAGGAGACAAAATATTCATGCCTCATTTGACAGCGGAAGGTCCCCAAATTTAAAGCACACCAGGTCTTCTCCACTTCTCCCACCAAGCTGACAGAACTCGGTGTGTGTGTGTCAGAGCAGTCACAGCTCCCTACCAGGACAGGGAGGGTTGGATGTGGCACCAGGGTAATCACAGCTCACTAATGCTCTTCTAATCACCAGGAATTTTGGAAAGAGGCCCAGCAATGAGCCCCACAATTTTCATGGTGCTACAATATAGCCATGACTAATTTCACGGCTTTTTGCCAAAGTAAATCAGGAGGGAACGTCTTGTTCTGGTCACATCTGCACAGCAAAGATGTAAAAAACTCCACTAGTCAGACTGGGAGAACTGGGGCAAAGACCAGCTCCACACCAGTACAGCACAACCTTTTCCTCCCACTAGATGGTGGTATCTGGAGCATTTGGGGCCCTGGTTGGATTCCTGGGGGTGCCAGGAGCATCCTGGAGAATCCTGGAGCATCCAAAGGAGGGCTGTGAGAATGGGGAGGGGTCTGCAGGGGACACACAAGGAGCAGCTGAGGGTTGGTTTGTCCACCTTGGAAAAGAGGAGACTGAGGTGAGGCTCCTCAGGGGCTGCAGCTTCATCCTGAAGGGCTGCTCCAATCTCTGCTCTGGGGAGCAGGGACAGGGCCCAGGGAACAGCTGGAGCTGTGTCAGGGGAGGTTTAGGTTGGATATCAGGGAAAGGTTCTTTCCCTAGAGGGTGCTGGGCACTGCCCAGGCCCCCCAGGGAATGGTCACAGCCCCAAGGCTGCCAGAGCTCCAGGAGCATTTGGACAATGCTCTCAGAAGGTGGGATTTTTGGCGTGTCTGTGCAGGGCCAGGAGTTGGACTCAAAGATCTGTGTGGGTCCCTTCCAGCTCAGGATATTCCATAGTTCTGCAATTCCGTGGGATGAGCCAGTTCTCACCTGGAAACACTCAGGAACCTCCCGAGATGCCACAAGCAAGAGGTTGTTACAGCAGTGGGAGATAATATTTAGGACAGCACTTGTAAAACAAGGTCCTCAATCCATGGAAGCTGACGTTCCCCATGGACTCATGCTCCAAGGCTGACTCAGCCTAGGATGTTCTGTAAAATTCGTGTGAACCTCTGGCATAAAACCAACACTGAGACAGAGTCAACATCAGCTCCGAGGAGAACTGACCTTCCGCCAGCTCCTCCCTTCTCCCTGTCCTCCCCTCATTCCCGAGATCCTGATCAGCTGCCAGCACTCCCAGAGGCTCCTGCACTGCCTGGGCACAGGGTGTCAGCAAACTCCTTCTCTCTGCATTCACAGCCTGCTGGTGATGGAGAACACACCCCAAGGCATCAGCTGAGATCCCCCTCTTCTGATTCTTTTCTTCTCATGGCTTCAGCTGAGCCCCTGAACACCAAAACTCGAAATGCCTTTTGGAGTCAATCTCGTGATGTTTTCCATTAAAAAATTCGTGTATGATCTCAAATTGACATTTGAAACAGAGCCTGGACTTGAATGATCCATGTGGGTCCCAACCAGCTCAGGACACTCAATGATTCTGTTGTTCTATGAACTTAGGAATGAGCCAGTGAGGAGCCAACAGTGGACATGGCCATGGAAACATCAACATTGCACCTTTTTTTTATGTTTTCCACATATTTTTCAATGTGCTTTGACGCTAGAATGAAAATCATCTGCTTGATCACCCCAGCTCCAATCTGAATGGTCCAAAGAATTGAATCTCAGCCTTCATCTAAAATTTCTGTGGTCCAAAGACCTGAACATTGATGTTGGTCTTTGATTTGTGTGTCTGAAAACCTGGAATTTGGGCTTGGTCTTAGACCCCTGTGGTCCAAACTCCTGAAATTTAGCCTTGGTCTTATTTTTTTTATGCTTCAAACACCTCAAATTTGACCGTGATCTCAAACTTTCGTGATCCAAAGATCTGAATGTCGGTATTGGTCTTGAGTTTTTGTGGTCCCAAGACCTAAAACTTGACCTTGAACTTAAATTTGTGTCCAAAACCCAGAAATTCAATCTTGTTCTTAAATTCATGTGGTCCAAAGACCTAAACCTTGGTGTTGGTCTTAAATCCATGTGGTCCAAAGTCCTAAACTGGGCCAGATGCTATCCTTGCGGAACCCTCAGGAGCCAAATCAAAAGCTGCTGGAGGAAAGGAACCACTATAAATATTTTTAAAATATTATCTTTTTAGGCAACTCAAATGCCAGATGAGATTTTCCCCTCCTACTCCAACAGGGATAATTGGATATGGAAGGCGGTGCTGGAACATGTGTCTCCAGAAACCAGGCAGTCCTTGATGGCTCCGCTGACGAGCAGAACAGGTTTGGATATTCCCTTCCAAGCCTCCCCTGCAGCACCTGGGATACTCTGAGTGTGTAAACAGCACAGAACCCCCCTCGGGGGTTCCCAGTTGCTGCTCTCAGTTCCCCTTGGAACCTCAAAGGTCTGGCGTCACCTGGAGCAGATGCTGTGTCTGATCCCCAACGGGTGACTCATCCCCTCCAAGGGAGAGGCATGAATGGGATGCTGGAATTGCCTCCAGAAGTGCTCATTTCTCACCGATTTTCTTCCTTTTTGTCCTTTCACGCGAAAAAAGGATCAGTAAAAAACACTCAGGCCTGACCACAGCACTCATTTTTTTAATTAATAAAATATTTTTACTATTAATCAGATATTTCTATCATAAATCAGATTTTTTTACTAAGCAGATATTTTTGTTAGTAATCTAATATTCTAAATATTCATCTGATAATTTTATTATTAGTCTAATAGCAATCAAATATTTAATCAATAATCGAATATTTTCATTATTAATCAGACAACTATGTTATTAGCCCAATATTTTTCTAGTCAATACTTTTATTATATTATATTCTATATTTTGTTATAATTTATCTTTATTATTAATAACATGTTTATATTATTAATCGCATTTTTATTGTTAATATAACACTCTATTATTAATCAGATATTTTATATTAATTATATACTTGTATTATTAATATTTTTATTAATAATCCCGTAACTTTATTATTTATGAAATTTTATTTCTCCTGATTAGAGATGAGAAACACCCTGGCTGCACAATTAATTTATCAGTGAAACCAAATCCTGGTGACCCTCTGGACTGTGCAGAATTACTCCACTTTTTATCATAAAAGATGAGGTTTTGCTTCAATTAAAGCCTAATCCCTTGGATGAAAACAGGATTGTGATGATGCAGAGTGGTTTTCATTTGGATCCTGAGGTTTCACCTGGATCCTGAAGCCTCTTGAGAGCCATGAAGCTGAGCCTGGGTGAGATCAGTTTTGGCTGAAATTAATGTCTGGAGCTCCCTCCATGCAGAGATTCCAAAGTGCTTCCAGACTTTGCTGTGAGGGTTTGGTTTAGCCCTTTGTGGCTCCTCACGGAATCATGGAATGCATCGGGATGGGAGGAACCTTAAAACTCATCCTGTTCCACCCACTGCCACAGGCAGGGACATCTTCCACTATCCCAGGTTGCTCCAAGCCCCATCCAGCCAGGCCTTGGACGCTTCCAAGGATGGGGAATCCCTGGGAAATCCATTGCAGGGCCTCACCACCCTCACAGGGAAGAATTTCTTCCTAATGTCCCACCTAACCCTCGCCTCTTCTGTCCCCTAACTCACCCCTTGTCCCATCATTTCTTTCCAAGTCCCTCTCCAAATCTCTTGGAGCCCCCAAAGAAGGAAAATGACCTTTAAAGATCACTTCCAACCCAAATGGTTCCATAATTCCATTGGCATTCCCTGGTTGCTTTTGTGGCTCTACAGCCCTCTGCAAAAGGGTCTCTACACAGTGGATTTCCTGAAAATCTGGGTCTCTCCCCCTCACCCTCCTGCCACTCTCCACAGTTGAAATTCTTTCCAAAAGAGAGGATCCTCCTTCCCTCCAGCTGGAGAAAGGAAATTAAATATTCCCAGTGGCATTGGGACACTCCAGATATCTCACTGGAGTGCTGCTAAACAAGGGTGACATTATTAAATTAAGCTTCTTGAACAAACTTTTGATGTAAAATCAGCTGCTCTTGGCTTTGTTAGAACTTTTGATTGGACTTTAGGGAGGTTCTGGGAGAAATTTAGGGAATATCTTGCTTCCTATGATAAAAATCACCACTGAATAAGATCATAGAATCGTGGAATATCCTGAGTTGGAAGGAACACACAACAATCATCGAGTGTAACTCATGACCCTGCACAGGACAGCCCTAAAATCAGATGTTGGCCAAGAAATGTTTCTTCGGATACACCCCATCTCATCTTAACTTGGGACTCCTGGGGGAAAACAGGACCAAAAGTGAGATGAGACTTTGTTATTCCCAGACTTTCTGCTCCTTTCTTCATCTGCAGCTGCAGTGTCAAAAAAAAAAATCTACACAGAGAATATGCCCCCAAGTTAATTAATGAGTGACTCCTGANTCCCAGGTTGCTCCAAGCCCCATCCAGCCAGGCCTTGGACGCTTCCAAGGATGGGGAATCCCTGGGAAATCCATTGCAGGGCCTCACCACCCTCACAGGGAAGAATTTCTTCCTAATGTCCCACCTAACCCTCGCCTCTTCTGTCCCCTAACTCACCCCTTGTCCCATCATTTCTTTCCAAGTCCCTCTCCAAATCTCTTGGAGCCCCCAAAGAAGGAAAATGACCTTTAAAGATCACTTCCAACCCAAATGGTTCCATAATTCCATTGGCATTCCCTGGTTGCTTTTGTGGCTCTACAGCCCTCTGCAAAAGGGTCTCTACACAGTGGATTTCCTGAAAATCTGGGTCTCTCCCCCTCACCCTCCTGCCACTCTCCACAGTTGAAATTCTTTCCAAAAGAGAGGATCCTCCTTCCCTCCAGCTGGAGAAAGGAAATTAAATATTCCCAGTGGCATTGGGACACTCCAGATATCTCACTGGAGTGCTGCTAAACAAGGGTGACATTATTAAATTAAGCTTCTTGAACAAACTTTTGATGTAAAATCAGCTGCTCTTGGCTTTGTTAGAACTTTTGATTGGACTTTAGGGAGGTTCTGGGAGAAATTTAGGGAATATCTTGCTTCCTATGATAAAAATCACCACTGAATAAGATCATAGAATCGTGGAATATCCTGAGTTGGAAGGAACACACAACAATCATCGAGTGTAACTCATGACCCTGCACAGGACAGCCCTAAAATCAGATGTTGGCCAAGAAATGTTTCTTCGGATACACCCCATCTCATCTTAACTTGGGACTCCTGGGGGAAAACAGGACCAAAAGTGAGATGAGACTTTGTTATTCCCAGACTTTCTGCTCCTTTCTTCATCTGCAGCTGCAGTGTCAAAAAAAAAAATCTACACAGAGAATATGCCCCCAAGTTAATTAATGAGTGACTCCTGAAAGGAATGATGGATCTGAGGTGTAGCTGTGTCCTGGCTGACTGGTCAGACCAGACCTAAAGGACATGGCCCTAAATCCCATTTTCACAGCAGACGATCTGCATTTGTCGTTCTTTTCCAGCCACCTTCTTTCACTTTCATTTTTTCCAGGAGTTTTTTCATGTGGTTGGATCAGATATCCATGAATTCATTTACATGGAAAGTTCTATCAAACATCTCATGAGAGACATCAGAGTTCTGCCCTCCCCAAGACCAAAACAAACACACCAGACAAGTTTTCAAGATTTTAGTTGCCAAAGACAAAGGTTCCAAACAGCCTGAGATGGAAAGCTCTGAGAAAGTCCAAGGAAGGAAGAGACACTGTCACAGGAGCAGCATCCAGCAGAGCAGTGGGATGGAGAGTCCAGGGATGGTTGTGCAGGAAGAGCTCAGGATGATGCACAGCCTGTCCAGACCAGTAGTGACAGCAGGAAAATCCCATTGCCCCCAACAATGAGGGAATGGCTTCATCCTGTTCCACCGGTCAGATTTTGCATCCAAGTTTTACTTGTGAGCAGCATCTCCAGAGGAACCTGAGCCACTTCCATAGGCAGACCAGTAACACGGTCTTGGAGAAGACCATCCTCCTCCTGACCTGCATTCCTCAGTCCCATCTCTGCAGCTGGGTGTCCCATCTCCACAGGTCCCTCCTTCGTAGCAGCTGTCCCCTCCAGAGCAACCCCAAGCTCCTTCCCCCTGACTGCCAGGACTGCAGGTGCCAGCAGAGCTCGATCCCCAATCTCCGGAGATGGAGCTTCCTCCTCCTCCTCCAGAGACTGATCCTCTCCTGCCTGAGCTTCCTCCTCCATAGCCTGAACCTCCCCCATATCCAGAGCCTCCTCCATACCCTGAGCTCCCTCCACACCCTGAGCCCCCTTCTCCCCCACCAATGCACCCACCACTGCCATAACCGGATCCCCCATGAACTGAGCTTCCTCCACCTGCAGAGATGGAGCCTCTCCTGCTGGAGCTTCCTCCTGCTCCACATCCTGAGCTCCCCCCATACCCTGAGCCTCCTTCTCCACAGATGGACCCACCACTGCCATAACTGGATCCTCCATGACCTNTGCCATACCTGGATCCTCCATGACCTGAGCTTCCTCCTCCTCCAGAGATGGAGCCTCTCCTGCCAGAGCTTCCTCCTCCATACCCTGAGCCGCCTTCTCCTCCACAGATGGACCCACCACTGCCGTAACTGGATCCTCCATGACCTGAGCTTCCTCCTCCTCCAGAGATGGAGCCTCTCCTGCCAGAGCTTCCTCCATACCCTGACCCTCCTCCATACCCTGAACCTATTCCATACCCTGAACCCCCTTCACCACCACCAATGCACCCAGAGCTTGATCCTCCACTTCCTCCATACCCAGAGCTGATTCCTCCTCCAGAACTGCTCCCGCCACTGCCAGAGCCTGATCCATAATGACCAGTACTGTGACCACCCCCAGAGATGGAGCCTCTCCTGCCAGAGCTTCCTCCATACCCTGACCCTCCTCCATACCCTGAACCTCTTCCATACCCTGAACCCCCTTCACCACCACCAATGCACCCAGAGCTTGATCCTCCACTTCCTCCATACCCAGAGCTGATTCCTCCTCCAGAACTGCTCCCGCCACTGCCAGAGCCTGATCCATAATGACCAGAACTGTGACCACCCCTCCTCCTCCTCCACCAATGCCCCCACCAGAGCTCAATCCACCACTGCCTGAGCTTCCTCCATACCCAGAGCTGATTCCTCCTCCAGAACTGCTCCCACCACTGCCAGAACCTGATCCATACCCTCCAGAGCTGTGACCACCTCCAGAGATGGAGCCCCTCCTGCCAGAGCCACCTCCATACCCTGAGCTCCCTCCATACCCTGAGCCTCCTTCTCCTCCACAGATGGATCCACCACTGCCGTAACTGGATCCTCCATGACCTGAGCTTCCTCCTCCTCCAGAGATGGAGCCTCTCCT
>VZTZ01044668.1:0-20691 GCA_013400955.1 Drymodes brunneopygia | reverse complement strand
CCTGATCCATACCCTCCAGAGCTGTGACCACCTCCAGAGATGGAGCCCCTCCTGCCAGAGCCACCTCCATACCCTGAGCTCCCTCCATACCCTGAGCCTCCTTCTCCTCCACAGATGGACCCACCACTGCCGTAACTGGATCCTCCATGAACTGAGCTTCCTCCTCCTCCAGAGATGGAGCCTCTCCTGCCAGAACTGCTCCCACCTCCAGAGCTGATCCCACCACTGTGGGGGCTGCAGCTGCCACTGCCAGAGCCTGATCCATAATGACCAGAACTGTGACCACCCCCAGAGATGGAGCCTCTCCTGCCAGAACTGCTCCCACCTCCAGAGCTGATCCCACCACTGTGGGGGCTGCAGCTGCCACTGCCAGAGCCTGATCCATAATGACCAGAACTGTGACCACCCCCAGAGATGGAGCCTCTCCTGCCACAGCTGCTCCCACCTCCAGAGCTCATCCCACCACTTTGGGGGCTGCATCTGCCACTTCCAGAGCTGGATCCATAACCACCAGAGCTCTGCCCCCCTCCAGACATGGAGCCTCTCCTGCCACAGCTGCTCCCACCTCCAGAGCTCATCCCACCACTTTGGGGGCTGCAGCTCCCAGAGCTGGACCCCCATCCTCCAGAGCTCTGGCCACCTCCAGACATGGAGCCTCCGTGACATGAACTTCCCTGTCCTCCACCTCCAGACATGGAGCCTCTCCTTCCTGAACTGCTCCCTCTGCCTGAGCTCATGCCCGCACTTTGGGGGCTGCATCTGCCACTGCTGGAGCCAGATCCATAACCACCAGAGCTCTGCCCACCTCCAGACATGGAACCTCCACTGCCTGAACTTCCTCCCCCATATCCTGAACCTTTTCCTCCTCCAGAAATGGATCCACCTCCACCAGAGCTGGATCCTCCACCTCCACAGGTGCTGCCACCCTTGGACATGGAGCCTCCACTGCCAGAGCTTCCTCCTCCTCCTGATCCTGAACCTTTTCCACCTCCAGAACTTGACCCACCTCCACCAGAGCTGGACCCCCACCCTCCAGAGCTGCTGCCACCCTTGGACATGGAGCCTCCACTGCCAGAGCTTCCTCCTCCTCCTCCACAGATGGAGCCTCCACTGCCAGAGCTTCCTCCTCCAGATCCTGAACCTTTTCCTCCTCCAGAAATGGATCCACCTCCACCAGAGCTGGACCCCCACCCTCCACAACTGCTGCCACCCTTGGACATGGAGCCTCCACTGCCAGAGCTTCCTCCTCCTCCTCCACAGATGGAGCCTCCACTGCCAGAGCTTCCTCCTCCAGATCCTGAACCTTTTCCTCCTCCAGAAATGGATCCACCTCCACCAGAGCTGGACCCCCACCCTCCACAACTGCTGCCACCCTTGGACATGGAGCCTCCACTGCCAGAGCTTCCTCCTCCTCCTCCACAGATGGAGCCTCCACTGCCAGAGCTTCCTCCTCCAGATCCTGAACCTTTTCCTCCTCCAGAAATGGATCCACCTCCACCAGAGCTGGACCCCCACCCTCCACAACTGCTGCCACCCTTGGACATGGAGCCTCCACTGCCAGAGCTTCCTCCTCCTCCTCCACAGATGGAGCCTCCACTGCCAGAGCTTCCTCCTCCAGATCCTGAACCTTTTCCTCCTCCAGAAATGGATCCACCTCCACCAGAGCTGGACCCCCACCCTCCACAACTGCTGCCACCCTTGGACATGGAGCCTCCACTGCCAGAGCTTCCTCCTCCTCCTCCTGATCCTGAACCTTTTCCTCCTCCAGAAATGGATCCACCTCCACCAGAGCTGGACCCCCACCCTCCACAACTGCTGCCACCCTTGGACATGGAGCCTCCACTGCCAGAGCTTCCTCCTCCTCCTCCACAGATGGAGCCTCCACTGCCAGAGCTTCCTCCTCCCCCATATCCTGAGCCTTTTCCCCCTCCAGAGATAGATCCAGCCCCAGATGAGCTGGATCCACCCCATCCAGAGCTTCCGCCTTTTCCTCCTCCAGAGATCGGCCCTTTCATGCTGTTCCCACTGGTACCATCAGAGCTTATTCTCCCCTTCACAATTTTTATGCCTCCAAAGACTCCAGGAGCTCTGGCATTGTGGTCAATGACACCTGCAAGAAATGGAAATTATGTTTGATTTTTTCTTTTTACCGCCAAAAATTCTGAGCGGGTCTGGCTTAAGCATCATCCTTCCTACCCTGGTGGTCATGGACCTATCTTTGGAGGGGGTAACAAGAATCTCCCTTAGTGGAGATCAACCTATGGAATATTTTCTCATTTTTCTGGGGTTTTTAGCTTTTTTTAAAACATAATTTATGTCTTATCCCACCCTAAACACTCAATGCAGCTCATCCTTTATGAAGGCCAAGACTGTATTTCTCTCTCCTTCAGCTTCCTCAACTTTTCCACATATTTGAGGACTAGTTTTTATTTCCTTCCCTTCTGCCCTGCATCAAACAGACCTATGGGTTAAATGTGGTGTTTCCCGTTTCCTCCAAATTTGGTAGGAATTAGCCAATAACTCTAAACACAGTTCTTACATTAATGTGTGTTCACAAACTCCTCTTTACATCCTTTCCTGGATTAGGATGGGAACAAGGAAAGTTTATTCCAATGGTGTTAAAACCACAAAGTAGGATCAGTTTTCTTCTAAAAACCCTGAGAAAATCCCTGGGATACTCACAGATTGTGGCTGGTGATCCTTCCTGGATCCTGTGAAGGAAAAGTGACATTGAGGTAAAGCAGCCAATAAAATCAGAATTAAAATTCAGGTTAGGCTTTATCAATGATCCACAGAAAGGTGACTCCTCCCAGGCCCAATCCATCCCTGAGGCCCCAGTGACAGATCCACGTGCACTCTGCTTTGTCTGGGTGTTTCACCCAGGATGGATTTTGCCCCCACCTGTTCTCCTCCTCCTCGAGGAGTGATCGATACATGGCGATCTCAATGTCCAGGCCCAGCTTCACATTCAGGAGCTCCTGGTAATCATGGACAAGGTGAGAAAGGTCCTCCTTGGCCTGTTGGAGGGCATTTTCCAGCTCCTGGAGCTTTTCTTGGCCGTCCCTGATGGCTGCGCTCCCACGGTGCTCAGCATCTTTAATGGAGTCCTGGAGACTGGAATTCTGCAGAGGGAACAAAGGGAATGTGACCGTGTCCATCTGTGGGGAGGATTTTATCATAGAATCATGGAATATCCATAGTCAGAAGGGAGCCACAGGAATCATCAAGTCCAGCTCCTAGGTCAGCACGGGAAAACCCCCAAATCCCATAATTTTCAAATCCTCCTAGTATTCCTTGGAAATCAAAAGGTTCTCCTCAGTGACAGAACACTGAAAATATATTAGACTGGGTAAATTAACACAATTAAACCCCAGTATAGATCCCAAAAATCTAAATCTGCTTCATTTGGAAGAGAAAACGTCATCCCTAAGTTTGCCTCCACACGACTGGCTGCCTCATACTGCACTGAGATCCCATGGAAAAGGGGCTTAAACCATTCAGTCCTGATGGAAAGTATCATCTTTACCCTTTTCCTTGCGATTTCAATTTCTGGCTGTAGTCTTTGGATCTGCCTGGCAAGTTCCTGGATTTCCTGGTGCCTGTTCCTCAGCTGCTCTTGTTGATTCACCCACATGTTCTGCAGGTCCTGGTACTGATGAGAAGAGCACACAACACATTTTTTATTCCTTTTCCAGTGAGGAAATTTGTGTTCCTGTTTCCCTGGTGTCCACTCACCCTGCCCCGGTACATGGCATCCACTTCGGCTGTGCTCCTCTGGGCCATCCCCTCATATTCCTGCTTGACCTCCTCGATGATTCCATCCATGTTCAGCTCCCTGTGCTTGTCCATGGACAGAATAACGTCAGTGTTCCCAACAACCGTTTGCAGCTGGGACAGCTCCTGCATGGAAAACCAAGTTAGGGATTTTACAGTCCTTGTGGTCAGTCCTGTTCTTTACAAGGAAAAAGTAGGAACTTGTGGCCAATTTCCCACTGGAGTTCCTCCACTTGCAGCCCCTAGGTACCACTGTACTCCCACCACTTGTAATTTTCAAGATCTTCTAGCCTTCGGGACACACCAGACTCCTTTTCACTTACAAAAGGCCAAGTATAATTAATTCTCCAAGCCAAAAAGTCCTACCCAAGCAAAATTTCTGGGAATGTCCAAGAAGGTGTATCTTTCAAGACCTGAGGGTAGGATTTGAATGACTCACAGCTTCATATAAACACTGGAGGAACTCCAGCTGCTGCCTCAGGATATCCACTCGGACATCAAACTCCATTTTTCCCATGTAGGCGCTATCCAGTTCCTGTAAAAAAAACAAAACCCATTGGAATATTTGCATTTTGTTGATCCAAATGAACATAAAGCCTTCATTCCTGGGACCAAATAATGGCCTACAGATCTCAGATTTCATTTGAAAAGCAACAGGGAAAAAGGGAAAGTGTTTAAGATGAAAAAAATTGGCTGGGAAATGAGTACCACAACTGCAGCAATAAATCTGTTCCTGGGAATATGAGAAATGGGAAAACACCATTTTTATTCATACTTCTAGTAAACGGTTGCGCGAATTTTCTCTTCTCAGATAGTTTTTATTCTTCTAAGCCATCTACAGACATTATTTAACATAGCAACAATAGTCCACCTGGATTGGGATTGAGTGAATAAGGAAAAACCAGCACTTTTTAGGTATTTATCCTACAAATAACCAATTCATTCTTTAGAGGAAATAATTCCTCCTCAATCTTGTTCCAGTTTTCAGTTACTTCGGTAAAAATTTGACAAAGTTCAGCAAAATCTTCAGCTTTTGAGAACCTTGGCAACCACCCAGATATTGTTTTATTTCCGAGGCTTTGATTTTTCTCTGGTTCTCGGGTTAATTCACCTTTTTAAGTTCCACAAACTCCTCCTCCTTGGACGTGCGTTTGTTGATCTCGTCCTCGAATCTGGAGGAAAGGAGGAGGTAGATTATTATCTATTATCTATTATTAATTAATCTATTTAATTAATCTATCCATTATCTTTAATTATTGATCTTAATTTTTAAGTCAAGTGGACCAGTAAACAACAGAATCACTCAAAGATTGAATGTGATGAGTTTTCATTTTACTTTAATTGCAATTTCTGGCAAGTGCAAACCCTCGGCAAAAAGAGGCACTGAAACAGCCCAAAACATAGGGTCAATATAGATTGGTCCTAAATTTAGTAATTCGAAACTAAACCTTCTGTTTTTCAGAGCTGTGGATGGACGTAAATTATCTAAGCCAGAAAAGGTGATAACTCTTCCCAACTTGACTCCAAGCTCAGCTCTGTCTCTCCCCACCAAGGTCCCACTAGTGAAATCCTCAGTCACTCACTGCTAGGGGGGAGAAAGAAGAGGAGGAGTCTGGGAAGGAAAAAGCGTGGGAGAGATCATTACAAACTTTGATTTTCCTCTCATTTTTGGGAGTTTAGCCCTTACCAAACTCTTCCAGCATCAAAATCAAGCCCCATAATGCACCTGCAGCAGAGCAGGGCTAAGAAACTCCCAACCCCTGCAGGTGCAAAGCTGAGCTTTGCCATCCAAGGGCACAATGAGCATCACCTGGGAAAATCCCAGCACCTGTTTTCCCAGATTTGTGACTACTTACCTGTTTTTATAATCCTCAACAAGCTGGAGCATGTTGTAGGCTTCGGGATCCAGCTGCTCCTTCTGGCTCTGGAGCGTCTCAAGCTGCCGCTGCAGGTTGGTGATGTAGGACTGGAAGAAGTTGTTGATGTTCCTGCTTTCCTCGGGGCCAGAGCTTTGCTGCTGCAGAAGTTCCCACTTGGCCAAGAGTGCCTGATTCTGCCGCTCCAGACTTTGAACCTGGAAGGGAAAGCAGATCCAGAGGGACAGCATGGCTCCAGTCAGCATCTCTGCCATGGAGATGGGCTGGGAGAGCAGGGGTGTTCACTTGGAGAGGAGAAGGGAAAGGAGACCTCGGAGCCCCTTCCAGTGCCCAAAGGGGCTCCAGAAGAGCTGGAGAGGGACTTGGGACAAGGGCCTGGAGTGCCAGAACACAGGGAATGGCTTCCCACTGCCAGAGGACAAGGATAGATGCAATATTGGGAAGAAATTCCTCCCAGAGAGGGTGGTGAGGCCCTGGAATGGATTTCCCAGGGGATGCTTCATTCCTGGAAGTGTCCAAGGCCAGGTTGGACAGGGCTTGGAGCAGAGTAGAGTAGATGGTATCCCTGCCCAGGGCAGGAATGGGATGAATTTTAAGATTCCTTCCAACCCAAATCACTCCATGATTTCTAAAATATTGACCAAGTGATAACCTGGACACCTAAAAGTTTAGGAGGGAAAGAAAAGAGTCATAGACACACTAATTTTTCAGGACTATGGAATATTAAACCTCCTGTGTGCAACCAACACCTCTTGTCCAATAAAACAGGAAACCACGAAGTCTCCACATGTAACTGAGAGAAGCAGAGACAGAGATGCCTTCTAGATGCCACCAGGGTGGAAGAGCTTTTGTGGCTGCAAGTGCAAATCCTCAGCCAGAAGAGACAGTAAAACAGCCTGTTCTTGCAAGGTTTGGCTTTGTTTGAGAAAAAAAATACTAACTCATCAAGATGCCCAAGTGCATCATCCATTTTTCCTGCTGGCATCAACAACCTCCAGGCACCAGAATATAGGAATATATATTCCCAGAAACCCCTTTCCTCAAAAGAGGAGTGAGTCAATGTGCCGGTGACATCCCGGCAGTTTATTGTCCTGCCACAAAAGACGACTCCAAGATCTTTGTCCCAAGGCAAAAATGATTCACACAGTGGCATTTACAGTGACCCATCATGAGCTTCACAGCAGCCTGTGGGAATTTGGCCAATACTGGGATTTTTGGGGGGAGAAGATGGAACATGAAGGTGTCCCTATGACTCACACCCACCTTGTACCTCCCCCTTCCAGATAACAGGACAAACAGAGACCAGGACTCACCTTCTCGATGAATGATGCAAATTTGTTGTTGAGTGCTTTGATCTGCTCCTTCTCACCCAAGCGCACTCGGTGGAACTCGGGGTCCACCTGGAGCTGTATTGGCCTCAGCAGGTTGGTGTTGACATGGACCTCCTCAATGCCTCGGAGAACTCCAGCCTGTCCCAGTCCCTGTCCAGACCCTTGTTCTCCTACTCCAAGGCCTCCTCCAAGCACCTCCCTGCCTGAATCTCCTCTGTAGGTGCCACCAAGCCGTGTTTCACCACTTTGAAAAGTTCCCACAAAATATCCTCTTCCACCAAAGCCCCTTTCAGGTTGTCTCCAGCCACCAAACCCAAGGTATCTCCCATATCCTACTCCTTCTCCTCCATAGCCTCCACCAGTATAGACATTCCTGAACCCTCCAAGGTTGTGGAGGCTCCTGCTGCCATACCCGTGCCCAAACCCTCCAAATCGCCTGTCTCCACTACCCATGGTCCCGCAGTGAGCAGAAGAAGAGCTGAAATTCCCATCCCCATATCTGGAGAAATATCGTCTCATGGCAGCACTTCCAGGCAAGAGAGCCAGTGGAGGAGGTGGTGAAACAGGAGGAGAAATGAGAATGAAGGATCCTCAGCTACTCCGGAGGAGTATGGAAGTTCTCCTTTATACGTTCTGGAGGAGCTCGTCTCCATTCCGTGGTAATTAGCAGGTCTTTAATGTTGTTATTGGGTTTGGTTCATCAGGCAGCAATTAATGGCTGCCCGGAGAGGTCGGATAAACACCAGCACCAGTGGGGCAGTTGTGAAATTCCCCAAATCCTGCCTGACTCATGAGCTTTGCTGATGGATCTCCTTATCTCATTAGCCTCCATCCATAATTGCAGTTACCCGTGCTCGTCCCCTCAGCTCGTTCTCTCCCATATTCCCCCACCTCTTTTGGTATTTCAAAGGGCACAAGACCTTGATGGTCCTTGGGGTTGTCTGACCTCCCTTCACAGCAGCACCAGGAGAACCTATGGCACCCTTTGCTTCCCATTCCTGTTCTTCTCTCATTCCCAGAATATCCCAGGAGCAACTTTTGCTTCCTATGGGGAAGATCCATCCTTCTCCCCATCTGTGTGCCAGGCTCCACCTTTCCAACATTCAGTGGCCATGGACATATGGAGAAGCATTTGGGAGCCAAACTGTTCTGCTGGGAGCACCACTTGGAGGCTCCAGCCTGGATTAATTTCTTGGGAAGTCACTGAGATGTGGTTCCTTCAAAACCACCTTTGGAACCACTTCCCATGGGAAGAACCTCCACTTTGTCCCCTATGTGACTTTAGGAGAAGCTGAACATCACCTGGCAGGATCCTCTTCCTCCCAGAGGAGCTGGATGAAGACAGGCTGGGAATCCATCAGTTATGTAGAGGTTCTGTGGTCAGGGCTGTGCAATTCTGGCTTCATTTGGAAAGTGCCTCATAAATTCCCTTAATTAGGGGTTTGTAGCTAGAGGTTATTAAAACAGCTGGAGTATCTCAAGGTGGACAAAACTTTGGATGCTCAGTGAGGCTTTTCTCACCTGGAAACACAGTATTTTCCAGGAAAACAGCTGAGAAATCCACTTTTCCCTACCTAAATCCCCTGCCTCACCTTATACCAGGAACGGCCCAAACCAGGATCTCAGGCCTTCCTTTTGTGCTAATTTTGCAATTAAATTTTACTCATTATCTACATGTCCTGAAGAAATTCAACCAGATTTCCAGATGGATTCTCCCTTTTTATAAACCTGTATAAAAATCTGACTTGAATTGAGAATTCTGTCTCCTGCAGGAATTAATTATGGTGAATGTTAAAAAATGGTTCAATTCCCAGGAATTTAAAAGTAGGGGAGAGGGGAGGAAGTTCCTGAAGGAGATGAAAGGTTGGAGCCAGGTGGGGGTCAGACTCTTCTCCCAGGTTATGAATGACAGAATGAGAGGAAATGGCCTCAAATTGTGCCAGGTTTAGATTGGATATTGGGGGAAATTCCTTCTTGGAAAGAGTTGTCCAGCCCTGACACAACTTCCCAGGGCAGGGGTGGAGTCCCCAAGTGTCCAAGAAATGTGTGGATGTGGCACTTGGGGACAAGGTCCATGGTGGCCTTGGCAGTTCCAAGGGAATCATTGGACTTGATGATCCCAACCTAAATTATTCTATGACTCTGAAGGGCTGGTGCTGGCTTCAGTTGGATTCCCCTCTCCACCCCTCCTCTTCCCACTTTGCAGGTGCCTCATTCCAGAGCTCCACTGGGCGACACTCCAGGTAATCCCCATGGATCATGAAAGGAAGTGTTGTGACCGCAGAGAGTGAGCACCCACAGGTCCCAGTGGAACACCGGTGAGAGGGCTGTCCATCCCAAAATCCTGCCCTGTGCAGCAGCTGAAGTGAACCAGGTGTGAATTCTGAGCTTTCTATGGCAGCTGGAGCCCAGAGCCAGCGTGAGGAGAGCAACCATCCCACCCCACGTGCCATAATCCAGAGCGTGGGCAGCTGTTGTGATCGGAGTTGGCACTGGATCAGGCTTGGCAGCACATCCCAACCACACCTGGACCTGTCAAACTGGCTCCAGAAACAGGGATGCATCCCAAGTGATGTCCATGCATCCTGCGGATGAAGGGGGAGCTTCCTGTCATTCCTTCCTCTTTCTGACATAGGTGGGACAAAGGGATCACAAGTTCACCCATCTCCTTCCCAGGGTGATGGATTTTCAAGGGACCAGGGTGTTACAACCACAGGGTCAACCTGGCTCTTTGTCTTGGGGATTTTAAGGATAAATTTAAATTGCATCCCAAAACTTGATCCATTTAAATTGTCTGCCTGGGCCACTTGTGCAGCTGGCAGAGAAGGGACTGAGGGCCCTCATGTTGCTCTGCCCATCCAAAGCAGTCCCTGGGGCAGATGGGGAAGGTGAGGAAATTCCTCACACCTGGAAAAGCCTCTGAGACAGTGACATGAGTGTGAGTTTTTGTGGACAATGATGGAACCAGGAGAGCACCGGGATGGACATGTTGGAAACATCCAGAAATGTAGAGAGAGACCCAGACTGGAGTTTTATGAGCACAATAGGAGCAGGAACCTGCCAAACTCCACCACCCTCATCAACCTTCAACTCAAACCCTAAATGGGACTAATAAATCCCAGTTCTCAGCTGTTACTCAGGGAAACACCTCTACATTCCCACAGGACCATCTAAATCAGCTCAAAATAAGGTCATGAAATGGCCCGGGTTGGGAAGGACCTTGAAGCTCATCCCATTCATGCCATGGGCAGGAACAACTTCCACTATCCCAGGGTGCTGCAAGCCCTGTCCAACCTGGCCTTGGACACTTCCAGGAATGAAGCATCCCCTGGGAAATCCATTCCAGAGCCTTACCACCCTCTCTGGGAGGAATTTCTTCCCAAAATCACATCTACCCCTGCCCTCTGGAAGTGAGAAGCCACTCCCCCTTGTCCTTTCTCTCCAGGCTCTTGTCCCAAGTTCCTCTCCAGCTCTCCTGGAGCCCCTTTGGGTACTGGAAGGGACTCCAGGGTCTCCCTTCCACCAGACCAGGCCGCTCCAAGCCCCATCCAACATGTCCTTGAGCAACTCCAGAGATGAAGCAGCCATAAACTCTATAGAAAATAGAAATAAAAAGAACTAAAAGAAAAGGGGAAAAAATAACTACAGAAAATACAAAGCCTAAAATTACTAAAATCCTGCTGGTGTCTCGGAAAACCAGGTCCTAAATATAAATGAAGGATCTTTACAAGCCTCACTGACAGAACAGAGTGAATAAATAAGGATATCAATGCACTTCTGACTATTCCAGAAGTACTGCCAGAGCTGTACAGTAGCACACGAATAAATCCAGTATTTAAATTTAATAACTGCCCCAATGAAGGAGACAAATGAGCACTGAGAGAGATCTTGATCTCCAGTTGCTTAAATTCCTGCATAATTAGGGCCCTCAATCACTTGGAACTGGGGCTGGGATGACACAGACACATTCATAAAAATGCCTTTAGCCCACAGACTTTCCTTTTCGCCCCCCCTCCTTCCCTGGAATAACCACAACCTCTCCCTGTGGTCGGTGAAGGCAACAAGGACTTAGAGAAGAGAAAAAAAAAGGAGAGAAATGTCAAAAATCTTGTGTTTTCTTGCAGAACAAGGGGTGCAATGTTGGTACTTTCCCAAAGTTTACCCTATTTTAAGCCTGAGGTTTCCCAGCTGCAAGAATATATTGTCCTAATGATACAGATATTCTGAAGTGGATCCCACATCCATCATTGAGGGAACAGGGAGACCAGATGGAGTTTCCCTCACACAGACCTAGAGCTGAGTGAGACTGGAAGTTGCTATTAAACCACAGGAAAAAATCCCTCTATCAGGGAATTTTTAGAATTCCATGAATTCTCAATAGCTCTGTGGCAAATAGTGAAGTTTCCTGGTGAGAAAACTGTAACTGGAGGGGGTCAGAGAAGGCCCTAAATGGGTGAGATTTGTCCTGTGCAGGCAGACAGACAGGGCTCAGGTGGTTGGGAATGATTTTGATGGGGGGGATATCTTCTTTTGCCTTTGTTGAACAGCAGTGTTTTATGGAAACACTCCATTGGAATTGTCGGGATCCAGGCCAGAGGGTGGAGGGAGGGGAAGGGGCAGTGCTGGACGCTCCATATAGGGCAGATAAGGAGGAACAGGTCCCATCACCGGGTCACTGCTGCTCAGTGAGCAGGAGTGCTCCAAAACATGAATGGAAGGAAGCGGCCAATGGACCATGGAATTCCAGAGCAGGAGGAACAACTCTGCTGCCACAGAAGAATTTTATTTGGAGGGGAAGGAGGACCCAGGTAAATGAAGTGGAGATCAGGATCTCACAGAACAACCTGGGAGAGGTTGGAATAAAGTCCAAGATCCAATGAGAGCGAGGGACGCAAAGGAGCTCAGCATGGGAAGGGCTGGAAAGCCCTCAAAGAACTAGGAAGAGCTTCCCCAGAGCCAGAAACGTCCATGCAAGGAATGGCCACAACCTTCCCCTGTGGTCAGGAAAGTGGGGAACACTCTGAAAGGATGAAGGAAGGGAAATGTCAGAAGCATGATGGTTTTTGCAGAAAAAAAGGGTGAAATGCCCTGGTGATGGCTTCGTACTGGAATTTCGACCGTGAGGAGGCCAGAGGGAGCTTCCAGGGTGGATTCCACCCGGAGTGGGGAGGGAGGTCACCAGCTCCAGGGTCAGACAGTCCCAGAGTTGTGTTGCTGAGGAACGGGGGGCTCTGGGGAGGCTCATTTAGGAACCAACAACCCAGAATTTGGCTTTAAACTGTGATCCCGTTAACAAGGGACTGATGGCTCTTTTAATCTCTTTTAATAAATGGTTTGTGATTTGGGGTTGACAGGAAGGTAAACAAGCTAATAATGTCCTGAATAACACCTTTGATATTAAATCATCAGTTCAGAAAATAACAACATAATTATGATATTGGTTAATCTCCTCTTTCCCTGACAATAATGTGAAAGTTTATTAATTCAATTGAATATAATTTGTGAATACACTGGAGCCATTTTTCTATTGCTGTTTTCATTAACAATGGTGGCGAGTGGACAAAGGAGAAGCTCATTATTTTTTTTGCTTAATTGGCTAATGCCAAATACCAGGCTCAGATCCCTGAGATCTCTGACAGGCTGAGCACGTCCCGGTGCCTCCACACACAGCTGATGCCCTCAGGCATGGGCGGGAGGTGCTGGAACAAGGCAGAGATTAAATCTCCAAAGAGTTTCAGAAGGAGGAGGTGGAGGAGGAAAAGTAAGACCTGCAGAGAAAAGAAGATTAAAATAAGGAAAAAAAAAGAGAGAATGAGGATGAAACTGGATTGAACTCCAGGTTAAAAACACAGGGAGACATGAGGGGTTTTTTTCTATGTGCATGTGTATCTCAGCAGAAAAATGGACAATGGATGTGGCAGTCATGACATAAATTGATTTTTATTTCTATTAGGGCAGGGTTTTGCTAAGGATCTCCAGGTGACCCAACAGTCAGAGGTCTCGGAAATGGCCTCTCCAGGGGTTTGGAACTTCGGGAACCTCTTCACTTGGTCCCTAAGGTCAAGAAGAGTCTGAGAGTGTTCAGCAGCTTCAAAAGCTGCTGTGTGAGTTGAGAACGACTTTAATCACATCCTGTCCCACAGGAAGTTGAAGCAGCTGGAGGTAATTCTGGCAGATGTTCCAAATCCGGTAAACAAGGTGATTACCGACCTCCCAGCAAAGTGGGTCCGGTGCTGCCTTCCCAGGGTAGCGTCAGCAGCGGGAGGGTGATCACACCCAGCTCCACCTGGGTTGGACTCCAAGCTCATAATTAGCCCAATCAAGGTCAGACTTTGTGATCAATTCTGTAAATCCCTCTATTGATGGATCTGAATTGCTGTAGTTGCCTCTGCAGCAGGAGCAGCCATGGAACAATGAGGCAGGTGCTGAGAAGGTAAAGCTGCACAAAAAGCAAAACTCTGATGGTTTCAGAGCAAATCTCCTGCCTGGGGAGGGAAAGGTCTGAGAATGGGGTGGGGAAGGCCCATTTAAGGGCTTTCACAGGTATAGAATCATGGAATACCTTGAGTTCTGGAAGGGACAGACAAGTCCAACTCCTGGCCTTGATCAGAACAATCCCAAAATTCCACCATGGGCCTGAAAGTGTTGTTCAACATAGGGAGGATGTGGAGCTGCTGGAGTGAGTCTGGAGAAGGCCATGGAGATGCTCCAAAGACTGGAGGCCCTCTGAAGCCAGGTTGGGAGAGCTGGGAGTGCTCACCTGGAGAGGGAAAGGGAAAAGAGACCTTGGAGCCCCTTCCAAGGCCTAATGGGGCTCCAGGAGAGCTGGAGAGGGACTTGGGACAAGACCTGGAGTGCCAGGACACAGGGAATGGTTTCCCACTGCCAGAGGGCAGGGTTAGGTGGGACATTGGTGTATTGGGTCTGACTGGGGTAAAGCTCACAGCCCTCACAGTGGTAGCTGTGCATTGCCTTTGCATTGGTAGCTGGTGTTGATAACAGAGCAGTGTTTTGGCTACTGCCAAGCAGTGCTGTCCCTCTGGCATTCCTTCCCCCACCAAAGGGGATGGGGGTGGGCAAGATCCTGGCAGGGGACACAAGCAGGCCAGCTGAGCCCAGTCATCCAAAGGGATATTCCATACCATGTGACCTCAGCTCAGATTTAGAAGGGAAGGAAGAGAGGAGGAGGGGGAGGCACTCAGGACTCGTCCACGTTTGCCTTCCTGAGCAACCACCCCGCGTGCTGAACCCTGCTTCCCAGAAAGTGTCTGGACATCGCTGCTGATGGGAAGTAGAGACTCATTGTCTTCCTCTTCAGCTCTTGCACGTGCAAATCTCTGCTTGCTTGCTCGAGTTTCCTCCTGTAATAAAACTGCCTCATCTCACCCTGGTAGTATTTTTCCATATTATTCTCTCCCCTCTCCCAGTGGGAGAGGGAATGATAGAGTGACTGAGTGGGCACCTAGCACCTAGCTGGGGTCAATCCACAACAGCTGGAAAGAAATTCCCTGCAGAGAGGGCGGTGAAGTCCTGGAATGGATTTCCCAGAGGATGCTCCATGGAAAGCAATCCAGGTGAAGGGCTCAACTCCTTGGCCACTGGCCCAACCTTTACTCCAGGGGGTCACAAACACCTGCAGAGCCCCCCCCCCACCCCCCCAAAATGGGAGAACTCATTCAGCAAGAAGTTTTGTCGGGGAGAAGAGAAGGAGGTGGCTCTAAGGCCCCCCAGGGCCTGCAGGAGGTCCTTTTCCAAGGCTGACACACAGAGCAGTTCCCATTTCTGTTGATTCTGGCCCCAAATCAAATCCTGAATGGATCAGACTCAGAAGAGAGCCCCCAGCCCAGACAGACTCACCACAAACATGGGCACAACCCACCTTTTCTCTCGCCACCTTCCTCCTGATTGTCAGCTGGAGCCATGACCTGAACGGTGGTGGCTTTGTATCCAACCCAAAATTCCCATCTCAGCCTGACCCATAACTTATGGGAAAGTCAATTTGTCATTGACCTGGAGGACAGTGACAGGTTCTGGTGTCAGAGCAGCACCTGGAGGGTGCTGGCAGGTTCAGTTGTCAGAGCAGGACATGATGGACACTGATAGATTCATGTATGTCAGAAGGTCTGGAGGCCAATGACAGGTTCAGGTGTTTCACAGCAACACCTGGAGGTCACCAGCAGATTCAGCTGTGTCAGAGAACAACACTTTCCCTTGCACAGGCTCCAAACCTTCCAGTGACATTTTGTGGCTGTGTTGACTCCCCCCCAGACCAGGTGAGTCCCCAGGCTACGGGCAAGGTAAAATTGATTCAACCCATGCTCTAACAGGATTGGTCAGACAATGCGAGTTTTGGGATCATGCCTGTAACCCTAAGGAATATCATTCCACTCCGAGGACAGAACTAGGGAGCGTGGAAGGAGGATGAAGCTCAGGAAAGCCCCAGCATCCGAACTGAAATGGGTGGGAGGAGGAAGAGGAGGAATGGGCTCTGTCAGCACCAGGTGTGGATGATGCAGTTGTGTAAGTTGTGCAAATCCGGCTCCACCTGTCCCAGCTGGAGCTGAGGCAGCCCTGGATGGAACAGGGCCGGGAGGGAGCAGGAGGCACCACATTCCCAGGCAGCTCATCGAGGTCATGGGGCTGAATGGGAGCAGCTGTTTTGCTCAGAGGAGCAGGGTCAGCATCCAATAGGGGCCAAGTCCAGCAGGAAAAGTGCTCAGATGTCAGCTCAACCTCTCCAAGCAAAGCTGGGGTGAATATTAATTAGATGAAGGGCCCAAATAATTCTGCACATCTCCAGATGATGCTCTGGGACACAGATTCCTCTGGATCCTGGCACAAGTCACCCCTAGAGACTGGCAGTAGATTCACTCACAAGGAACCCAAGGCAGGATCCAAAGAGCAGGAAAGGAGGTGATGGAGTATCCAGGATTAAACATCAGGAGCCCAGCATGGACAACAAAGGGAAGAGCTCCCCTTAGCTAAATTTCTATGTAAGTTGCACAGCTTTAGGTACCTTCGTCAATGTACTTGCCCACAGGAGTTTCAAACCTCCTTCCAAACCCAAATACTCTGAGGCAGTCACTGCTTCCATGAGCTGCTGATTTTGGTTTCTCTTGAGGAGGTCAGTATTTGAGCTGTTTTTTTAGACCAGTCGATTTGGAGGTGAGAGAACTGGGGATGTTGCTGTTTGAAGTGCAGAGAAGAGACCAAAGGATGCTGAACCACACTTTTAACCTCCTTTAACCTCTCTGCTCCTCAATTCCTTCCCCAGAACATCCCATCCTCAAGATCCCAAAGGACTCCAGCTGCTCAGGAGAAGTGTGCCAGGTAAACCCCAGTCTGGAGAATGCAGAGGGAGGTCACCTCCCCGGTGACAAACCAGTGCCTCTGATAAAAGCAAATATTTCCTGTTCCCCAGCTGTCCACCCTCATTCCCCTGCAAGCCCAAACTGGGGGAGTCTCCTTCATGTTTGCACAATGACCCACCCAGGGGAACAAACCATGGTGGCTCTGGAGGCCCTCCCACCATAAACATGATTAGTAACAATTAAAAACTCATTACAGTCCTAATTAAAGCCAATAAAATGCCACTTGGGTTAATTTCCCAAGGAGCTCATAAAACACAGTGCTGATTTGGTTTCTTCCCATGTTCTAATGCAAAAGATTCTGCACAATCCATGGCCTGACCCCGGTGTAGCAATGACATTTCCCTGCCCTCCAACCCCCACCTGGCTGCACCCTCCTGTCAGGGAGTTCTGGAGAGTGAGAAGGTCCGCCCAGGCTTCATTTTCTCCAGGCTGAGCCCCCCCCAGCTCCCTCAGCTGCTCTTCAGGAGTCCTCCAGACCCTTCTCCTTGTGCTCCAGCCCTTCCCCAGCTCTGCTTCTGGCTCTGGACATGCTCCAGCCCCTCAGTGTCTTTCCTGGATGGGATCCAGCAGCTCTCACAGTGCCCCACAGACCAGGCAAAGGGGAACTCAAGCCTTTCATCCCAGCACAATGCACTTGAGCAATTCCCTTCAACTCCCTTTTTCATGAGTGCAGCAGATGGGAATGATAAACCATGGCACCTCTTGGCTCCTCTTCAGGAAAAACTCAGGGAACTCAGAAAAATCCTGTGGCTTTTTTGGCAGGATGACATCAGCACCTTCGGCTTCCTGGGCTTCAACAGGCTGGAGATCTCTGTCCCCTCTGCCACCTACCCGAGGATGTCCCCAGGACACTCCAGGGCTTCAAACTGTCTGAGTCCATACTTATCCCAGGACTCTTCATTGGGATGAAGAAGAAGGAGATTATTTCAGACTCTTCCCCGGGATAAGGAAGAGGGCCATGACTTTTTGGTCTCTCCCATCCCAACCTATGAATTTTAGAATCAGAAATGTCATTTTTTACTCAGACAGGAAGATAAGGCACATTGCAGCCTGGTATAAACATCATTCAGAAGTTAGGAGGGGAAACTGGAAGGAAATTTGGGGGAAATAAGAAAAAGAACAGGAAAGTAACACTGATTCAAATAAAAACAATCATTTCTTCCTTACTTTGCTCATTTAGATGACAAGGACTTGACAATATTGATCTCCATTTCCATATTTTATCTGTACCAGATCAATCATAGAATCATGGAACAGTCGAAGTTGGAAAGGACCTTAAATCCCATCTGGTCCTATCCCCTATAACACACACACTGCAGAGAAGTCAAGGCTGATTCACCTCTCACTCCTCCCAGAGCTACAGAAGAATCCAGTCAAGTGTTAATCAAATTTATTTGGTTGCAATGGGCTGTAATTTGGAGAGGGCTAATGACTAATCTCGCTGGGCAACCTGGAGCTCTGATGGCAGGTTCTGGGCTCTGGCTTATCCTTTCACCCTGTTGCTTTTTTTTTCTTTGTGAGTAATTTGTGTCCACTCAGAGTTGTCAGACCTTCCCACTGCTCACAGACAAGGAGCTGGTGTAAGAACCCAGCCAGCCAGGCAGAGGGTGCTGCTCATCCTTGTGCCAGCCCTGGGGAGGATTTATCCTCCCCACCCACTGAAGACTTCTCCATGGCAGGAGTTGGAATGAGATGATCACAGAATGTGGGAAGGGATCCTAAAGTCCATCCAGTTCCATCCCCTGCCATGGGCAGGGTCACCTCCCATTAGACCAGGTTGCTCCAAACTCCCACCCACCGCCAGCCAACCCAAATCCTAAATGGGAATAATGAATCCTAGTTCTCAAGGTGATGCTCAAGGGAACACCTTGACATTCCCACATCTAAATCAGCTCCAAATAGGATCGTGGAAGGCTTTGGGTTGGACAGGATCTTAAAGCTCATCCCGTTCCATCCTCTGCTATAGGCAGGAATACCTTCCACTATCCCAGGTTGCTCCAAACCCCACCCAGCCTGGCCTTGGACACTTCCAGGGATGGGCCAATCTCAAGGAAATCCATTCCAGTGCCTTGTCACTCTTACAGGGAGGAATTCCTTCCCAACATCCTATCTAACTCTCCTCTTTTCCAGTTTGAAGCCATCACCTCTTGTCCTATCATTCCCTTTCCAAGTCCCCCTCCAGCTCTCCTGGAGCCTCTTGGAAGAGGCTCCAAGGTCTCCTTTCCCTTCTCCTCTCTAGGTGAGCACCCCCAGCTCTCCCAGCCTGGCTCCAGAGGGGCTCCAGCCCTCAGGGCAGCTCCGTGGCCTCCCCTGGACTCTCTCCCACAGCTCCACATCCTCCCTGTGCTGGGCCCCGGGGCTGGGGCAGCTCTGCAGGTGGGGTCTCACCTGAGCAGGGCAGAGGGCCAGAACCCCCCTCGTCTGCCCACGCTGGGGGCTCGGCCCAGGGCTTGGGGGTCTCTGGGCTGGGGCAGGTCCAGCTCTCATCCACCAGCACCCCCAAGTCCTCCCAGGGCTGCTCTCAATTCTTTCCCTGTTCAGTCTGTGTCCTGCGATCACCCTGATCCAAAGCAAATGCATTTCCCCTCCTCTGGAGAGCATCAAGTGATGAGACAACACAAAAATATCTTCATCTCTCTGCAGTTTATTGGTACTGAAGGACCCTGGGGCTAGGGCGCTGGAAGGAAGCAGCAGATTCGTGCAACAGAGTGGGGCAACAGGGCCACACATGCTCCAGGCGGGAAGGAGAGGAGGGAAAAAGATCCATAAAACATTAAAGCTGCCAGATTACTCCACCTGGGGAAGGTGGACAACTCCAGAGACCTGTTTCTCACTCCTGAACCTGACTATGGGACATCATCTCCTTCCTGCTGTTCATGTGGGCTCCTGACACAGCTGGAGTGGGATGCGGGGGACCCACGGAGGGCGCGAGGGAAACACAGGCCTTAAAAAGTGACAGGAAAGAGCAGTTTTCCACAGGCTCCTCCTCAGCTGGTGCAGCAGCCCCAGAGAGCTCTGCAGTGCTGGGGACCCACAAGGGAGATGTTTCACCCCAATGGGGCTCAGTGAGGGCCAGAATGGGCCAGAGGGATGTGTCTTGTTTTCAATCTCACTTTCGGGAGATTTCCCCCAGAAACAGTTTGTTTCCTCATGAATACTGATGGGGACGGAAGGGGCTGTGCTGCTGGTGAGAGGAAGAGGAAGGTGCTGCTTTCCCTGGGGGGACAGAGGCGAGGGCTCAGTATTTGACCCCGGAGGATTTGACCGTTGTGGTGGTGACGCATCTCCGCACAGAGGAGGAGCCACCCCCGGCCATGAAGTTGCCACCTGCAGAGCTGCACATCCTCCCGCTCCCTGAGGAGAAGCCACCACTGAGGATCCCTCCTCCCACACCACAGCTGCCACCAATGACGTTCCCACCGCCAACCGTGCACACTCCTCCTCCAGCCAGGCCATTGCTGGCTCCAAAGCTGCCAGATCTGCCTCCACACACAGTGGTTCTGCCCACCACAGCTGGAAAAGAGGGAGAGGCTCATTGAACACCAGGCAACATCCTGGGAATCTTCACAAAACCAAGGATAAAGGTAATTCTGCAGAGAAAACAATGTGCAAATACTTACAGACATTCACGTTGGAGGGGTTCTCCAAGCAGAGCCTGTGCAGGGAGAGGAACAGCAGTTGTAAATCTAATACAGTCAGAAGCAAAACTCTTCCCCAAATATTCCATTTATATCGTTTCATATAAGATCAATCAAGCCCTCTGAGAAGTATTCCCCATGGGGACCCTGGTTCTGTTTTGGGCTTCAAAATTTGGAGGAAAAAAAGGAAAGAAATCAGATTTCAATGTTAAATGTGTTGTGAGAGATAATTAAAGATGAATCTGACCCAAGGGGGAAACAGAACCTTGGCCCAGCCAATGGTGTGCGGTCTCACCTGTTCTCCTCCCCCTCCAACAGCTTCCTGTACATGGCAATCTCAACGTCCAGTGCGATCTTGATGTTCAGCAGCTCCTGGTACTCCTTCAGCAGGCGAGCCAGCTCCTCCTTGTCCTTGCTCAGGGCACATTCCAGCTCTTCCAGCTTCCTCCTGGCATCCTTGGTGGCCATCTCTCCCCTCTCCTCAGCCTCAGCAATGGCTGACTGCAGATGATGGTTCTGTGGAGAAGAAAATAAATTTCTTAAAACCCTCTGCCCACCCTCTTCTGGAAAATCCTCAGGGTACAAACTGGGGAGGAAAACAGGAGGAACCCGTGAGACACTGGCCAACCCCCACCTGCTTCTTCACGTTCTCGATCTCCGTCCGCAGCCTCTGGACATTCCTGGTCAGCTCCTGGATCTC
>VZTZ01044667.1:3960-14324 GCA_013400955.1 Drymodes brunneopygia | reverse complement strand
GATGCAGCAGCGCTGTGCACCCCCTCGTGTGACTGTGCCCGGTGACCTCGAGCAGCTCGGGGCTGCTCGGGGCACAGCGGGCACAGTGGTCACAGGGAAGTGTGCCCGTGGGCTGAGCCTGCTGTGCCAGCCTTAAACAGCTGCCTGGGGAACAGTGCTGAGGGAATCTGACCCCAGGATTCCCCCTGGCATCAGTAGACAGCCTTTATAATACTGAAGTCGTAGCAATTGCAGGCTGAAATCCTGCAATACCTGTAGTGTCTCTATAGCAAAAATGCAGGTCGGTGTGAATGTATAGGTGTCTTTTGCCCTCCCACAGTGTCTGCAGATAAAAGCCTTTTTGAGTTAGCTGTGTGTATTTGTGGTAGTACAAAGGCTTTGTCCACCGTAGTTTCTGTGTGCTAATGGATGAGGCTTGTCTGCTTACCTTAGTAGTAAAGAATTTTTCCGGGGAGCATATATATTCTTCTCATGGAATGTACATACTCCTCAGCCAATCATCTAACCCACCTCTTTCATAATTTTTTCTTCAATGTGTTTCCTTACATGTCATCCTGTGTTTTTTGTAGCTAAAGGAATACCTAGAGTTCTTGCCTTAAACTGGAGACATGTTGTCCTGCAGAATAAAAGTATTATAAGTCAAGGACTAAAAAAAAAATAAAAATAAAAAGCACGACTATACTATTAGAACAAAAAAGTAATTGAGGGGCTCTAGGATAGGAGGACTGTAGTTGGTGGCAAGTGCTTTGCTAATTTGGATGATAAATTAGCACCCAAGGGTGGTAAGGCAGGTCATTGCTTTTGGTTACCAGATTTTCTTTTGCTTAGTGTGGTGAAATGCTCTCAAAGCATGCATGCATCACATGGGCTTGTTTATTTATGTCAGCAGTAGATGTATTTACAGTCATTTGTATTGTTCTAGCTAATATTCTGTGGTATGTCTTGAAAAATAAGAAAGATTCAATGTGAGATATAAGTATTCTATTTTGTTAGTGAATTTTCTCTTAGAATGAAGACAGATCATGATAGTCTTTCTTCCATTAATATAAATGCAGATTAATGCAATCAAATGTGTTACTTTTTCCATAGACAAGTTACAAGCACAGAGGAGCATGGTCCTCAAACAATGAGGTTTCATTAAAACAGATTTTTTTATGTTCACTTTTTGGGGATATGTTTTGCACACCTTCTTTAGATTGTTCAATTTGAATTCACTCTAGACACTAACAATTTAGTATAGTGGCAGGTTTATTTAGATAAATGGATACCAATTTTCATCAATTATGAAAATGAAGTACAGTAAAAATACGAAACATTTGTAAAAATAAATCTGCAGTGTGTACCAGCTGACTGACTTGTGCTAAACTCTGACTTAGCAGGTTTGGGTTTTTTTAAATCACATGGTTAAAACCAAAACAAGATGACCTTGCTATATTCCCTGTTGCTTCCCTTTACTATAGTAAGTCATATACTTATCCTCTTGCTAATTTCTCTGTTAGTTTTCCACCTGTTCATATACCTGAAAAAAATTGAGTCAGGACCAGAATTAGTTGAAAAAGAGTAAATCATGAAATGGTAGCAGGTTTGGGAGTGTTGAACATTGATGAAAACTTGTTTCATGGCTTTCCAGGTCTTTTTGGGGGCTGAGATATGTTTTCCAGCCATCATTTCTAGACTCTATGTATGTCACATATGGACAATGAGGGAAAGGTGAGGTTATGAGTTAATACCATGGTTCTCCTGGCTGAGGTTCAAAGCTTTGTGTGTGTTAATAACAGTGTGTAATAGAGTTTCTGCTAAGCACTTCTCTAAAATACTGTGTTATTTTTCTTTCTTCCAGGGTTTTTGGGAAAACCACACAAAACTCATAACAGAGTATGGACCTGTTTGTGGGTAAGCTTAGCAATGCTATCAGCTTTCTACTTTCTGGCTGTTGCTCTTTGAGTTTGTTGGGTGGGAGGGGAGAAAATACCAAGATAAGATGTTCATCAAAATGCAGAATGCAGTGTTTCAGTCTGGGGGATGGAGATGGAGGTGGTTTGATTACTTGCAGCAAGTACTCTTGGCTTATTTTAGTTCAGCATTTAGCATTGGACTTCCTTTTTCTCTCTCCTATTTTAATTGTGAACATAAAGTTTAGTCCTTTTCAGAACTGTACAAAGCTACCAGCCTTCAATATTTTCTTTTCATCTGCATATTCTTTATGCTTACAGTGAAAAGTGGAAATAGTAATTTGTCATCTTAAAAAACCCTCAGTTTATGAAATAGTATGAATTTGGTTCAGCTGTCACTATCTATATTTATGCAAAATTCCTAAATTTAAAATACAATGAAGTACAGATTAGAAACAAGGCATTCCTCTCTCTATAGCTCAGCTGTGCTATCCTAGCTGTTTATTAGAAGTAAAGAGGGTTTAGGCAGTATATCCCTGCGTAGAAACCCTTCCACATTTCTGTGAATGTAATTTCTGTTCCAAGAACTGCTTACTTTCCAGTTGTCATCATTTTAAAGTGGAAATGCAGTTGTCCTGTGGTATCTTCTATTGTTGTGGTCAGTTGGTGTTGGTAGCACAACTATTATTTCAATATATAGGTATCAGGCAATATCCACAAATTACAAAAAATGTCAATTTTTTTTCCCCCCATAGTCTGTAAGGAGTTTAAGACACTTGTTAGAGAGCACATGTGTATGTCTGTGTGTATACATATTTGATTACAAAAGATTCCAATATGCTCTGTATGCTCTTCCAGCAAAAAAGCTCTAGCAGAATGAAGTCAGGCTCAGGCATTTGATGCTGCAGTCACAGCCGCCTTGTGGCATTTATGCTCAGCTCTAAGGACAAAGTGCTGCAAGAAGTGATGGAAATAATGAATTCCAAGGGTTAGGTACTTGTCTAGGAGGAAATAATACAGTGTCTTGGCTGGCCAGGAATGGGAAAAGATATTCATTAATGCTGTGGCAATTTGTATGTTGTGTAACAAATGGAAAGTGACTGAGGCTTATTATGTCCGTGACCTTTGGTGTGATGCCCTTGAACACTGGCATTCATTCCTCTTTATACTTCCCTCTTTATTAATATCATGCCTGGTTTTTTTCTAAGCTGTATTTGAGACAAGTTGCTATTTAGTTATCTGTCTGCTCACTCAGCCAGGCAAGCCTGTGTCATTGGAGAAAGAGATGTATAATTACAGTGTGTGAGCAGAGAGAAAGTTTCATTTCTCCAATCTACTTACAGGCTGTTAGAGAATGAAACCTCTCTGAGACTTGCATGGACTGCAAAGCTGGATGATGGTGGTTGTGGTCAGCTAGGATAGTTCTTTTGGGATTCTCTAGGTAGGAAGAGTGAGGATAGTTATACTTCATTTATTGCATGCATGGTAAACTCAATTTATGAGAGATCTAGGAGGCTGGCAGAGAAAAAAAATGCTGCTTTTTTGATATATCCCAGGAAAACAAAGCTGGATGCAAACAATGCTGTGTTTGAGGTAAGGTCTGTTTGTAGTTGAAGGAGGATGTTTTAAACATGGCTTGCAAGCTGCTGTTCAATAGGTGGGGTATGTGTCAGGGGGTATTTATCACAGTCCTGTCAATTAAAGGACTTCTCCTTCCCTATAAGTATTCAGTGTGATTCTTTCTGTGGTTCTTTGAAACAGGCAAATAAACAGTAGGTGTGTTTATGTGTATACTCCCAGCAAAGTATTGGATTTCGCAGATGGAGGAAGATGTGGCATTTTTCTTTTCCCAGATCGAAAACTGCTTTCCAATAAGCATAAAGAGCAATGATCTTTATTTCTACAGTGGTGAAGTGAGTTGAATACAAAGCTTTGGAACTGAAGCCTTTTTTTCTTCCTAAGGTCACTTGAATAGTCTGAATGATACCATCACAACTGTTTTCTTTTGTGTGTGAATTGGTTTCCTTGATAAGAGCATGTCAAATTAACTTTTCAGCTTTAATCAAGTCAAAACAATATATCCCTTCCATTCCAAAAGGCCTCAAGTCGGAGAGAATTATTTCAAGTAAGACTTTTGTAGGTCACAAAAGCTTTTTTCCCCCTTCACTCCCATGTACAAATCCAAAGGAGAGGTGATGGTATTGATATTTTATAAAGAGAGACAATGCAAATAGTCATCCGTTGTGAGTTTGTGCTGTGAAAACTCTTTGTTTTCATACAGAGGTGGCCCAAGATGAAGGCCAAGGCGGAAACAAACAGCTCTGGTTTGGTGCAAAAGCAGAGATAGAGCATTTCTATTCAGCGGGGGAATTCAAGCCACTGATGTGAGTTTTGAAGAGGTCCTGTAACAGAGGGGTAGTCTTTGATTCAGCTATAATTTGAAGTACCTTCTATAAAAATGCTTCCTCTAAAAATATGTGTGATATTTCTCCATAAAAAAAATAAAGTTGAAAGCAATCCTATTTGGAAAACAATGTACGGATACATATTAAGATTTGCCTTGAATTTTCCCCTATTCATGTAGGAGTTCTGCAGGAGAGTAGCCCTGTTTGCTGTGGAAATTAGTGATTTATGCCACTCATTTTTTGGAATAATATTAATGCTTTGATACTTTATTTTCACCTCCACCATACCCAATTGTTCCATTTCAATTGCAGGTTAATGGCTACTGACTGGAAATAGGTGATAAAAGCAGACAGAGAAATAAAGAGGGACAACATATTTTATGGAATCAGAAAAGCAACTACTACAACATAGTAGCAAGCAGAGGTATAGAGAGAGAATTAATTTTACTTTCTGTATACAGTTCATATGCCTTTGACTGCTCTACTGCAATTGCATCATTGTGGCTTTACAGAACTGTAAGCATGTATGGCTGATTTGGAGAAAGAAATCTGCCAAAATAAGTAATATATTCTTGGCCCAACACAGCCCCAAGTGGGCAGTTAATTGCTCTGGGATGAAGGAACTTATTCTGCCTTTGACTGCAGCAATGCGTTTGGACATGGGGAAGAATATAAGAGATCNTTTACATGTAACCTGATAGGGAATTTTGGTGGCCTCACTTGCCTGGATTTTTGTTTTCTTATAGAGCAGTATATTTTTTGGCTGGTGTCACGTCTTTCATATTTCATCAAGATTCATTTTCTTCTCACTGTTTTCTCCTTCATGTGCTGTGATAAGATTCTTTGACTCTATAAGATCGTTGACCAGCCCCAGAATTGCTGATGGAGGTTAGAGTTATCTCTTTCTGCCATTAACTACTTGCAAGTTGTACAGTACAGCAGAACCCCTCACTTTGAGCACGTGAGTAATCACATTAAAGTCAATGGTATTACTTAACATGCTCCAAGTTAACCAGAAGTCTGTCTACCTTGCTGAATCAGGGCCATAAAAAACCAATTGCATTTGTGCCTTAAAAATATTTTTAGTGCTGTTGGTTCACATAAACACCCAGTTCTATTGTGCCTGGAAGAAGTTAATGGGGAGAAGAAAATTTCTTCTCTCTCCCCACCCTCTCTTTTGATAGCACTTTGCATGTAGACAATTTAGTTGCTCTTCTGTGAAAAGTGTAAGCCATTCCCTCTGAAATGGAAAATATTATTGCATAAATGGATATAACAAGGGGACAATCTTAATATTTTTAACTTAAACTTTCAGGCACCTTTTTTTTTTTTTCTAATTATCACTAAGAGAATTTGTTAATTGTAACCTATTTTTTTAAAAGTTGTCTTTTAAAACATAACTGAAACCCAACAATTCTCCTGGCAGAAACTCCGGGGCAGAATTAATGGTACAATGCAACATCTCCATCTGAATTTGCACACTTAAACCATAATTAGGCATTGGTTATGGTTGGCTCCAGTGGTTAAATCAAGCTGCTGGAACAAGTCCTGTGAGCTACTTTTGGGTATATCATCATCAGTTTCTCCTCTTGTCTCTAGAGTTAATTTATCTTAAAAACATAGCCTTCTGTGGGAATGATGCCTAAAGATTTACCCAAAAAGTGGCATATCACGCTGTTCTGAGAGCTGGAATCTGTGTCACTGTTACAGGTGGAATTGTTTTTGTGGCTGCCTGATCACAACTGGAGTATTTTACATTCTGCATACGCAGATCTGTGGGCTGCAATTTATTGGCAAAGTTTACGGTAATTTAGTTGACCAATTTAATTCTGGCATGTTTCAAATGTACTTAGGTCTCTGGAACATTGCAAATTGATACCTAGTGTACTAGTAATGTCAAAGGTATTTATTAATGAGCAGCTCAGAGCCACAGACAAATCTGCTGTGTGGACTGTGACCTCCCATGAGAACCATGCAACTTCAGCTTGTGTATTCTATGATGGTTCTTGATTTGTTACTGTAGCCTCTGGCTGTCCCAGTAAGGTCCAGGGACATTTGTGTTCTATGTATTCACAGACAGAACTCAAAAGCCCACCGAAATGTCACAGCTCCAGCCCTCAGCGCAGGCAAAGCCATTTGGATGGACACCTTTAGTGCAAGTGGTTATCTCTGTGTGCAAAGCTCTCCCACTCCTCTCTGAGGCTCCAGACATTGCCCTGGGGTGGCTGAGCTGCAGACATGTGCTCACTGTTGTGCTTTTCCCCAAGTTTGTTTCCTCCATCCAATCCCTCCATGACTCTACAGCAGCTGTTTAAGCCAATGTAAGTCAAAGACCTGATGTAATCTTTTACACCTCTGGAAAGAGTGTGTGGAATCCAACCGTATGAGACAGACAGTATTTTATGTGCTCTTGGCAAGGCAACAAAGGACACTGACTGTCACCTGCACCATGTTCCTGATGCTTGTTTCTGTACTCACAGCGTGTGCAAACTGCTGTGATTGTAGCTCCAGCAAATTACTGTTAGTGTAGAGGAGAATCTCCTGGTTGGTTTGGCTCCACTGACAGATTTGCCTGGACATGGAATGATGGTTCTGTGAGATTGGCCAGAACTGTGTCAGCTCCTAAGATTGACAATGGAAGCAGGAGCAGGCCCTTGTACCATATCTTAGCATTTGAGGAATCTGATTAAATCTTGGTCTGCTTCTGTGTGTGCATACAGCAGCCTTGGCTTGGAGAAGGTTTCACCTCCATTTCCTCCTGCAGAAGTGTTNGCAGATACATGCAATACGCAATGTTCAGTAACTATTAATGGTCTCTGACTTCACTCACAATGTATCTGATTATGAACTGGTATTTCCAGTGTCATGCATGGTAATTTTTTTATGCATTTCCGGAATAATTTCTCCTTACTCTACGTAAAGGGAGGAACATACTTCCTTCCCCCTCCCCCCCCAAATATTTGCTCTGGATTTTTCTTTCTCTTACTTCTCTGCATCCTCTTTAGTTCTATGCTATCTTTCCTTCATGCTCTAATTTCTATTCTTCCCTGTTTTTCTTATCCACATTGAGTTGAAAACAGTAACATGACCTGACAATTTTAACATCATTCCAAGATTTTTATGTAATTCCATAAATCTCTTCCTTACTTTTTATTGTTTTGTCATATATAGGTTTTAGTTTTTCCTCTGCCTTATTAGTCTGGGGATCAATTTTAGTCTACTATATTTTATTAATAGAAAGGGAAACAAAATATCTCCTTTTTCTTTGTTGGTTTGTCGCCATCTTAAAATTACCCTTTTTCTCTGTTTAACTACCACTCTTCTTTCCCTGGAGTGTCTGCTTTATGTCAGACCTTCTGCTGGCAGTGAACTAGGTATGATTTCATCAGGCAATAGGCAAAAGTATACCCCACTGCAGAGGAAGAAGTTGTTTTCAGCTGTTACTATGTTCATTTGTTTTTTCCTATCTTGGGGAACATGGAACGAGCTGAGCCACCATTACCCTGGGGATTGTGAATCTTTCTTTCCCTCCAGTAAATTTAGTGGCTAAACCTGAAAGCTTGTCTTGAAGGAGGATTTATTCTAGTCATAGTGATAAAATTCTACAAGTATAATTAAAAAGCTATAGTAATGTCAAAAAGTCTCCCATGCAGAGACACAGCAGTTCTGCAATGACAGAAATTGCATCAGGGAAAAGACTGACCATGTCCCCCAGAAATTATAGGGGTATAAAACTCCTATAGGAGTTTTTTCTAGTCTAACTTTATTAATATTCAAATCATGTCTTGTCCCAGAATCTCCTCTCTGCCCCATGCAAACAAGCCTGAAAACAGTGGTCTGGACCTTCAAGGTCTTGTTTACTTCAGTGTAGCTCCATTACAGGCATAGAGTCATGACTATTTGAAGATCTTGACCCAATGGTTTTAGGTCTCTCTCATGTTATATAACTTCAGTTTTTGGATGATGGTACCTACTGAATGAAATTGGGTTTTGTACAGCAAATTTTAAGACAGACCCAGACCTCTTAAAGTAGTTTACAGAAAAAGGAGTGAGTTGGGAGCAATGTTCTAACTCTGTAAGGTCTAGCAGCAGATATTTTATCACTCAGCAATAATCCAAGCTTTTCTGTCAATGATGGAATCTATTTTATTGAAAAAGGATCTTGGTAAGGACACTGGGAATTGCTACAGAGTCTTTGAAAGTGACATTATGAGGGGATCTTGGTTCTTTGGGACCTTTTATTGTATGGAACATCTTATGAAATACTCTGTGTGAAGGGCCAAAGTAAAACATTACCAAAGCAGCCTAAAAATTTTATATGTTCACTGTCTGTCCATTTAGGCCAGTAGGAAATAAGCTATGTTTGGGGCAGGAGAAAGTAGGTCTCCACGTGCAGTACAGAGACAAATGTTAAACTAGGTCAGATGGTAATGTAACATCACATGGAAAGGCATGAGTTTTTAAATATTAAATTCTATGAAAATAATTTAAATTTTTATTTTTGAAACAGAGAAGTACATTAAAAAACGGGAAGATTAATATTTGAATTACCTAAATTTATTCTTACTACAGACCCTTATTTTCTGCTGTCTTAGCAGCATTTTATTTACTTTTGTCCTGTAACTAATACAATTGAATTTTCATCAGTAGTGAAGAACAGAAGTTGGTGAAACTACTATAATTTTCATCCTGTTCATTTCCTTAGCAAAATATTTAATCGAATACACAATTTGTAAGCCCTGGAGCAGACCCTGCCACCCTTTTGATACACCACTGTGTTTATACCTACTCACAGGACTGCTCCTGGGCATTGCATTCAGTGTATTTCCCAATCTTTTGCCTCTTCTGGGCTCACCAGTTTGAATATCGGGTTTCTGCAGGCAGCTGTACTTACACTGGCTGGCACCTCTGAAATTCACAGGCTATCCCTGCTTTCAGAGGAGTGGAAGCATTGGATTACAGAGGTCAGAGGACAAGGGCTGTTGCTGGCAGTGCTGACCCTGCCATGCAGGCAGCATTGCCTATATACTGGCAGGTCTCTGCTGGAATTAAAAGGCTTCAGGTGAGAAGAGCATAATCAATAATTGCAGATATTAAAAGTGGTGCCTTCTCATGCTTTCCTACCTTTCCCCCCTTCCTTCTTTGCCTACAGGACACGAAGCGTCTGAATCCCCCAGACGATTGCTCATGCATTTACATTTTCATTTGCTTGGTTTATAACAGGATTGTTCCAGCTTTTGGGAGGGGCAGTGATCAAAGATGTACAGGCACTGCCATTGTGTTTTATTATTCCAGTCTATTTTTCCCTACGAATGTAGGTGGGAGTTTTTCAGTGGGTTGGTTTTGTGTTTTTTTGACTTTCTCTTTCTTCTAAGAATTTATAACCCTTTTATTGTCAGCCTTCAATCATTTTTGATAGATCAATATATTTACCTCAGTGATGGTTCATCCTGAAGTTATGCTTGTATTCTTTTTTTTTTTTTTGCTTTGTTTATAGGGGTTATGAATAGATACAGGGTTTGTAGCTCTGCTATACCTCTGTTGTTGCATGAAGATCAAGTTGCTTGAGCTTGGCCTAAAACCTTTGTATTTAGAAGGAATATTAGGTGAATACAGTGGTCTGTGTTCAAATGTACTGGTTTTTCCTTTTTCCTAGGTAGACTTTGAGCAATTAGAAATGCTGCTTTTTTCAGAAGTGTTCTGAGAGATCTTAATGATGATTGCTGATATTTCAGGTACATTGAACTATTTGGAGGCAAGAGTTCTAGGAAAGTGCTCTAGCAGACTCCAGAGATCCAGAGGGTTTGGGGAGTAACATAGCAAGACAGTGTTGAATGATAACATGGACTTAAGAATGAGGCAGGTCCATGGGAATCCTGTGGTCTCCAGGCAAGCAGCTATGACTGAGGCAGAGAGAAGAAATTCTTGTGCTTACATCTCACTCATGTCCCCAGGCAACCAGATGTGGGCCTCAGACAGCTGTTACTGCAGCTGTGAAGAGAGCTGACACGTGTGCAGTGCAGTGTCAGTATGATTTGCTGTGCTCTAGCTGGGGATCTATAGGAGG
>VZTZ01044664.1:978499-999857 GCA_013400955.1 Drymodes brunneopygia | reverse complement strand
CCTCACATCCCTCAGTGCCCTCATATCTCCCATTGCTCTCACACTCCTCATTGCCCTCACATCTCCCATTGCCCTCGCACTCCTTATTGCCTTCACTCTGTCCACAGCCCTCACATCCTTCAGTGCCCTCACACTCCTCGGTGCCCTCACATTCCTCATTGCCCTCACTCCCTTCATTGCCTTCACACCCCTCACATCTCGCCACTGCTCTCAGACCCCTGACTGCCCTCACTCCTTCACACTCCTCCCACCCTTCACTGCCTTCACACCCCTCCTTTGCCCTCAGACCCCGCACTGCCCGCATTCCCTTCACACGCTTCAGACCCCCGAGTCCCCTCACTCCCTTCACAACCCCGCGGCCCCGGGTCCCTCCGTGCGCCCGCATTTTTACCGGGACACGGGGCTGAGGAGATCGAGCCTGAGACCCCGGGACGTTCCGTCAGGGGCGAATAAAGCCCCACCGGCCGGAGGGGCGGCCCGGCTGCCGCGGGCACGGGAAGTGCCGCCTGCCTGAGGGCCGGCGCGGAGGGCCCGTGACTGTGACCATCCATCGCCCTACAAAACACTTCTCAAAATCATATAAATGCATGTTTGCCTTCACGTTTGCATTCCATTTGGGGGAGAAAAAAACCCAACCAACCAATCAAACAAAAACAAAACCAAAATTTAATCGGAAACTCCCATTAATTACTGAGCTGAATAGTCAATAGCGCAGTACCAGGATGATAAAACAAGACTCACTTCAGACGTTTCCAATGGGAAGTTAAATGAAGCCTAGAAGGGGAAGGACATCACTGTTTTGGGGGTTTGGTCTATACTGCAGTAAGCACCACACTTAATTCCATAAATTTCTCATAAATTTGGGTTTAGTGCATGGCCGTGGACACCGGAGCACTCAGTGCACCAATAACAGTAACAGCAGAGGCTGAAAAGCTCCCAAAGGCATGGCTCAGGACCAGCCAGCAAAAGGCAATCTTAACCATGGAAAACAGAACCTAACTAAAGGCCTTATATTGATTTAAAGCCTTTTCAGACTGTTGCAAACTGGTTTTGTCACAGTTCGACTTCTCAACCACAGGTGCTGCTCCAAGGTCTGTCCAAACTGGACCAACACCCAATGCCACAAGATTCAGTCAATTTAGCAGGTTAATTCCCAGTTTTAACACCTACTTTTTTCCCCACAGGTGAGGTGACATGGTGCAAGTGCTGCAGTACAATTTTCTAGAGTAAAATGTTGGTGTGGATACAGGCTTTTCCCGGGGGGAATTTTCACGTTTTGAAGGATTTGCCACTGTTGCCAGTGAGAAGCATGCCAGGCTGACTCAGCTTTATCCTAGCTTTATCCACACCTCATCTTGTCCTGACTCATGCACAAGCGCTGTCCCAAAGGCAGTAAAAACATAAAATATTTATTGGAATTCAAAATGAGTTGTGGGTTGTTTCCTGTTTATGAGCTGTGGGCTCCTCGGCCTACACCAAACATGTAACAACCTCCGTCTGCAGCAAGGCGGGCTGTGTTACTCCAGGCATGGAGGAGAGCTCGCTTAATCCCTGTTCTTCAAGTGTTTCTTCTGAAGAACTTGGAAACAATTTGTCCGTGAAAATGACTGGTGTTGCAGAGAGTGGCAAAGGAGGAGAATCTATCCCACGCCTAAAATATTTACACAGGAGACTGTAGTAATTCCTTCTGTACTGAAAGAGCTTTTAAAGTGCGGGTTACCAACTGGGTTGTGTAAATTTGTATCACAGTTAAATCAATCACATACTAAATATCATAAAAATCCATTAGCTATTTAAATGTGTAAGCTTTTAGAAATCAGAGGTTAGATTGTTTATCAGATATTTTAGCTGGAATAAGCTTTAATTAGTGTTATATTCTATCAGTATGCAATAATCTTATTACAATTGCCTAACAGCTCCACAGTTGTGGAAGAAGCAGCCAGATTTGTGCAGCTGTTGATTTTCCATCTTTCCAGTAGCCAGCTGGCTTTGTCACAGATCTGCACAGCCACGCACAGCATTTCTATCACAAAACATTTTCATTTGTGAAAGAGAAATGCCTTTTCATTTATTTAAAGGCCAGATTTGGAGTCCCTCATAACAATTCTGTGGGAGCAGATGAGCAGCTCCAAGTCAGCACAGACTCATTCAGAAGTCTGGGAGACAGACCATACCAGGAAAAACTGGCAGTGCCTTCGCCACCTCCTCCAGCTACGGGTAGAAGGCAGGAAGTGGGCTGGCCCTGCACTCAAATATTTGCTGTGGTTTCTCTTGCTGATTTGATGATAGAGATTTTAACAGACAATGAGCCTTGTTTTTGCTGGGTCATCGTGAAAGACTTCCCCTACAAAGTCGATAGAGCCATAGAGCCTTCCCATTTGAGTTTGTATTTGAAATGGGAACTGCAGAGACTTGGTATCATAGCCAGCACTTTATCAGCTGAAATAGCATACATAGGGTTCTGTTTCTCTTTGAGTGCCTACTGAAGCCTTACAGAGCTAACATGTACTAACGGAAAATAAATTAAATTAATCTTTGAATCACTCTTATTAAAATAATAGAAGAGGCTGGACAATCACAAAGCAGCAAGTTTTAAGAACAGAGGTCACTAGCAGAAGTCTAGAAAACTATCCAAGTGTAATTTAAATCTTTCTCTGTATAACTTTGTGCATGCTGGATCCTGCCCCTTTGTGCCTGGTTAAAATATGTCGAAGCGCAAAGTCCCATGTGATAATGAACAGGAGATGATTACGTCTGGTTTATTTAATATACACAGTATGCAAATTATTGTTAAAAACACAATTCTCTCTCATTAAATCAACCCTCTTTAAAAAATGCAAACAACAGCCAAGAAAACTGGTGAAGCAGAGGAGACCAGTGAGATATATCCACCCTGAGCTTTCCTTATGAAACTCTCTCCCAGCATAGGAGCCTGGGTACAGAAATATCTGTGCTGCTTTGCTTTGCTGTTGGTTTTAGCTCAGGCTGGATTTGAGGGTTGGTTGTTTTTAGATGCATGTCTCTCTCCTGGATTAGAACAAAGCTCTAAGGCTAAAGGTGATAAATGAAAACATTTACATAAGTCACATGAGACTCATCTGCCTCATTTTAATATGACAGGTTTTGGATGGAAGCAGGATGCAACTTACAGGTTTGTACAAGTCAACTGTTCCACAAAACTATTTAGACATTTAATAAAAAAAAACAAACCTAAGATGAGATTATATTTCCCAACAAAATAAACAATGAAGCTGTTATTTACATTTAATTTTTGTTAGAGATTTTTACCATGCCACCCCAATATAAGGTATGGCCTTGGTCATTCAGATAATTTCTTTTCATATTTGAAAGTTACTTTACTCATTACTCTTCACTTACTGAAAATTTATTACTTGTCAGAGCAGCAGGATCAAATATTGTAGGTGTCCATACATCTCTTCCTGTGCCAAAAAGACTTCAGAACAGTTGCATGTTAAATCATGGTGCTTTTAACTTATTAACCCTTCTTAAGCCAAAATGTTTAGAATTCCTCTCATTACTCTTTATGCCAGTACTGTCATTGTAGCTATGGGTTTTCATGACAGGATTGCCAGCCAGGCTGAGAACAGGTGAATTAATATTTTTTTAATGTGACAGTTCTCTCCCCCATCATCATTATTACAGTCAGTGTGTTTCATTTCTTAGTTTTAATAAAAAAGTTCTTTAAAGAAAACTATTAGCAGTGAGCAAGCACCTTTCTTACAGTAAAATGGGATGTCCCAAAGCTTTCTTCTGAGGGGAAGCCCATGCTGGAGCCTTCTGCAGGATGGGGAGGAACCAGAGGGAAAATTACTGACCTGAAAACGCTTTATGGGAATAAGCAATTACTCTTAAAACTCAGCCATGGCTATTCTTTCCCAAATTTGCCCTACCTTCTCATCTGAATAAGTTCTTTCTCCAGTGTAAGATTCCTGTTCTATACATTTCTTTTTGTACTGGACACTTCATTACCAGATTCAGCAGGATTTAGCAGGTTGATTTGTGGGGTTATTTTTTGTCTCTGAGAACTGATAAAAATCAGTTTAGCTTAATATAATACATGTATACATTTTTCAAAAACAAATCACTGCTTGGTATCTTGAACCGGGGAGAAGTTTTGATATTCTCTTACTGGGGTGGATTGCTCCTTTGTTTCTTTGATGGATGTGGTGCTTGCCATAGTGTGACTGAGGGAATAAGTTTCCTTCCTTTTTGTCAGATTTTTCCCTATTATCCTTGGAAATAAATGTACTCTTAATTTAAGTGCTTAATGCATTTTAATTTATTGATCCCTGTATTTCCAGTCCTTTGAACTGAATACTATTTGAATGTTTCCCATTTCAAAGAAAGAGTTTCTTTCTGATCCAGGCTTCCCACTTGTTCCTACATTTGCTTTGTTGTCTCAATGAAGCAGTCATTGCCCCTTTTTCCCTGATCTCAGTCTCCCAGTTGGTGTTTTATCTGTCTTGCTGAGATTCTCTCCTTGGGTGATACACTTAAAATCTGTCCCTGTTGTCCCCTCCATAACTGTGATTCAAATCTGTCTCATGAGTGACTATTGCAACATCTCTTTTGGCCCTCATTCTCCCCTCTCTCCAGCTAAAGCTAACTTTCACTGTCCCCTCTCAAGTCTCTTTACTATTTACGTCAACTCTGTACCCCCTCTGACGTCTGCTTCCAATTCTCAGCTCTTCTTTCCTGTAACTTTACCAATCCTGCAGGAAACCTGCCCCTTCCCTGCAGAGCCCGTACATGAACATGACACAGCACAACAAAGAAGCAAGACAGAATGTTCAGTGGATTGTGCTTCTTAATGTAATTATTAGCAATTTCTACTTGGTTTTTGTGTCCTCCTATGCACCTCTGCAGTGTGTACTTATTCCCTTGCATGCCTTGATCAGCTTATGCTGTCACTGGTCAGTTCTCCCAGCATCAATGCTTATCTATCCCTATCTAACTTTAGTCACAGCCTTAATGTAAGTTACAGAATTTCTGGGCCTAGCACACCTCTTTAGCAAGGTGATGCAGTGGTTGTACACACATTGTAGTGCTGCCAGAGCACCCAAGGAGATGCAGTGGTTGTACACACATTGTAGTGCTGCCAGAGCACCCAAGGAGATGCAGTGGTTGTACACACATTGTAGTGCTGCCAGAGCACCCAAGGAGATGCAGTGGTTGTACACACATTGTAGTGCTGCCAGAGCACCCAAGGAGATGCAGTGGTTGTACACACATTGTAGTGCTGCCAGAGCACCCAAGGAGATGCAGTGGTTGTACACACATTGTAGTGCTGCCAGAGCACCCAAGGAGATGCAGTGGTTGTACACACATTGTAGTGCTGCCAGAGCACCCAAGGAGATGCAGTGGTTGTACACACATTGTAGTGCTGCCAGAGCACCCAAGGAGATGCAGTGGTTGTACACACATTGTAGTGCTGCCAGAGCACCCAAGGAGATGCAGTGGTTGTACACACATTGTAGTGCTGCCAGAGCACCCAAGGAGATGCAGTGGTTGTACACACATTGTAGTGCTGCCAGAGCACCCAAGGAGATGCAGTGGTTGTACACACATTGTAGTGCTGCCAGAGCACCCAAGGAGATGCAGTGGTTGTACACACATTGTAGTGCTGCCAGAGCACCCGAGGAGCTGCAGTGGTTGTACACACATTGTACTGCTGCCAGAGCACCCGAGGAGCTGCAGTGGTTGTACACACATTGTAGTGCTGCCAAGAGCACCTGAGGAGATGCAGTGGTTGTACACACATTGTACTGCTGCCAGAGCACCCGAGGAGATGCAGTGCCAGTCGTGTATGTGTGCTTGTTTTGGTGCAAAGTCCAGTGGAAGGGGAGCTCAAAGCTAAGCCGATTTGGGTTTGTTCGGTTTTAGCTGAGGCAATTAAAGGGATTGCCTCAAACAGGTTGCTGCTGTTTCTGGAGCTGGCAGCATGTGGCACACGGTAGGATATGTGCTGGGTGGCACTGGTGCTGTGTGGCCATGCCACTGCATTTCCCAGAGCTCATCTAATCAAAGATTTGCAGTTCTCCAGAATCCTTAATGCAAGCAGTTTCTTTCCCTCATACTGCTTATACTTATCCCCCCCACAGGAAGGGCAAGTATTTGTATCATGCTATCAAGTGAAAATGTTGAGTTTGGGTGCTTTGGGTGTGTAAATGTGAGACTTAGTCAAAGCAATTAGCTGAGTAACCATTCAGCTTAAATTGTTTTCCTAGCCTGTTTCCAGGCCGTGACTAACACCCGCTGTGATACACACCCAGCCTTTTCCAGCACTCACAGCTGATACGCTGAGCCTCAGCCACAACTGCCTTGGGATGAACAATCACACAGTTCATTTCTGGGCTCTCTGCTCAATCATTGCACATCTACTAGTCAGGCTTCAAAACAAAAGCATGTATAATGGGGCTGATGCTTTGTAGGCACCAGCTTTTTCTTTAAACTGCAACTGTTCTCGTTCTTGTCCAAGTACTTCTCACTGCTCTTCACGCTGACCAGCTTTGCTGTGTGAATAGGAGCTGCTTGTAGCTAAGTCCTAGACAGGTTTTTTTAAAGCAAGACTGTACTTCTAAAATTGTTTAAAGTGTTTGATAAAATAATTTGCAAAAAAGATGTTAAAAAAACATAGAAGAGGGAGGTCAGATGAGACTTAAAAACACACTGTTGTTAGACAGATTAACAAGCTCATTATTGGCTAGAAATTGAGGCTCACCCCAGGCCAGCAGCAAAAAGGCCAGCAGAAAGTTTTCTGATCCTGTGGCCTCAGAAACATCCCATCATCCAGTACCACTTTATTTCTCCTCATGCCATGCTGCACCACTCCTCAGTCTTCCCAATTCCAGCTCTTTGCAGGGCTATGCTGTGAACCAGATCAGGGAACCTGTTCCACTGAAAAATAATAGAAAATACCAGCAGAAAATAAAAATCATTTCATGGTCTATTTCATGGCAAGTGCCTCACATCCAGGAGGAGCATTGGCTGAATTCCTGCCATCTGCACTACCCTGTAAATCAGCCTGGCATCAAACCCTGCTCCAGACTGAGCAAGGACATGGAAAAGGTGACTGTGGCAGGGAACCTGAGGACTGAGGAAATAGAGAGAGGGGCGTCTTTCAGTGGCTACAGGGAACCCTGGAAAGGAGGTGATTTTCAGCTGGATCATGAGGAGCAAAGCCAGAGGATATCTGTAGGAGTGTGGGCAAGTCCAGCTTGTTTGGACATAAGGAATGTAAGCAGCAGCAGGAGCCTTCGTGGGGAAGGACGTCATTGCAGCAACACGAAAGCATCAACTGCTAACACTGTATTTATCCAAACCCTAAAGAACAATTTTAAATAAGAAGAGGTTTCAAAGCTGTGTTTAGCTGGAAGATCTGTGTGGGAGAGGGGTGGATACCTTTGGACTTTGTTAATAATTAAGTGGAGGAGTGTGTTAAAGCCTATGGAATGGACAGCATGGTAGTAAAAATACTGTGACTCATTGAAGCTGGAGGTTAGCAAACAGGCCCAAGTAAACAAAATTGCACATGACAGATCCTTGTGCAGCAAGACTCATCTCTCTTTAGTGAAACTGAGCCTGAGATGCTTCATTTGCTTCTGAAAACCTCATGATCTCATGAAAATGATTTGATACTGAACTTGCAAGAAATAGAAATTGTGTTCAGAACTAGATGAAAATCCAGCATATTTTCTAAGCTATACATTTGCAATAATCAGCATATTTTCCAAACAAGTTTTTTTCTCATAATAAAACCTGAGCTAATGTCTTTCCAGTTAAAAAAACCAAAAACATGAAGAAACTCTTTAGTTTCTTTCAAAAAGAAGTCTTTTCTTGTATCATTTCATTCACTCCAAATGCAGCAAGAGCCAGAAGAAAAATCTGGATATATGCTTTAAAAGAGGAAAGAACAAGAACTTCTCTAGGCAGCAGCCTGTGAAGTCTGCTTTTCTGTGTACTATGTCATCAGATGTTTAGTTTTTAACGGAATCATTTCACAAGTCTTCCCCCACTTAAAAAAGAATATAGCTATCCTACGTATATCTTAATATAATTATTTCCCTTTCTCTCTTTTTACCTCCTTTTTATGTCTTGAGGGACATTTGGCTGTAAAACCTGGCAGACAAAACCCATAAGGTTTGAACGTAGAGCAGCAAATACACCAAAGCTGGTCTCCTGCCAGCTGCCTGCCCCTCAGGGTGCACACACACTGCTTGTCTGACTTCCCCCTTTCTACAGCCATAGCTGGATACCCCAAAAATTCCCAAGCCATTGGGAAATGCTGACAACAGGACAGGCAGATCACTGATGCCATTCTGGGAGCCCCCGAGTACAAGAAGCATTATACAAGAGTGGTTAATTAGAGCTCTATCACATTAAAAGGGTTTTGCACCCATTTTGAGTCACTACCCGACTTCAGTTGCTCTGATTACCTAATTCATCTGTGTGCAACTCTGCAAATATTTGTTAGAGAACACAAAATATTTGCTGTTTATCCTGGGGTTCAGCATTACTAATGTTTGTTTAATGACCAGGATGGGATTTTCAAATGTTTTTGATATCTCAGTATACCTCCAATTAATTTCTATTTAATCTGGAAAGAAAAAAAGATCTTGTCAAGATACCTGCCCTGTACATCTCATCCACGATTACATTCCGGGAGTTTGCCTGTTGGAGCTGTGCAGAAGGTGAAGTGCCCTGTCACTCTCCCAGATGTCCCCGGGTTTGTCAGGGCACACAGACACTCACGGAAAGCCTCGGATGCCCCGCACAGAGTGAGGCACCTGTGGCACTGCACGCAGGGGGAAGGCCAGGCACTGTTATGTTATTACAGGGTAAGTGAGGTTAGACGAACCGAGGGTGTGAGTGTGCTGACATCACCTAATTACTCCACAGTGCAATTACCAGAGCTGTCTCTCCACTCAGATTTTACAGTTAGATTAGCTATTACCTATGACTGTGCTCCAGCACGAGCTGTAAGTAAAAACAGTGGGTTGTTTGACCTAGTAAAGCTCTAATTACAACACAAGGTGAAAAAATGACTTTTTTTTTCTTATCAAGGGCAGTGCCATAGGCTAGTGTTCAGACTGGAAACTGAGTCAGGAAGAAATCCTCAAAGTCAGATGTCACAGGTGTCACACAATTGCATTTCATGGTGTCTGGCTGCAGGGAGTCTTTTGGGGTAATATCAATGTAGCCGCTCAACTCTGCTGAAAATGGAAAACTACACTCCCTTCTCCTACCCCTTCTTTCAGGCACAGATTCCACCATTTACCTTCTTTGGGCGTTAGTATTCTTGGCATTTTTCAACCCCCCCAAAAGACTGGCTGGTAGTCTGTAGGTTAGGGACTCTCACTGCCTCAGCTGGGAGCCATGGAACACCAGAGCAGGCACAAGGGTGAGGAGAGGACACCGGGAGAGAGAAGGAAGAGAGACCTTCCCCCTTGCAGCTGTAAGGTGTTACATCAGTCCACTTGTTTGTGAAACCACACCTTGCAAGAAGGTGGTAAAGGCCATATACACTTTCTTTGGATATTAAAAAACAGATCAAAGAGTAGTTAACATCCCTAGTGGGTTGTTTGGTTTCCCATTGCACCAGTATTAGTTTTATTCCTCTTTTCTTTCCCCCCCTCTTCAAACCCCTTGACTGGGACAATGTCCCTCTTCACAAGCATGCACTGTCCTTGCCTGCTCTCTTTGTATCAGTCCTTCAAGCCCTATTTCTTTTGCAAACTTTTTTTCCAATTGGCCAACTCTTCATTGACTACTATTAACATAATTATACTACAATTCTTGCTTCTGTTTAACTGACTATTCACTTCTTTGGGGCTAAATCTTACCATTTCTCTCAATTGTGTAAAGTGCTGTTTGCCAATGCATAGCTAAAGATCCTAAGACATTTTCACAGCTTTCATTTTTTCTTAGAGAAGAGACTCAAGTCAGTCATTACCCCACTATCAATCCCATGAACCAGAAAAATATGATTTATTACATAAATAAAGGTGAACTAGACATTCAAAAAATCAGAGTGGAATACTGGAATCAAAATGTACTTAATCCAGACCCAGTGAATCTGATTAAAGATAAAACAGAATGCTGCTTTTTTTCTCCCTGAACTCTGTAAATCCTTGGAGAGCCTAATTGGAACAACCAACCATTTTTTGTTGGGTTTTTTTTTGTCTCTAGCTCTTACATTGGTTTTTCACTCCAGAAATAAAAACTTTACAGCTGGTATGTATATTACACTAATGATGCTTTGATTTAGAAATACAACTAGCAGATGTTAAATTAATCAGTCAGATTTGAGCTACCTTTGAGACCTGGCTACAGCGTTTGCTTCTGGAAGGTATGCACATTTTATTTGTCCCCATGGTTTATGAAAGTCAGGCTGTCTTTGGATAAATGATGATTTCATGTTTTTCTCAGATACCCACTCGTGTCCATAGATTAGAAAGATGTGAATTGTGCTGTCGGAGAATGTCCTTTGAAGTCAGTTTTAGATTTGGTTGCTAATCTGATGGCCCTGCTTTTCTCTTCTGTAAACAGTGATAAATAGTTTCCAGTGGGCCTGTATCCAGCAAGGCTCTTCACTAAATAGTCTCTAGGTAGAGTTGCTTGGAGTGAAGGGACAAACCCTACATTAAAAGAAAAGGTTGATAGTACAAATGTATGAAAACATCAAATGCTTCCAAATATGTGCAGTTTTCTGAATTTGCGTAGCTGATGTGGACACTGCTCCAGCCAGAACAGCAGGTTGTACCCAGAGCAGTCTGTACCTGATACGAGGTTTCTGATAAGCTCCTGGATATCAAAAAGATTATTGAACAAATATGTTTGATAGAGTAGGCTACTATTTTGTATTGTTTTTCTATTCCTCATCACAAGTCATGATTGGACCAGTAGAAATAAGGTTATTCGCCTCTAAGGCTTTGCTGCTCCAAGAGAATAAAACTGTAATTTTAAAAAATATTCATGTGCCTCAGGAAAAAACCCCCCACCTTTATTCCCTGGATTAATCACTTGGAGCAATGTGCTAAGTACACCGAGCTGTGCTTTTTGTGGATCAGGAGGATCAAGCCTTTGTTCTTGGCAGCCACATCCTTCATGCCGTGCATACTGCAACCCACCGCTGTTGTTTCGTTCCTCACTGGGAGCAGAGCCCTCTGCAGCAAAAAAAGGGCAGCTCCTCCCAGAGGGGCCTGTGCTGAGCAGCAGCAAACTCCCAGGGGGAGCCTGAGGACACACAGGTCACAATAGAGGTCACAGTGAAAGCCTGATGTGGCACCTCCGTGCTGTAAATGCCACGCTGGACTTGGCGCCTCTGTCAATTTTTAGGGGTGGTGTTCAGATTGAGGCTCAGGAGTGGGAAGCTGGCATTGAAAAAAGGAAAATAATGGACTGCTAAGATGTACCAGATGGAGACATTGAGGAGGAAAGAAATGGAGGCCTTCAAATTGTACTTCAAATTGACAGTGAAGAACTTTGAGTGGAGCATGGAGGCAGGATGGCTTTTTGACATTTCCACCCTTTTGTCTCCGTCAGTACCATGCACCCTGTCTATCCCACACCCTGTGAGCAGATTTTACCTATTTTTGCGGGGTGCTGTGAGAGAAAAATGTGGTTATTTTTGCCTTGCCAGGTTCACTGGTGTAGAAGAGAGACACAGCCAGAAAGCTATTTTATAAAACCCTAAAAAACAGCAAAATTGCATTCTTGCTTTCCTCTTGTATCACTACAAAAAGTGTAAGTGGTCAACATAGCAAGACAGCAGCTGCCAGGAGCTCAGTTCTCCTGCAGACCACACAAACCAGTCACCTTTGTCAGCAGCAGATGGATGCACGTATTCCTCATATTTATTCACCTTTGACTGATGTGCCTCCAAACACCTGGGCCAGAACTTACAGAGAGATGAAGGAAGCAGCAGAGAACACCCTGCTGCATGCCAACCCTTCCAGCATTAAATGGATTTTTAAAGCACTGTTTTTCAGAAAAGAAAGGACTTATAACCACCTGCAGTGGCTTGGCTTTACACAGTGCAGTCACTCAGTGTTAACTCTTCTCCTATTTGTCAGCAGGCACAGAAACCTCGCAGGGCTCCACCCAAAACTCCAGGCCCTGTGGAGTATCAGAGTTGGTAAGAACTCAGCCCTGCAGAAAACAGCTGCAGTCATGAGTGCAGGTCTTTTGCCCTCAAATTAGTGGCTGTTTGATATAACAGGTGATCTTTCAGGCTGACCTTTTAGCACTCAATGTGTATACATGACTTCTCTGCAAAATTTAGGATGAGTGCCTACGTATTGAATTTATTTTCATATTTGCTTGATAGATTCCTCTCATTTAAAAATATTTCTCCTTGCACTTGTGTTATGGCATTACAAGAACACAAATAGGTGATTTCCCATAAATGAATTTTTTTAAAAATCCTTATAAAATTTTGTCTCTACAAATAGCAAAGAATACCCTCCCTGGGAATTATTTAAGCCTAAAAATTAAATATTTGCTGTTTAAGTTTTTCTCTGGTTGAAAAGAAAAGCTGTAGTCCCTCTTCTGAGCAGACAAAGCAGAAGGCACAGCAGGATCTGAGCAACGTTATCATCAAAGCCACTAAACAAATACTAAATCCAGTTTTAGCAAACCATAGAGTAGCATTTTAAAGTACTCTGTGAGTAGTTTCATCTTACCAGCAGCTGGTTTAAAATAGTAACAGGACTATTGTGCCATCCTCTAAAATAATGTTTCTATCACAACAAAAATATTTGCATGAAGTAAATGGACATTGAGTAACTGTGGACTTCTGTACCAGTGATTGCACTGTGTAAAAACAAGGTGGAGAGAACAGAAAACACCTGAGACAAAACGACTTGTACCCTTTCCATATTGCTGCTTAGAACAGTATCCACTTATCCTTTGAACAAAGACAAAATGTCGAACTTCTGCTACCAAAAATCTCCAAAGCCCATCCTCCCAAACCTAAATAAACATAGTTCTTCCTAGAGCTCTTTCTTTGCTACTGAATGGTTTCTGACAGAAGATGAACTCAACTGTTTTATTTAGTGAAGGAAGGATAGCAGATTATTTTTTATCTTTTCTACAGAAAGCAAAACCCCTACTCTTGCTTGGATCCGTGGAACGGGGCAGGTCATGGGGAACACCTTGGTGAAAGAGGAGGCAAAGGGGGCGGTTTCCTTCCTTGAGCTGATTTGTGAAGAACACATAAAGGAGGTGTAAATTCGCAGCTCATCCTTGCTCTGATTTCTAATTTGCCTTCAGGCAGGTTCGTTTCTGACCAGCAGCACCAGAGGTGATCCACGGCAGCGAGGAGAGCGATAAACACCTGACCTCTAGTGGCAGCTGCCCGGGCTCGGTGGGAAGGGACAGAGCTGGAAATGTGGGGGGAAAAGGGATTATGGAGTAAGCTGGAACTGTGAAGTGGAGCCTGAACTTCTATTAGTTGTTTTGTCAGATTTTGTTTAATTATCTTTTCTACCAAAATCTCAGTTCAGAATTCAGGGTATTTCTCTTTCTGAAACTTTTCTTCACATTTATTGCTATGTTTAAGAAGTTTGTGCACAGTCTTCCAAAAGAAATACAGCAATATCCTAATAGGTTTTATATCTTCATAGAGAAAGCTTTTGGTAAATTTGTCACTTTGGTTGTTTCCCCTCCATGCACACACAATTATTCAAGAAGCCCCTTTGAGTCCTCATTAGACTTCATTCCTGCTCCTCACTGACACAGAACATTTCCCCAGTGAAAATACACACTTCACTATCAGCACCCTGGACATCAAAGCTTTCCTTCCCATTGGGCTGAAAATACAGCAGCTATTCCATAAACAAAGGTCATAACCTTGCTAATCAAGTGGGTAACCCAAATATTAAATCCCCTCATTGAGAAACAACAGTCTTGTTTTTAACCCCTGTAGGATTAAATTTCAAAGTGCTGGTTTACACAAACTTTCTCCTAAGCAGAAAGCCATTGTCTGGAAATTATGGTCAAACCTACTTTTCATTACAGCTGTGTGAGGCCTTCAGACCACCAATACAATTTGTTAATGTGACAGTGGCAAAGCTGCAGGAGGGCTGGAGCAATGGCATCATTATTTTCCAGTTTTAGTTAGAGTAATTCGTGCTTATTTCCTGAAGGCAGAGTGAAAATGAAGCTCAGTATGACTCAAAGCATTCTGTACATTATAAACAAGTTGATAAAGCCATATGAAGAGATGATTTCAGAAAAAAAAATTTTGAATGATCACATTCATTTGAATGATCACATTAACTGGGACATGGTGGGGTAAAATTGGGGTTTCCTTATGTGCTGACTTGAGAAGGGCATAGAAACAGTACTGTACTGTTTAATTTTAATGTTTCTCATAAAAACCATTAAATTATCATAGTTTTGTCTAAAAATCTTATTATGTTAGAGTCATTTATATGTCTTCTATTTAATAAAAGAAAATTCTGCTATGTTTTTCATCTAGTAGCCTCTGAGAATCTAATTTTTCTTCTCTCTGTTGAGACTAGTTCAAAATCTCCTTCCTTACCTTCAAGGTGTTCTGGCACAAGCCCAAGATACCCAATGTCTTGTCCTACACAAGATGTCAAAGTGAATTAACAGAAAAAGATGTGAATTTAAAGTGAGTATAACTCGAGCATACATAATTTCTCCATGGACACTCATTTAGGAGTCAGCTGGCCACAATTACCTTAACTTAATTCACGCTCAAAGTGAATTAAACAGAAGTGAACTAATGGTTTATCAGCATGGGAGAGACACTGTCCAATAAGCTCGGTGTAAATTCACAATTCATCAGCTGCTGTGGTCTGACTTCCCTTGTGGAAATGCAACGTGCCCTCAAGGTGCCTTTGTATGAGGTAACTTAATTTTTTTAGGGGGGAAAAAAAGGCTATATATGGAAGTGTGGGCTGATTGATAGCAGGTGCAGAAGTGATTGGATTTCAATGGTGCTACACTAGAGAAAAAGTCAGCATACATCATCTGTGCAGTTGAAGTCTCTCTGCCATTTTGGGTCCACAATGGCACCTTCTATGCTGTGGGGTCTGGTTTGAACTGCAGAAAGCCAAAGAGCATTTTTGGTGTGTCCATAGCAGGGGAACAGCCAATCAGTACCGAGTACCTGGTGTACCATCAATTCATATTTTTATTCACTATTCAGTAAATCACCATGGAGGAGTGCAGAGAAGCCCTAACCATTTCTGAATTAAAACAGCCAAAAGCAGTTACATACTAAAATTTACACTGTTACCCAGCTTGGTTTAACTTTACTGAGCATCTTGGTATTAATTTCCCCCTAAAGGATTTCCCACCTTTCTTTATTCATTAGATTTAACAGCATTTTCTGTTAGCATAAGCAAAGCAATAAGAAATATGGAGAAATATCCCTACTTGCAGTACTCCTTTAAATGTAACCAGCATGGTCAGGCAGTCTGTGACATTATTATCCAGTTAGGAAAACATCCCTGGCCCCATTCATTCAGCCGTTCCTGCTCAATTTTCCAGGCAGAGAACGTTTGTGCCGTAGCAGGCCTTGTCAGATTTGGAGCCCTTCCAGTACCTGATGAGCATATTAACAGTGCTCCCATTCATGGCCCAGAGCCTGCCAGTTCCATCTAATTTTAGGGAAGTTGCTATTTATAGCTGGATGGCTGCGCTGGCTCTGGCGAAAGCCTCGCCACTGCTGGGCGTGGGGGGGAATTTTATATTTCTGTGCTGTTTTAGTTGGCACACACAAAGCTCGTGGTTGTAATTTACCCAAATCCAAAATACCCTGCCATCCTCCCGAAGGAGCAGCGATGCTGCACGTGAGGATCTGCACCAGGAACACTGTGGCACTGTTGCTGTCTGGTTCTCATCCAGCCACGTGCTGGCTGTGTCCAGGCACAGGTGACCCAGAAGTCAGATGGCAGCTCAGAATCACAGAATTGGCTGAATTGCTACACACAGAAAGGTTTCAAGGTCCAAAGGATGGGGGAGAGGGGGAGAATGTGGAGCCAAATCTCTCTGTGCTGTAACTCCTGTAGTTCAGGTTGGCTGAAATGAATTCCTTTTGCCTTGTTTCCAAAGAGCACATTAATAGCAGTAGTAATAATACCTACCTTTGCACCACAGGATTTTGTCAGAATTTATTCACTGACTTTGCAAGTAGAGTTAAATGCTGAGAAAAGTTACAGGGAAGAGATTCTCCAATGTAGACTGAAGTAAAATTTACTTAAATTAGGCTTTTCATTAACATACCAAGAACTAACACTACACTGTGTATATATGTACAGGTGTGTGTGTGTGTATGGAAACCTGAGAGAGCTGAGGGAATCAGCATTACAGTTCATTTTCTCTTGCAGAAAAGCAGTCACATAAAAAGTGAGAGCTCCAAAACCATTTTGTTTAGAAATACAGTGTTCAAATCATATATGGTCTGGTGCTGTAAAGCTGTATAACAATCACTAGGAAAACATAAGGTGACCTCTTTCAGTTCAAAAGATACTTCATTATGTGTTTTAGGAATTGATGATTTCTTCCCAGTTTTATTGGTGTGACAGGATGGTGGTTGAAAAAAATAAATTCACTTTTTATAAATTGAAATTGGAGTTCAGCTCATTTTAGATACTCAAAACAAATCCTGACCTTGGTAGAGGAAGGTTTGAGTCAGAAAGTTTCAGTCAGATTGTGGCGTTTTGGCTTTAAAATACCCAAGGGTTGGCAGTGTCTGCCCTTGTTTGTCTGCACATAGGCTGCTGGGATGGTTAATATCCATTTCCTAGGTTTGTAGGATGTGCTTGCAGGGGTTGTTTACTCTCTTTCTGATGTAACTTGCTGACATAGAATACATGTTCTGCTCCAATAGACAGGAAGACTTAGAAGCTGGAACAGATACAACTGTGAGAGTAAAAAAAAATAATCCTTGAACTCATCAGTCTTAATTGCATTCCATTTCCCAGTTAATTTGTGTATCACAACAAGAAAGCAACATTGAACCAGCAGAGATTCTGGTTCAGCTGAAATTCATATTCAGCCTGGCTGGGATTCTGCTGAGGCAGAGCTGAACTGGAACTGAACCAGAAAAGCAGTTGAAGAAAGAAATAATGGGGTAATTCTGTGGCTAATGTGGTTCACAGGACAAAAAGTATTCTTTTCTCTATTAATTTGTAGCTGATTGCTGCATGTGATAAAGGCCATGCCCCATGGTCCAGAGGCCATGGGCTGGCAGAGCACTGTCATTTCTCTGACATTCAGAGCCAGAAGTGTCTTCCAGCTGCACAGTTATGTCAGTAAGTGTTCATGTCCCGCCCTCCTCTCCAGCTGAAAACAGATGTTCCAAGAAAACGAGGGGTTCAGATGTTCCTGCAGAGACAAACTGCAGTGCTGCCTAATGAGAATCACAGGTAAAGCTGGAACACAGCTCTGAAAGGGCCCCAGATTAACAAATATTGATACTGCTTGGAGCACAAGTGAAGTCAATGAGGATGCGCCTTGTGTGTTAGAGAGCTGGTAACACTGAGCAATCCTTGCAGCTGCAGGAGGATTTGGGGTTTTTTAGGGGTGTACAAAAAGGTGGTGCAAGTCCAGAAGAGTTTGAGCTTCCTGTCACCAGCAGCCCCAAAGCCTGCAGGATGGGTAGAGCACACACCCACGTGTCCCCCTGAAAGACACAGCAATGATGACATCTCACCTGTGTCTCAAAACACTCCATGGGACCAGGGCAGGCAGCCCTTGAGCCAGGTGCCCACACCACAGCCTCTCCCTTGGCACTCAGGCCAAAGGGGCATCCCCTCACACACAAATTTCCAAATGCTTTGATTCAGCCACTTCTGAGAACCTCCTCCATGCAGAGCTTTTCACAAAAAACCCCACCACGGTTTGAGAGTCTCCTTCTTCCTGCACGGGCTGTCAGATCTCCCTCCTTGCACCACATCAGCCTTTCTGGGTTGCCTGTCTTGTGTGGCTTTATATGGTCTATTAAGCAAATTATTTGTACTGTCCTTATTGTTTGCATTTTACATATCTTTGCAGCATTCCCATAAAAAGCTGACACATTATTGCTCTTCCATAAATTGTACTTTCTTCCACGCGTTCTTGTGACCCATGGAGACATTGTGCTGTTTTTCACTGTTATATTCAGGCCCAATGTGGTTTCTCTCCATAAATGCCTCCAGTGAAACCTAAAACATCATCACCTGTTGCTCTGCACTGTATGAGGGAGAGTAAAAGAACTGAATGTGGTGACCAACCCCAGAAGCCTCTCCTGCCACCACCTGGTGGGTTGGGGCTGGGTTTTGCAAGCACAGGAACTCAATGTTTCCATCCTTCTTCCTGGGTTTATCTGGCACTGGTACCCCTGCTCATCCCAGCCATTTTAGAACACTGATGAGTTAAATTACAGTGACTTTGTGGAATGATTCTGAGCTAATTAACCAGTATAAAATCAGTGGCTTTTCATACACTTGTGGTACTTGAAGAGCTGGTGAATTTTCCTTTATGGAGAACATGTGGCTGGTAGCAAGGCAGGGATTATAACTTCAAGGAAGGTTTTTGCTTAAATGCTGAAATAAGACATTTTCCTCTACAGCTAATATTTGCCTTTTTTAGCTATTCTGAGGTAAAGCAATTGCTTCCATCTTTCCTATCCCCACTCCAGCTCTTTATGTTTGAGGTGTATTCTACTTTATTCCCAAAGCAAGAGCAGCAAGATCATTCTGCAGTCTCGACTGATGCTGTGCCCCCAGAAAACTGAGACTTCTATAGTAATGGCCTTCCACTCTCTCTTATGGCAGTAATTTTGGGGTGTGTAAACACTGACATCTGTATCCAAAGTAAAAGAAAATTTGAAATACTGGATGGATCTGTGTCTCCACATCAAGGAATCTTGACTGCTTTTAATTTCCTTTTGCAAGTTCCTTGCTGCTGCAGTTTCTCTGTTGGTGTGAGCCAAAGCAGTCGAGTTTTTTTGTGCTTCCATCCTGCTTAGGACATTTCTGATCAATGGCAGCCAGTTGGCCACTGGCTTCACCTACTTATATTGGCTTTATCCATCTCATATTTCTGAACATTACAGCTGGGCTTCCTAATTTGCCCAGACACTGTAACTGCACCAGAGGTTTTATCTCCTCAAGTCTGTATCACCTGTAATTACTTCTTGGGAAGCCACCTGATGTTAATTCTAATATTTCTAGAAAGCATCTAGCTCCTATTTAAGACTATTCTGGTCTTTTTTATTTTTGTGTGACTGTCAGAGTTCAATTTCTTTAGCTGCAGCAGTTAATCAGCTTTCAAAATCTTACCTATTATTTCCATTGGGGAGACTGACAAAGATATCACCTGTACTTTCCTTTTTTTAGACAAGGAGAACATCAGTTCTGTAACATCTTTCCCCAACCAAACCTGTTATGCATTTTTTCCACAACCATCTCACTGTGGCTTTTAAGATTTAATGCTGTGTAATTAATTTTGAATAAAGACTTCCCCTGAAAGGTTGAAATTAAACCAAGCAGCTAAACTGCTCACATCAAAGCCAATACAAATAAGCCTCCACTGGGGGCTGAAGGAAGTAGTTTTGTAACTCAGATTTTGGGGGGAAAGGAGTCAAAGTCGAAACAGAAATATTTAGAAGTGCTGAAAGGGAAAGTAACTTCTTTCAAAGAGCTGCTTTATATAATGTCAGTAACACTTGCTGCAAAAGAATTGAAACTTTGTATAAAGGCACTATTGTACATGGAAAACTTGTTAAACAAGTAGGGAGGGAGGAAGGAAGATGTTAAGGCAGAATCATACTGGGGGTTTGTAAGTCATAGCTAATGTTTCAATGCTGTTCTTTACAATTTATAGTGCTTCTTTAGGGACTCTCTGAAACAGAATTTTCTCATATTTTTGCCTCAGTTTCTACCTTTTCTCCAGGAGCTTCACATACATCTCCCAGAATCTCAGCCAAGTCTGGCAGTGGAAGATCTCCCCAGATTTCCAATGTCTGGAAGCTGAAGTGTTTGTTTTGTAGTTGGGATGCATTTATAGCTGTAACACTTCCACATCCCTCCATCCATCCATCCCTCCATCCATCCTTCATCCATCCATCCATCCATCCCTCCATCCATCCATCCCTCCCTCCATCCATCCCTCCATCCATCCATCCATCCCTCCATCCATCCCTCATCCATCCCTGCTGTGACCATGGATGCCCCAGCCTGACCATTCTCCAGCTTCTCTTCAGATCCAGTTTATTTCAGCTTGATGTGTTATATTAATCTAGTATTTAATTTTTCCATCTTGCCATCTTTAATACACACACCAGCAGTCCTGGCAGTGCTGGGACACTTCTGATCTCCTGAGCAGCTTCCCTGTGTCTCGCCCAAGCCCTTCCTGCCAGTTCCCCTGTCCCTCCATCTCACCTGCAAGTCAGTGACTGTTTCTGAAACTCTTTTCCCCTGGCTGTTTTCCATGGCTGCTTCTTTCACATGAGGAACTGATAAGCTTTGATAGCTGCCAAATATTGAATTGCAGGAGATCCTTCTGCTTGGTTTGCAGAATCCCACACTCTCAAGAGTTCAAACACTGCTTGAGACAAACTCTCACTTTGAAGACCAATTCAAGTAGAGTTCTATGAAGCCAATGTTCTCTCTGTTCACTAAAAGATGTTTTGCTGAGCAGGAGGAATTTGTATTTTGAAAAACTCAAATCAGATTGATCAGGCTCAGCTTCAAACTCTCTCCAGCATCAGATTTCTCTCTCCTGGCTAAGCCAACTTCTTCCACTAGAGGCTCATTCTGCTCCCAGCTCAACTAATTATTTTTCCAACCTGATCATGTTGCACATATGCAATCTCAGTTGAATTTCCATCACCTGTTTAATCATTCCCCATGTCCTCCCTTCCTCCTGATTCTAATTTTCTATTTTCAGGACTCCCTTCTCCTTTAGGAAAGAATGGACAAGCATCATCATAAGGGTTTCATTCTTAGCTTGGCTGGCAGCACCTTTAGCCCACTAAAAATTTGCTTTAGCACCAGGCTGGACACAGTTCAGCATTCAGGGCATTAATTATAAACAGCAATCCATTAGTGAACATCCAGGCCTTGCTCTGCCTCCAGGGATTCCTGTATGTTAGGCAATGCAAACTTTCAATAGAAAAATGAATAAATATTTACATACACTGGCTCTATCATTCAATCAGAAGGAATGTAAGAAGAGGTAGGTAGAATTTTCTCCTCAGAATGTCCATTAAATTTTGTCTTTTACAGAATATTACCATGCTTCAAATATTGGGATTTCCTTTATGGGTTGAACTCAATTCTCCCTGCTTTACCTTCCTTTTTTTTCTTTTCTTTTTTTT
>VZTZ01044664.1:897747-978489 GCA_013400955.1 Drymodes brunneopygia | reverse complement strand
TTTTTTTTTTTTTTTTTTTTTTTTTTTTTTTTTTTTTTGAGGTCTCATCTTCATGTAAGAACCTTGGAATAAGAGAGAGTTAATCTCTGTTTCTGAACTTGTTCTGGTACTGAGAGAAATTAATTCTGTATGTTGAAGCTGAATTTTAGATTATTTTTATCATTTTATTCCAATATCTGCATGAACACATTGATGAGGCCACAGCTACACTTGTTAGGATGAATCTGGAATTTAATCCCCACTTTTGGCCCCCCAGCTCAAGGGAGTCTTGAGGGGAGTCACCAAAATTACAGTGAGGAAAAAAGGAGGCAGCATATTCATATTGTGCCAGGTCTTGCCATGTGTCAAATTATCAGTGCTACAGTTTATTCAAAATACACAAGAACTGACTGATTGAGATGTTACATTCAAACATGTGCAGTGGTGATAAAGTTTCCAAGAGGTGTTGGTTTTGATGCCACGATAAACAGCACATACTGTGAGGAAATCAGCATGAGAAATTCAGTGATCAGCTGAAAAATAGAGCTGGGGAACACAAGGATCCCAAGGCCAGTGGAAGGCCACACATCTCCCCTTTAGGCAAAGTGACATCACTCACCCTTCGTGGGATGCCACTTTGGAGGAGACCTGGGATGTCAGGAGAGCACCCACACTGAGACCTCTCAGCAAAGCCCAGGCTTTGAGAACTGCACCTGGGAAAGAAATGGCAACAGCACTGGGTGACTGACAGAGCACCAAACCTCCTGCAAACCATTTCCAGCAACTTGTTCATTTGTTTTAACCATATCCTGGGTTGAAAACTAAAGGAGTGCTGCTTACTTTGTTAATGTGAGTCACCTGTGAACTTGGTGAAGAGGAGGCAGTTTTGTGGTGGCTGTCAGCACTGACATCTACCTGACATCTCACAGGAGTCCAGACTTCCAAAAAAAAAGGTGCTTCAGATGTGGATTTGTGGCCTGTGAAATTCCCAAAGAACATCTGGGGACCAGCCTGGTTCAACTCTCCTTGCTCTAGAAAGGGCTTGCAGAGTGAGCAGCAAGGAGCTGGAGAAGTGGAGAGGGTGTTTTTCTGGAAGCTTTGGAGAGCAGGTGAACTATTCCATGAACTGTTGTGTGCCTTTCAAAAGGAAACAGACCACCAGCATCCCTCCCAAATAAACCCAACAAAACCCCACACCATGGGAACCTTGCTACAGCCCTAGGCTAGAACAGAGAAAAATTTCTTTCCTCAGATAGAGAAATAACGATAAATCTGAATGAAAGGGAGTACACCAGACCCTGTTTTATTAATGGAGAGAATGATGCTGTAGCTGGAGGGGATTCCAGCCCTCACCCAGGAGAGAAAAGGCTCCTGTTCTTGGCTTCTGGTTCCAGACCAGGCTCTCAGCAGCAGTCATTGGCTCAGGACTCAGTGGTTGGCTGTAATTACAGCTTCCCTCCCCCTTGCCAGCTGTTTCACTTTGCAGTTTGAGGCAGTGTTTAAGGCAGGCCATGGTCCTGCAAGTGCCTCCCTGCAGCTCTGCCCTTGTGCTTGGGACACCTTGCACCTGCTGCAGGTCTCACATTATCCATCTACAGGCTGAGGGCAAGGCCTCTGCTTTTCCTATGTGCTACAGTTTAGGAATAATTGATGAATATATGTAAATAAAGGTGTGAAGTAGAACTGCTTATAGCATTGCTTTCCTTGTGCCACAGTCCCAGCCATGGAATTGGGCACAGCTTTTGCTCCAAGTCTCCATGAAGGACTCTCAGAAATGATTGTCCCTCAGCACTGAGAGCAGAGGAGCTCTGCAGGACACCACTGACCTGGAAAACCCTCAGCTGCTGCCACAGCCAGAGATGTCAGGAGACAGAAAGCCTGCCCAGATGAATGTGGCATTCCCACCACCTACCCTGATGCTGTGTGTCTTTCTGGCACTCTGTCTAAAATCAATTTAATTCACCAGTGGCATTTTGGGATTTCCTACATGTGCTAAATCCTAATGAAAGACATCCGCTGATGGCAAAGTCTCTGGGCTCAGAGGATTACGTGGGGTAGGGCTGCCTGAGACAGCCCAAATCCACTGCAGATTGAAAAGGTGTGAGCAGTAAATAAAAGGAAATCCTGGATCACCATATAGTGCTCAGCTCCCACACTTTGACCTCCTTTGGTCCCTTCTATATTTTGTTAAGATCATATTTCTTTACGTGCTGCCTGGCTTAAAAGCCATCATAAATCTGTGGCGTGCAGCAAGAATAACAGGGAAGGCACCATGTAATACAAGGAGCTCTAATTCCATCCCAGGCACTCAGAGAGAGCTGTAAATCAGCTTGGAGAGGCCTTAGACCAGAGAACTGGGGGAAGGCAGCCACAGCCTGGCCCTGCCACTGGAGCCCTTCTGGCCTCGGGCTGAGGTGAGCACACCTGCCTCAAAAAAAAGGAATTCTGACATCTCCAGAGTTGAACAGTCATAAAACTGCTTTAAATGCTCTTTGGGGAAAGTGCAGCTACCTGCCTTTGGTGTGAATGTGCTGTGGAATGTGCCACATCCAGGTTTGCCTCCACCTGGCATCACCTGTGGAAAGCAACCAGCACACCTGGCTGGGCTCACCTGTGGACAGCAACCAGCAACCAGCACGCCTGGCTGGGCTCACCTGTGGACAGGAACCAGCACACCTGGCTGGGCTCACCTGTGGACAGGAACCAGCACACCTGGCTGGGCTCACCTGTGGACAGCAACCAGCACACCTGGCTGGGCTCACCTGTGGACAGCAACCAGCACACCTGGCAGGGCTCACCTGTGGCCAAGCCACTCTCATGTCCCAGCTGCAGACGTGGCTCTGGGTCAGGGGAAGCTCCACCATCACCGTGGGCCTTTCACACCCACCCAAACCAATGGAGATGCAGCTCCTCCACTGGAAATTTGGGAAGAGCTGGAGCTAGGGACATGTTACCATATTCTAGACAGTAAAATCTCTTTTTCTTTGCTCTCGTGGGGAAAACCTTTCAAGTGTGGAAGCTTTCCGAGGGAGACTTTCCTAATAAGAATTTTGCTCAAGTTTTAATAAAAATTGTGAATAAATTTTTCTTTTTTCTTCCAGCTAGTATAATATGATGGATGTTATATTTTTATAAATTCTTTTTGTGCTACAGTTAAACTTTGGAAAAGATGGATTGCAAAGGGGAATGAAAAGAAAACATATCTGTCCATTCAAACTTCCAAACTCAGACTCTTAGTTTTGCTAAGATGCAGAAATAAAAGGTAAATCATTGAATCCTGGGCCATCAATCATTTTATTCTACCCATGGTAAAAAGAAAAAAAAGAGGGGAGAAAAAGAAAATACAACCAAAGTTGTGAACATGTTGAAACTTTGGAGGAAAAAAGTTGTATAAAAAGGAGGCAAAAAGAATGTTGCAACCATGAGTATCCAATGCCAAACCTCAGCGGAGGTCACTGGAATGAGCCAGCAAGCCAAGCCTAAATCAAAATAGGACCTGTGGGATTCCCCATCTGATTTTCAAATAGTCACTGCTACACCATCATTTGTCAAGCTTGCAGGGTAGTTTTTTACCAGATGTGAGAAACACAGCACCAAATCCAGGCTGAAGCCAGAGAGAAGAGTGTGTGCTTCCACACGGGAATAATCTGCTCAGGAAGGACTGCAAAGTCTGAGGCTGGACTGAAACCTCCCAGATCCCTGAGTGCTGTCAAGTGTGGTTTAAAAATTTCACTACAAGTGAGATGTTTTCGTCACCAAAAGTGATATGTTTAAAGGGCCTCTCCTACTGTGTAAAGGAAGGGTTAAACTGCCTTTTTTCACTAAAGGGAAATACCAAATTTCCATATCAGGAACAATTTTATTTTCAGTTCAGATTGAGAACCATCTAAGAGTGATATTTTTATTTATGTTACTTCAAAGTGCATCAAGTGTTTCTTACTCTCTCCCAAGTGTTAATTAAAACCAGATATTAACATGTAAACTACTGCTCACTTTCAGCTGATTGAGGAACCTTCTTAACACACTTTGCTTTATAAAATCTCACTTGGGCTCCTTGAGGATGGAAATATTATTGTGTACATTTGTATAAGCAAGCTGGACAGGGAAAACTCAGAGCAAGAACCTCTGGAACATGAACATAAGATACATCAGGGAACTCATTTGCAACTGTCTCTTAAGCTGCTTCCTCGTTGGGTTTTGATTTGTGTTGGACACTAGGCAAGAACAGTATCCCACAACCAAACAAAAGTCTTTATACCTTCAAATGCTCAGCATGACTGGTGCTCATTACTTTTAATGGTAGAAGAATTGAAAGTGTCCATGTGACTTAGGAACACAGGTTTCTCTGAAAACCAGTGGCTATTTTGACCTAGGTCCTTTGATAACTTTGTCTTGCTTTGTTAAGCAGTGGTGGCACTGATTTTTTGGTGAAACAGCATGACAACTCAAGAAGTGGCAATGCTGACTCGAGATTTAAAAAAACCCAGCTGTTTTTCCCCTGTGATTCCAGCAGGCCAAGCTGCTGCTTACATTTGGATACAAACATTTTCAGTATGCAGTTCTGGGAAATACTCAGTGCCCCTGAGTTGTACTTTCAAGTTTCTGGTGGAGTGTCATTAGCTGTAATGACAGCCACTGCTAAGGACAGGCCTGATTATCTGCAGGCTCACACACTGCCAAGTGCAGGCACATGGTTTTGCATTCATGGTTGAACCTAGAGAGGAGAACACTAGGGATATTTCTAGCCCTTTATTTTAATGAGATTGCCAGAATGACCAGAATCTGAAAACTCACAGCTCATTACCAAGAGCAAAATGCTGACCCAGGCAGAGCCAGAAGGTTTGAAAACTACTGCAGAGTAGAGATCCAACAGGCTGCTGTAGAACATGGACAGCATTTTCCCTGTTAACCCCCCTGTCCCAGAGAGAACATTTGCTCTGTATTTAAAGGATGCAAGGCTGTGCTACCCAGCCCCTCCTGCACCCTGGAGAGCAGCAGGATGCTTCAGGCCACATGCAGTGCAATCACTGCCCCAGCTTGTCTCACGTTCACACTGCAGCCCTGAGGCTGCAAGGAAGAGCTCAGGACCTGCAGAGCTGCAAGAAGAGATGCACAGCCAGAGGAATGGAGAGGATTAAACCCAGCCACAGCACTGCCTGTTCTCTGGTGGGTGTTTCAGACATGCACCAACTTTTCCTCCTGTACCCACAGCCTTTTATCCATCTCTGTGAACTCAAGTCCAATAACCCTCCAAATCTTTGGTAAAGGTGTGAACAAAAGGCCGTTTCGAGCTGTTGAATGACCTCAAATACCACCTGACTCCAGATAACGTGGGGCATTTTTGGACCAGAGAGGCAATAAAATACCCACTTTTGCAGCTGACTGTCCCATGAGTTACTCTGTTTGCTCTCACTGTGCATGGCACAGCTCTCCCAGCTACAGAGGTGAGGGGAAAGCTTTCCAGGGAAGGCAGACTCACCTTTGTGTAGCACGACAAACAGAAACACAGGATTACAACTACCTTCAATTTTCACTCCAGTCTACAGTAACAGGATGCTGTATAATCAAAATATATACTAATGGTTGTACAAAACCACTCTGATACCTCTGGTTTCAAGGTAATCTTAAGGTTTACAGGGCTCCTATTTTTGGGTGTATTTTGCATGTAGGAGAACTATTTCTATGTCTACAACCAAACCCAGTACCTTGTTGTTATATTCCCTTTCTTCCACAGATTTTTCTTGTAAGACTCTAAAGTTCATATCCTCAAAATATCTTTAATGATGAAACATTTTTTGTCCATAGTTTTTCAGATGCAACTTGTGCTTTTTCGATAGCATTCTTTTAGGGGCACTAAATATCATGAAATGAACTTGTTATGAGAAACTGAAGGACTAAATAGATGCCTGGTTTTGGTTTTTTAATTCTCATTCTTGATTTTCATTGTTACAGCTTTTCCTTTGTGATATAAACCTTACCTGCTGAAGAATGTTGTGTGACTTAACCTAGTACTATTTGTAAAACACTGAGAGATTCCTGAGGGAGAGGTAAGGTTGAGTTAAACCAGGGCATTGCCAGTAAAATTTGTTACACTCAAACTTAGATGTCAAGGAAATACAAACCTTCCTGAATGCAATTTCACAGCATTTTTGGAATGATTTCCCCCAGTAACTTCATCCCACTCAAATGAACCAAAAATGAAACAGATCGAGAGCAGGCAAACTTTGAAATAAATAAAACTTCTTTAATTCAATTTTTCATTATAAAGACTTAAAAAAGGGATAATTATTTTGCAGGCAGCTATCAAAAATCTACACTTAAAATCTAAATTTAGAGCTATTAGGAACAGGATAGCAACAACTGTATCTAGACTTACTTTGCTGGTCTCAGAAGTGTATCTCAGGATATATTTTAGCTCTTGTTTCTCTGTGAATTAAGACACTGATGTTGTTATGCTGCCTATCAGGGAAGGCAGTAGGTTGTATAGTTATCTCCTGATTGGGGCAAAATCACTACCCTGAAACCACACAACCTACTACCTCATCCTGTTAGAGCATCACGTGCATCTTCTGAAGGAAACATTTCACCATTTGTAAGTAAATTACCTTTCCACTCTCCAGCCCACACATTTCTTAGCCTTACAAAGGCCATGTGTGTCCTCTCAGCCCTTCCCCACAGCTCCACCTGAGAGCCAGACAGAACTGCAGTGGCAAACACTGTCCCTCCCAAACTAGCAATATGTAACAAAAAAGCGAGTTAAATCAGCATCCAGAATTGATCAGAGACCTCTCACTGAGGGTTCAAGCATTTACCAGTCCCAGGGCAGGACACCACTGACTGGAAGAGATCTTCTTTGGATTTTGGCCAGCTCATCCCTTTGCAGTTTCTCAAACAGCCTACACCAAGTGGATTTAGAGAGCTGCTGAATCGAAAGTGCCATTTTATGTTTAATATGAACACAAATGCCAGAAAACAATGGAGAAATGGATCAGCTGTTTCCAAGTGGCCACTCCCATGGCAGTCCCAGCCAGAGGTGTGTGAGCAAATCCACTGCAGGCTGGGCTGGACCTCTGTGTCCTGGCACTCACATCCCACCTGCTCTCAGAAAATGCCAGAAGGAAATGGCTTTTGAGCCTGAATGGGAAATACAGGAATCTAAACACTCTAAGGACATTTGTGTACAAGAAGCAAACACACAGAGCCAGAGAATGGTACAACTGAAAAATATCTGCGTTGTCTTTGGGAGACATCCAGCGCTGACATCACAGCCACTTCAGGAAAGACAGTAGATTGTATAGTTATCTGACAGGCAGGGCATAGCCCTAAAACTATACAACCTACTACCTCACCCCAAAGGACAGTCACACTCTGATCACAGGCTGTATTCCCAGACAGCTGCATTGCTTGGTGACAACCTAGAACACAAAAAACTCTGGAGACAAATGTTAACAGTCTTGAATTTGAAACAGTTTGCTGTATAGCAGTCAACATCCTGCTTAATGAGCTCCAGTGTCAGGCTTGAAATGCTTAATAGATTTGCAACTTGTGAAGTCATGTCAGTGACAAGATACACAAGGGAAAGAGGATACAGCATTCATTTTTAATAACTGCACTTGTGTACTTCCAGCTCCTACATGACTGTACCTTATCAAACCAGTTTGTCACTTCAGGAAAGGCATCACTATGACTTGGAATGGATGCTGGCTTAGAGGGATTGTTTAACATGCTTCCAGATACTCCTCCTTTATCCTAATGGGCAAGAGCTGAGGTTCTCTAAGTGCATTTCCCAAGTTTTGCATAGGTAAACCCCAAAGACTGAGCAGTGAATTTGTCAAGACTGTGAGGAACTGTGGCCTCCTCAGCAATCCTCCTAACTGAGCAGTGACCCAGCTCTGAATTGACCAAATTGAACACACCCCACTGTACCACACAGAGCCTGCTCAGGGGGATCAGCAGAACTGTCACTGCAGCATCAGCTTCTGTAACCTCAAACTCACACTGCAGGTTGAGGGGGTTGTTATTTGCTGCCACCTGGTTTGATGGACAACACTTCCCACTCAGAGCAGATCTAAAGAAGTGGGAATAACTGAGGTTTCAGTCTGTATTCTAATATAAACACTGCTTTAATAAATAAGCAAACTTTTAAAACAAACACCCTACCTTCACCAGTGAACGAACCTTTTGCTGAACACAATAAATGCTGCATCCATCAGCCCCACAGGGATCAAGGAGAGTTGTTACACCCTGAAGGCAGTTGGTCACACTGCAGGGGGACACAAGCCATCTGTCCTTGCTTTCAGCATCACTGATGTGGGGATCTGAAAAGAGAGGAGCAAGACAAAACACACCTTTCTGTTGCATTTCACTGCACACTGAAACAATTATAAGGTGGGAGAGAGCATGTGCAAAAGCAGAGAGCAGCTTCTTTCTCCAGGAGCATCACACACAGCACCAGCTTTCCCATCCACCTGTTACTGTCACAATTACACCATGGGCACCTCAACTCAAAAGAGACAGGCAAAAGGAAAGTATAGCAAAAAGAGAATAATTTTTTATTAGATTGACTTGGATGTTAGGAGCTGAGAGAGGTATCAGGTCCTTCACCTTCAAGGAACAAACACACAAAGCAGAGAAGTAAGGAGAATGCAGGTACCTGACCAAGCTGGAAATCAATGTTTTAATCTATAAAGGACAACTTTATGCCATCAACATCAAAGATCATTTCCGTGCAGGGGCCTGAGACCTTGTAGAAAAAGGTCACTGGTTGCTGTGAGCTGCACATGGTGCCATTTATTGGACAAAACAGGACAGGTGCAACTCTGACCATGCTGAGATCACTGCAAGGAAGGAAACACTCTCCAACCCTATATTTCACCTCTTGGAACCTCAAAGCCCTTGCAGGCCAAAAAGGGTGACATTCTTTCTAGACCACACTGAAAGAATACCTTTGACAGACTTCAACATTTCATCAATGCAAAAAAAAACCCCAAAACTGGTACCAGAAGCCACTCTTGACCACTTTGGAAAGCTCTCCCGCAGAAAGCCTGACAGTCATCTCTGTGTACTTACAGGTTTTAATGTATCAGCATTTTCTGAGTACCAGCTTTTTGGCATGATCAATTACTCTCCCAATAATCCACTGGAAAAAAAACCCTACCCTGTACCTCTGTTTTTTAGATAAAATATTTAAAAATAAACAAATTCTTTATGCATGCAATCAGAGATCTCAGTATTTTTCCCAAGACCTAAACTTCTGTGCAGTTTCAGCAGGGCTGGGTGTGTTGTGCAGTCACCTCTCAGAAAGTGTTTTCTGTGTAAAGTAAACCCTGTGTTTATATCAATAGAACAGTGTTACATAATATAATTGGAGGAATGCTGAGTATTGTGTGACTTCAAAGTGAGACTTTTTGTAAGCATCTGCTTTATAGTGGAAGGATAAAAACAATGCAACCTTTCAGAACAGCAACTGCTTTATGCTGGATGGTCCAGTGAAACCAGTTCAAAGAGCCAGTCTGTTTCTAAAAGGGTGCATTCACAGCAGTGAAAAGCCCAAACTGCCCCACAGACCCAAGCAACTCCAAAGACAGGGAATTTTGGATGAAGAACCTACACTTCCAGCTGATTTCAGTGACTCTAAGAGACAGAAATACAGATCCAAAGAAAGGCAACACTCTGGAGTTTGTTCTAGGGATTTACACTCCCTGTCTTTAACACATCTAGACTTCACGTACACTTTTGAGGGCAATACTAGGTGGGAAACTTGAAAATGTTCATCCCTGTTGAAAAAATGGTGAACTTTAATGAACCATTTCTAAAGGACACTCTTATTTTTTATGATAATGATATTAGAGATTTTTTTCTCTAGGTGCTGTGCTGATACAATGTTGCCTTAATGTATATTTCCCCACAGAAATAGTAGTTTGCTAATTGATAATGATACTGAGATAATTATTTGTAAAGTACCATAAACTCTGTGTAACACTATTTTCTATAAGATCTGTTATTATGGGTATTAGTAACACTCATTAGCAGACAAAAATGGGAAAGAATGTGCTTTATCCAACACCTAAAATTAATTAGTCTTCTACTCTCACAAGCTGCCCATAAACTTATTTTAATTGACTAGATCACCAAACAAGGATGAACTTTAAAATACTTAATGAAAGAAAAATGCATGTTCATTTTCCTTCCATGAAGACGACAGGCACAAGAAAAAGCTATCTGGCAAGAGTAATGTTTCTAGTTTAACAACTGTTTAATACTAGGAAAAATATGACATTTCCATATTCCAACTCTCACTGCTCACTGAAAAATGTCTTGGAACTGATGTTAATAAGTACCTCAGTAGTCACTTTTCCAAAGGCAGGGGGCCAAGCCTGCTATTTCTGTGATGTTCCAGGAAAGCAGACAGTTTTAAAGCAGGGTTGTTATATAACTAAAAGCCTTACTAATGAACAGGCTGGGACAGCACAGAACAAGCATTTTGTGATTTCAAGGCACCTTCCCCCAAAACCTCGTGAGGATTTACAAAGGTCAAACCTTCCTGGCTCCCAGGAAGAAGGAAATGCCCCAGGTGTGTGATCACCAGGGAAGAAGGGGGCTTGGAGGCTCTCTGAGGCTGGGACATTCCCCAGCAAGGTCTGGCTGCAGGCTGGAGCAGCAGTTTCCAATCTCTCTGCATGCAGTGATTGTCTTCCAGCTTCCCAAAGGATGCACAGTCCCCACTCTGCTCCTACAGACTATTTATTCATGATCAAACAGGATAAAGTTACTTGAGTGCTAATGAAGAAGGAGCTTTATATGATGGCAGACAAGCAAAATCCATCCTTTACAAACTGTTCCATTTGTGATGATCACTTTAGAGCCTGCAGCATTTGAAATTGCGGATAACATTATATGGAAAGCTGGCATGAAATCACTGTTCTGTGTAGTATGTTTGTTTTAAAACACTGTTAAAAGCCTAAAATTAATTTCTATTGCAGAACAATGTTCTGGAGTCTGGACTGCATTTGGGGTTGAGCCAGTGGGTTTGGTTCAACCTGACAGTAAGCCAGCAGAGGCTTGGAAGTCCTCATGTATTAACACGGAGAAAGCATTTGTACAGGCACTGCAAAACCAAGCTGCAGTTTGTTTCTGGTTACTTTTGGGGCTCAGGGAGGGTGTGAGGCTATAGACCAGATCAGACAAGCCCATTTCCAAGAGCAAATGTTGCCACAGATATTGTTAGGCATTTTTGTATCCCTGTCAGGGGACCTCGAGGCATTTGCTGCTAATGACACTGCCAGTTATCGAGTTCCCTGCCTCCTTTCAGTGACTGTTTTCCTTTGGTCACCAGCACAGATCCCTGGGCACTGCAGCAGCCTGGTTATCACCCTGGGATGGGATGCTGTCTCAAGCAGTGCTCTGATTTCAGAAGCTCACCCTTGTGCTTTGTCACGATGACTTTGCCTGTGCTCTGATCAGTTATTTTCCATCTGGAGCACTCCAAGGACTCTGCCAAGAGCCTTGCACACACCCTCGCCCAGCCCAGCCTTACACAGCTCTTCAAAAAGCAAGAGGGAATCACTGAAAAAATGGCCATTTTCACACAAGGGCCCTTCTGCCCACCTGTGCCAGTGTGCAAAGGCTTTAGGAGCACTGGGGTGAGTGGGCAGTGCCCCTGACATGGCACTCACTGGCACAAGAGAATTCCTCATGAATTCCAGGCATGGGGCGCAGACACACAGAGCACTGCCTGTGCTCAGCTCCACACAACCTTCTCTTTTCTCAGGTGACCACAGATGGACTCCAGTGTAAGTTCCTGTACCTGAGACTAAAGCTGTCACTGGTTAAACATTCATGGGTGGGCTGAAGTGGTGGCAGAGAGCGAGCAGATCTTTGCCAGAGCTCCATGGTGTGCCCCACTCTCCGTGTCCATTATTCATGATGCTGCTGCTACAGGCCCTAATTTTACATAAATGGAACTCACAAGAGAACTGTTATGAGGAGCAACCAGGAAAAGCACAGGGAAAGACTGCCTGGCATTAAAAACACAGTTCAGCATTACATCTTCTGATTGTGAAGCCTCTTGGGAGACAAAATATGCAACACATTTTCTCTAAAGCGTAACAAGCTGAAACCTAAAATCTTGTAGATGGTCCTGAGAATCAACTTCTTCATGTCCTGTGCACAACTCCATTCCAATTCCCCACATATGAAAAATACATAACCTCTCAGCTCCAAATTTATCTGCCTTACAGCTCCTTTTAGCTCCTATTTAAAAACTACTAAATTCCATCTTAGCTATCATGTAAGCAATTGTTCTGAGCCTGCTCAGGGAGGACAGATTTCAGAATTTAGGATCTGCCATGCCAGGAACAGATTATACCTTCTCTGAAGAGAGAAACATGCACATTTACCAGTACCAACTCAGAAATACAGCAAGCAGACTTGGTGCAACTGAAATAATTGATTCCCTTCCCCTTATAAACACAAAAGATAAGAGCCATATAAAAGTACCTGCTTTTCTATCTCACAGAATTTGTAGCAAACACTACAGACAGTATTTCAATATTTTCTTGTTGCAGAAATAAGCTTTAGGCCCAGAATCCATGACATGTAAATTAAGATATACTTCACAAGACATATCTTAGTTGTGAAAGTAGGTCATGCATTTAAGGCATTTCTAGATTCTTGATGTAAATATTCTGAAAATATTTTTGTGTGTATAGAATAATATTTTAATTATTTATCAGATTCATTCTCTAAGAATACTAAAGGAACAGATATTTCTAAAAGTCCTCATAGGGTAATAAGTACTTCTTTGCAACCTTTTACAACTTTAAGTGGTGCATATTTGGTACTTAATGGAACTGCATGCTTGAAGAACACCTCAGAAAAAGTTGATGCAGTAGAAAAAGTTATTGTGTGAAGACTGCAAAGGTAGGGAGCCTGATTAAACAATACCATGACATTTTCAAATGTTTACTGCCTTGTATTATTTTGGGACTCTTGGAATTCCCTCAAGACTGGTGTTGGGTATTTGTTCACCTGCCTATGAGCAAGTTATTCCATGAGCAAAAGAGGGGGAAAAACCAAAAGAAGAGAAGAAAGTTAGAAAGCAAGAGTCTATGTGTTTGTGATGTGAGTTGAGTTTCCAGGCCAGAACTTTTATCAGAATAAAAAAAACCAGTGGCAATTTAAATCAGCACCACTATCAATTTATCCACTAGGTGTCACAAAATAATCATGCAAGCAGACAAAAAGCAATTATATGTAAAATGTGTCAGTGTACTACATCAATGAAGGGCTGCTTTGAAACGAGATCTGTGATAAGAGCAGATGCAGGAAAATGTCATGGATCTCATGAATATGCATCAACTGTCAGGAGTGTATGGGAACCTGAGCCATGACACACAAAAGCTGTTGCTAACCATGGTGTATGTCATGTAATGGATTCACATACAAGCATGTAAATGTTCTATTAAAAAAAAAAAAATCTTCCCAAACCCTAAAAGCAGTATTACCAGTCCTCAGAACTGCAAGCTTTATGCTTCTGGCTTTTTAAAGCTCCAGCTACTGGACAAAGGTATTGTATTAGACTCTCTACAAATGTGCAAAACCCCCTCATGACTACAGGGAGAAAAATGCCAAGAAAATAAGTTCTGAAGGCTAAAATGTATGAGGAAGAAAAACATAAATATATTATTGATGATAGCATAAAACCACCACAAATGCCAAACACTGAGGAGCCTGGTGGTCCTGCCTGGGTCAGTGCAGGTGAGGTCTCACAGTGCTGGTGTCCCTGTGGGATAAGGGGCTTCCAAACTGGACCCATCATTGATCTGAGGGATGGAGCAGCTCTGCTATGGAGAAAGGCTGAGAGAATTGGGATTGTTCTGTGATGAGAGAAGAGAAGAGAAGAGAAGAGAAGAGAAGAGAAGAGAAGAGAAGAGAAGAGAGAAGAGAAGAGAAGAGAAGAGAAGAGAAGAGAGAAGAGAAGAGAAGCTTCAGGGTGACCTCATTGTCCCAGTACCTGAAGGGAGCCCCGGAAAGACAGGGAAAGACTGGAGTGACAGGACAGGGGGAATGGCTTCAAACTGATGGAGGGCAGGGTTAGATTGGATATTAGGAAGAAATTCTTCCCTGTGAGGGTGGTGAGGCCCTGGCACAGGGTGCCCAGAGCAGCTGTGGCTGCCCCATCCCTGGCAGTGCCCAAGGCCAGGTTGGATGGGGCTCTGAGCACCCTGGGATAGTGGAAGGTGTCTCTGCCCATAGCAAGGGGTTGGAATGAGATGAGCTTTAAGGTGCCTCCCAACCCAAAGCATTCTGTGATTCCAGTGCAGTCTCTCAAGTGCTGAGAGGAGGGAGGATCACTGCTCTGAGCTGTGCTGTGTTCCTGCAGCCCTGGATGCAGTTGGCACAAAGCTGGGGGTGTCAACATCAGGACCCCCAGATCCTTTTCTGCAGAGCTGCTTCCTACACAGCTGCCCCCAGGCTGTTTCCTTATGATGTCACTGATGACAGTATTTACACCATTTCTCAAATTATCAATATTAAAAGGTTTAATTTTTTTAAATTTATTTTTTTTAAATTTCATCTATCCTCGGCCTCACTTGGCCTTGAAGTGCCATGAGTAGAACAGCTTAGGGATGTGAATGTACAGCAAATGTGCTTCCCATTAGCTCTTAATGCCATAAATCTAAAATCCTTGATACTACTGTTAGAGCAGAGCTTCCACTCAAATCTTAAAAGAAGCTTTAGTTGGGATAGTCAGACTCAGCAGCCACACAAGACACTTACTGCTGCATAGGACAGACTTGAAAATGCACGTGGGTCACAGGTCCTGCCCTTGTGCATCACTATTTCACTTACAGGGGAATCATTTTAAATTACATTAAGAACTATAATCATATTCTACTATCATTTACTTTTCATACCCCTCTGCCACTAGAAATATGCTTGAAGATACCCAACCAGCCCCGAGTGCACAATTTGGGGAAAGTTTCCATTTAGATGAGGACATTTATGCTCATAACTACATGATTTTTTTTAAGCTTAATTCAATAGAATAACTGGTTCAACTTGGTGTCTGCTCATTAGTGAGCAGTTGGAAGGAACTGGTTAATCATTGTTTGCCATCTGTTTTGGAGAATCAGCACTGTACAGAACCTTTTCTGCAGAAAATAAAACCACAATGTACAAAGGGCACTAAAGGAAAATCCTGTTTTCGGATATGGGGTGTTTTTTAGCACTCCCCATCAGATTTCTTGGCCAAAAATGAAGGCAGCCCCTTTCAGGTATTTGTTTTCTTTAAAAGGCTCTGAATTCTCTAATCTCTCCAATCTGTTTTATTAAAACCAACTCTAAGTTCTTCTAAACAGACAAGCCAGGACTTAAAACACTATATCGAGTCAAAAAGCTCATTTTCCTCCTCACAGAAAAATATCAACATGAAAAAAATAAAATTGGTTGACTATCTATGCTGCTTTCTTGGCTCATCTTCCCCATCTGGTGTGACTGACAAACGCTGTGTCATACTTGGAGAGGGAACAAAGTTTCCATTTTTAGATTTCAGAATCCAGGAGTTCCTAAAAAAATCTTTTGCTTCAAAATGAGGAAAAATATATGTGAATGATGTAAAAATGTTCCTCTTAAACACAGAAAAATTGCTGGGAAAAGGCACTTCCTAAACGGAGGTTTTCTTAAAATACACATTCCTAACAAGTGGCAAAAAATATCAGAAGAAATGCTGAGCATGAGAAAACCAGTCCTGCTAGGCTCACTCTGCTATCAAAGATCTAGCACTGGGGGCCATAATTCAGGTTATTAAAGTCCTTTTTCAAGATTGATTAAAGATCATTTTAGAAATGTCAACAGGAAACCCAGGCTCCAATGTTCTTAATATTGAGAGGGCTGAAGACTACAGTCTTCCAGCAGAAAATCAAAGTGTGCTCCTCTAGGCCTTGCAAATACTGAGCTCTCAGTGTATTCAATCATTCAAAAAACCTGGCAGTGAAAAATATTTTTCCTTTAAAAAACTTCTTAAAACAAACAATGGGAAATGCTCTCTCTGACTTCTTGCTCCAGCCATGAATTTCAACCATCCTCCTTTTATTTGCAGATCTCCTGGCATTCCAGACCAGCTTTGTAGCATTCCCTCAGAAAGAACACAACTGTTTCTTGAACTTACTTTTCCAGAATAATTTACTTCTCATTAAGGTGAGATTAGTACAGGTGAAGACATGAAATACCTGCAGAAGTTCTCTCTTTGATCACTCAGCTGGATCCAGAAGCAGAAGATTAAGGTCAGAGGCCTTGCCAGCAGGAATTTCACAACACTGATTCCACATTCTGCAGCTGTTTCTTCTGAGAAAGACCTGTCAGGGAGATGTATCAATAGGTTTTTCTGCAGGCATGGAAGAGCAGAGGGAAAGCAGATTAATAATGCCAGAGTATCACCCTTAAGCTGGGCAGGAATCAGTATCACCCCTGAGCTGGGCACAGTAAAACATCTCCTGTACTTTCAGCCCATTTCTGTGCCAAGGCACAGCTCCACAGGGCTGCATTCTGTTAGACCTCAGCCAAGACAGACATAAGAAGTCTATAATCTGATATTTCCCTATGGATATCTCCACAAGAATGTCTTTGGTGGAGGATCATTTATTTTTTATATATATTTTTTTCATAAAAATCAACAGTCTTTCTCTAGTATTCAACTCATTATCGACACTCCCTGCTTTGCCACATCACCATTTTATTTGAAGTATCAGTCATAGCATCCCATCAAAATTTAATAGCCACTTTCTATAATTGAAGCATATTAACTCTTGGTTTCACCTATGCTAAGGTTTATCTTTCTTCTTCTTTTAAAATTCTAATGATATTAAAAATACAACACCTTTCCACAGCATGACTCAGAGTTGCATAATATTTCTTTCTTCAGCTCATGGGAAAGGAAAGAGATCCAAGCAAAGGCAGAAGAATTCTCTATCCAAATCTATAGCTTTATACTCAATCCTGAGTGTCAAACCAACAGGGCTTTTAAGAAAAATGTCAACAACTGTAACAGTTACATAAGACATAGCTAGAAAAATATTTTGCAAGGAAAAATGACAGTTTCTGTCACTTGAGAAGATGATTTATACTTCAGCTTTAGAATGCAAGCAGTCAACATGTGACCTGACATTTACTAAAGGAAATCAAAGAGAGGTTGAGCAAGATTACAAAAGGCAAAGCACTGATTGCCCTCCACCAGCAGCTCCTCTCTGTACTACAGAAAGATCTGCATAGTCTTCCTCTCAACATTATGCAAAAAAAATAGAAAGGGAGGTCACAACAACAGCTCTCCCTGTTGTCACTTTGTGCTGACTTGCTCCAGTTACGAAGGCCATCTGGTGCTGTTTGTGCTGCCTTTGTGCCTTGTGTCTCATGTTGTTCTTGATGGAAGGGAAGGATTCACAGGTCACATCAGCTGTGTTTGACGTTCCTTTGCAAGAGAATTTGATGGCTGAGACTGTGCATAAAGAGTGTAATAGCTGCTGATAACACAACACAGTGAAAAAGATCCCAGGTGCAGGGGTGTCCAAATAGGAAGGAAGGCAGGTCAGGTGAGCTGGGCTTCCTTACAGCTTCTATCACACACTTCCTGTAGGACTTGAAGTGGTTACAGAAGCCCTTTGGGGCTCAGTTTTTTACTGCTTGTTAAATGGAGATCATAATTCCCTATCTCACAGTGATACTGTGAGGCTCATTCATTAATGGGTTCAACTCAATGCTGGGCAGATGGTCAATACAAATTTTATGCATCACTGAAGTAACATTTAACCTCAGGCCTTAAGTGGCCTATAGCCTTGTGCTAGTCTCTGAGCAGGCACTGGATAAATATCAAGCATTCACTTTACTGAAAATATTTGACAGGTAGGAGTTGCTAGTAGTGCTGATTTTGCATCCCTTAAGTTACAAATTTTCAGGATGACAAATGTAAAAGGACACATTCTTAAAATGCTGTGCAAAACAGGTACTGAGTGCATCTCCTTGTGATGGTAATAAATGAGGAAGAGAAAATGGCAACGCTGCTGAACAGAGCACACAGTGATTCAAATGAGTCCATGAAACAAGCACTTTAAGTCTCAAGAATGACCACTGATAGTATTTGGAGGGATTTCAGTTTAGTGTTGGGAGAAGGGCTGTTTTTACTGGCCTCAGCCAAAAATCCAATCCATTGAATGTGATTGCCATTTACCTGCAGAAACAGAGCTACAATTCAGCATAGTAATGACTTTAAAGGTGCATCTCTAAGATATTTATAACCATATAAATATTTACTTTGCTTACTGTGGCAATCACACAGCAGAAAAAAGTTCTTTTCCAAACATCTTTTTCAAGGTTTCTGAGGACTATTTTTAAACTTTATTGCCACAGGTAATGTACCATGAAAACCTAAGCACCAGCAAGAAATGAATCTCCAGTGTGATTACTCTGCATACCTTGTCATTTCCTCTGCAGAGATGACCAATCTTCACTCCTTTCATTTTCAAACTTGGCCCCCCAGTAAGTCATTCTTTCTGTTTCTAAAGAGAGAGAAAGAAAAAAAAAATTGATGTGTTATCGTTATGATGAAAAAAGTGAGGAACAGATATAAAGGTAATAAATGCAGCCTTCCAAAGTCTTTTCTGCAGGTGAGGGATGTGTTTCAGTAGAAGGCCAGTGTCCCACTGCAAAGTTATTTTGGAAGCCTTAATTGAGGGTAAGTAGGGCACGAATGGCACTTTGTAGAGGGATGACTTTACCCACAGGGAAGCACTATGACAAGATCCCTGAGATCAGTCAATTTAACAGTTGAAAACACTGAAAGCTGTGAGTAAAAAAAAAAAAAAAAAAAATCTCCTCTACTTTCCGAGTAAGTTTAAAGAAAAGTTACCAGATAAAAATATTTCAACCTTTACCCCATAATATCATCCTTGTTTTCAGACCTTTAAAATTACTATACCAATCACTAGTAGAAAGAGTAATTGTGGTCAGATTAATTGACCAATTATGGACATCAATACATCAGGTATAAATCACTCCTAAAATGTAGAATTCAGCACTTTAGTCTCAGTAGCCAGTGACACTAAGGTTTTTGATAATGCATCTGTGTCAGTAATATCTTTATATATGCTTTGTAATCATAGGCAAGTTCAGAAACCACCATCTCATATAAAAATACATACTGTATGCTGAAATAACAATTCCTGCTTTTTTGCATTGTGATGGTGATAGAACTCTAGGGAACATGAAAAAACACTCTGTCATGTCCCCACTACGAGAAGGGGAGAGAAGCTGAGGTTCACAGAAGCCCTCAGTGTGGATTAAGGTGAGATAACACTCAAAGTTCATAATAAACAACTCTAATGGCACAAATATTATAAATACAGTGTCCCTCTCACAACTATATCCACATAAGCTATGCAGAAACACCAAATTTAGTAGAACAAGTATTCAGTAAACATTAGCCCTCTCAACAATTATATCCAGTTAAACTGTGCAGAAACGCCACCCGTAATGGAACGAACATTCAGTAAATGTTCACCCTCTCACAAGTGAGGCTGACCCCAGAATGGGCTCAGGGCAGGGTGCTGATGGCACCAAGGTTGTGGGTTCCATCCCTGTCTCCCCTCTGGAGCTCTCCCTCAGGGTGCTGTCTGAACTCACAGTGCAATCCCCTGGGCCTCATCCCTTACACTGAACATAAATTACTTTGGGTCATCCCAAAGAAGTGATGCTGTGATTATTCTCTGTCTCAAAACATCACATGCTAAATCTATTCACTTCTTACTGCTTCTAGCTTTTTCCAGCTAATTCTGATGCTGGAAGAATTATGAAGAAATGAAGAAATTTCATTTCTTCGTTTTTATGAAGAAATGTTACTTTTCACCACAACATCCTCAAAATTTGTATACACGTAACAGTCCATTCCAAGTCAATCTTCTTGCAATACTGTTTTCCTACAACAAAAGACACCTCCAATTTTGGCATTTCTCAGTCCACCATAATATCCACGTGCTGCACAGCTCCTTTTGAATGTTACCCCCCAACCTCACAGGAGAAAACTCACTGCCTTTGTTTACAGAACGAAAGGCAGGGACATGGAGAGGATGCAGCTCACTTTTCCTGTCTCAGTGAAGGCCACAGGATCACACAGAGTATCCAGATACAGACAGGGTCCTTCAGAGAGAAATCTGCAGCACATCTCTAACATACCTACCCTAAAGCAACCCCTCATGAGCCTCTCTTTTCTCTCTCCATAGCAGCAGCTAAGTAATAACAATTACCTACACACACACCCAAATTAGATCTAAATGCAAGTGAGTGTTCCCTTTGCTGCCAAGTCTGAGAGAGCAAAGTCTTATAGAGACTTAAGCATCCTAAAAATTAGGATTGGGTCACCCACTGTGAGATGATACCTGAAATGGTATGAAAGGAAATGGAATGAAAGGCAGTAAGGCATCAGAGTTCCTCACACAATCTGCAGGGAGAGGTAACAGTCTGGTTTATCCTTCTCAAAGCCACCACCTTGGCACTGCTTTGTTTTGCTTTAGTGGTCAGAGACCAGCTCCTCTTCCTCAGCTCTGTAGGTGATGTAATGCTTTGCTCTCTATTTAACTCACTCTGAAATGTGCCAGTACATCTGGGTACCATTCTGGACAGCTGAAAGAATTTATTTTAAATTGTCACTCAGTTTATTAATAAAGAAGAAAAATGCATGTGTATATTTTTCCTTAAAATCAAATATAGTTACTGTACAAAAATGTACAAGAAAATAATCTTTAGCTTCAGTCAGACATCTGGCCAATGGGAACCTACAGGCAGAAGAAAGTCCAGACACAAGATGGGATAGAAATGGTATAGATAAAGTAACTCTTCAAACCTGACAGCCTTAAGGCTGTATAAAGAGTATGTGTTGATACAGTGCCACAGTGAGATTTTATAGACATGATATTCATGCTATTCCATTATTACAGCAGGCTACAATCCTGCAGATGTTTAGACATGAAGGACTTTATTCAGACATGTCAGTGTTTTCATGACTGGGTCTTATTAAATTTCTCCAGAGAATTAATAAGAAAGCCCTCTCTCTTAGAGTGGCTATAGAAGAGCAACAGTTGCCAGATATATTTCTGTTGAAACATGAGAATGCACAACAAGAAACATCACATTAAACTTGCATCCTGAAATGCACAATGCCCGTGTTCCAGGGCCTTCAAGGGCTTACTGAAATATGGAACTCAAATTAAAGATATGTTTATGTATTAGCCTGAATGGGGACATTATTGAACATCAGGGATATTGTTCTCAAACAACAAACATGATCTTCTTTAGCAAGAACTGTATTTTAACATGGTGAGTAAAAGCAGAAAGAGATGAATAGCAAGAGAACGCCAACTACAGTCTTTGAGGCAGCCAAATGACCCAGCCTGAGATTCAGAGAACTAATGGAAAAGTTTTAGAAACCAAACCAAAATGCAGATATTATCAACCAGGCCTTGTGAGAACAATTATGAAAACTGTGAATGCAACAGCAGATGTGCCTGCTTGCAGATATTTCAGTCAACTCATGGAGTAACAGGAGCCACACTCCACTACTGGGAGGGTGTTCCCTGGAAACCACCTGTGTGCAGGTAAGAGCACCTGAGGCTCCTCAGGACCTGCTTGGGGGAACAGGATACCTTCCTTAAGAACTTAATGCTCTTTTAGACAAAATATGGCAAGGGCTAGAAGCAGCACTGGCGGCAATTCCCAACGTGTTTGTCAGGAAAACCAAGCGAGGTGGCCAGAAAATTTATGGCTCACTGGATATGTGAAGTTTTAGCACCCCTGCTGAATCAGCAGTGGTGTCTGATAATGGTTTTGATCCTTCTTTTTTTGTCTTTAACAAGGAAGATGTATAACCCTTGACATAAACTATATTGTAGAATGTGCTGAACAAATATTTCATCAAAGTGGAAAAGTTTATCTTAGAGTAATTTTGCTGCCAAATGATTTATTAGAACTCTGAGCCAAAACAGGTAAGAGCCCTAAGGAAGTACTGTATCTTTCTAATAATTCAACTCTAAGAAGAGTTAAACTCTGCATACAGGAGGGCTGGGGTTTTCTAGGAAGCAGAATCTTGCAAAACAAATAAAGATTTCCTACATATATGCCAAAGCAATTCTCTGCATCAATACCTGGAAAAGGAGCAGGCGTTAAAGAAACGCACTCTTAAAGCCATGACTAAAGAGGATACACTTCTGTATCACAAAGTCTGGATTAGCCAGCGAATCTTTCAAACAATCTAAGCTGAAAAAACAGCATTTGGCAAGGCCCACTGACATCTGCCAGCACTTTCTTTAGCCCCCTGCATTCCCTGAAGGTACCGCCTGCAGCACCAGAGCCCAGCAACTGCAGACAGCAGGGAATGCAGACAGACATGCAAAGTGTTTAAAATAGGAAACACAGGCTCTGTGCTGGGCTGGCACAACAGGTGTATGTATATATATTGGGAGCTGATATTAATGAGGCTTCTGTTACACATGTTGGGGCAGCCCTTTCAGAAGTAGATGGGTATTTTGGTTAAAGTCAGACAGAGTAACCTCGTAGTAACCTCCAGTCTGGCTCACAGCCACAGGGAGGGCTCTGAAGGACTGTCCCTTGCTGCTGCATTGATTGGATTTCTTCCCATAATACACCCAGTGTTTTTGCTCAGTAAACCTTACTAACAGCTATTCTTACTATCAAGAATAAAGAGTGAGAGGGGAAATAAAAGCTGATCTCCATGTGAAAATGGGCCATAAAATTAACAAGGTTCTCAGCATCAAGTAATTCTGTCTGCTCTACTGTGGCCAGAAAGTCAGAGCCTGTAAAATACATATGCAAGGAAGTACAAGAAGAAAAAACCTCCACCCACCCAGGCAAACCAAACCCAAAAGCAACTTCCCCAAAAAACCCAAAAAAACTGAAACAAACAAACAATCCCCCAAACCCAAAACAATCCCAAATATACACTTGCCCCAATTTATACAGCAAGTCAAGTATTTAAAGATACAACATCTAAGAAATCCAAAAGCTTAACTTCCCCTTCAACATTTAACTATTCCCTCGTATTTTAAATATTTTCCTTATATTTCCATATATTATACCTGCATAAATTTTGGATACCAGCTATGCTGGCAAACACACATTTTCCCCAATCTTTTATGGTGCTGTGGAAGTCTCTTAATTTCTATGTATTGCAGTATCAACAGTGCATAGAAAGCACCTTTACAAAAGCAAACAAAAAAAGCCACACACTTAAATAAAATGTGGATGAAAACCTGGGACATAGCAAGCCTACAGGGTGCTAATTTTTTCTCTAAGAACATATGGGGGTATGATAATCCCAGAACACTTTCTAATCTAGAGATTGGATATGGAGAGTGCTCTGTTGTGGATCAGCAATATTTTTTGCTAGAATGATCCTTAGTTGTTGTAAAGGAAACCAAACCCCAAATCATTGTCATGGGAAAGACAACTGTAACTCTGAACATTCCAAATGAACAACCCATTCCTTTAAGAAAGGAACACCACTTTCTATCAATAATGAATCATCTAGGCTCTGAATAACAATTATAACATTCACGTACTTGGTAATTCATGGAAGAAAAACTATGATCTTTCTAAGATAAACATAACCTACTACCAAGTATTAGAATTGAAAGGATGAACAGGATTGTCATGACTTCAGCTATCCACACTGCATGGTAACTGAGGAAGTAAGCAGATTTAAGTATTTTGCAACATCTAGAGTAAGACGGGAACATAATACATAGGATTGCTTTAATAAGGCATGAGGGAATACACAAATAATTAATTTCTATCTTCTCTAATAACACGTGCTCTCAGGAAGGACTGTCCCCCCAAAATGATCAATCTAGATAGGAACACAGGTATGGTGCACAATGCAATTTTTAAAGCTGTAGCAGGATACCAGACTAAATGTTAAGTTGATCTGTTCATGTTATCACAGCTCCAACCTAATAAATAAGAAGCAAAAAACCCCTTCTTGCTACATGAAAACAGGTGTCTAATATCAAAGGGAAACAATGGTAAGGACCTTAAAATACTGGCATACCTTTGAGGTTTTCTCCTGGAGATCTTTCAAATGAGTGACTCTGGTAGTAATGTGAAAAAGCAATAACCAGACACAAAATAGCCAAGTCAAAAGTCAGCACCACAAGATGCCTCACACAGTTGATGCTGATTGTTAGCAAGGCTTTTTGCTTCTGGAAACATGGGCACTGCAAGTTTTACAATTTTGTTTAAAAAGCTGACATGACAACTTCTGAACCTTGCTGTTAACCAGGGGAAAGGAATGAAAGCTGTCATTCATCTGGCACTAGCTTGTATTCCCCCTGCCTTAGGGGTATCCAGACACTGGGCAAGCTAAGTGCTCAGGAACTACTTGCAAAAACTTGCAATCTGCGTTCAGAGGAGAAAGGTCTTACTTCAAAATTAGAAAAATTAGAAAAAAGAATATCAAGAACTTCATGAAAGAATATGAGATTTTTCATGGAGGTTCTTCATGTGTTTTGGAGCTTAAAATAATTGTGTTGCCTATATATATATATATATGGTATATTTTGCACAAATGGTTCTTCAAATATTGAAATACAACTGAAGTTTTTTTAAGTGCCATGCCCCTCCTACATCCAACATCTTTTCAGAAAAGGGTCAGAAGAGAATCAGATATTTGATAATTCCCTGCTGTGGCACTCTGTCCTCGACCACTCAAGCAAGCAATGCATGGAACTGCAGGATGAATTCAGCAAGCACTAACCACAAACCCTGTAAGAGGATCTTCCATTAGTGCCATATAAGTACAGTGAACTAAACCCATATATACTTATAAATGTATCTGACATGAAGATGTGCAGTAATTTACAAAAGCATGTGTATCAACATCAAAATGAAACATGCAGTGGGAGGAGACCCAGTGGACAAGACAAACACAAAATCCTTTCAGATACCGCCTAAAATATCAAAGCAAATGATTTACAAAACTCTTGGCTCAAATATCCTGCTTGCTGGGACAGCTGTCCCTAGGAAGGATGCACTCTCATCTGCAAATCACAAATGACAGTATTGCTGCTATGAATGCATAAGGTTAGGAAGGATGATCATAAGCTGCCTCGTACTTTCAAGGCAGTTATTTTGAATTATTGGAAAAACACTGATTAATCCCCTACAGAAGCCAGGTTTCAGACACCACATAAAAAAAGCTCTTCTGGAAGAGGAAAGCAAACCTTATTAACTCCTAGTTACACCTTCAGAGAATTGAACAGAAATCCAGATATCTTAACTCTGTAACCTATGATGTGTGTCCAGATCATCTGTGCTTTTGGCTCCAATTTCACCTCAACCAAACATGTTTTCATTGAGTTATTTTTTGTTTTATAAATACCTATTTGTGGAGGCTACTGTCCACCTGAAACCAAAAATCTCTTTCAAAACTTCCCCCTTTATTTATCTTGGGGCAACAAGAATGTTTGAAATTAATTAATAACTTTTTGGTCCAATGTAGTGGTCCTAGCAGTTTCATGACTGAAAATACTGTTTCTTGCTGATCCTATGTAAAAAAGCAAAGCCTTTGATCAATACAAGATTGAGGGTCAGTCTCAGAAAATAAGCAATCCACGAGAAACTCACTTATGAGAAAACCCACGTGGAAGTGAAAATAGAGGTGATGTAAAGGTATGCTCTCACTGTAGCTGGTTATTAGCCAGAATATGGTGCTGATACCTTTATGTTCAAGTTGTGTTAAAAATCCTCTCATTTAACGTGCTGTTAACATGTCTGAGTTATGTATTTCACATTTTTATCACCAACAACAGTAACAGGTAAATTTGCAGCACACTGGAGGAACTTCAAAGTCATTTATAGGCACTAATGATAAGGAAGTATTAATCCTTATTTTGCAGATGAGGAACAGATGTACAAGACTCTCTTGTGCTTTTGTGTGAATCCCTGCAGCAGAGGCAGAAACTGAACTTGAATTACCTACAGCCTCTATCACCTCTACAGGAACAGCTTCCTGAGAAAGCAAGGGACACCTTCCTGAGGAGTAAACAGAAATGAGCAATTGTCATTGCAATCCTCTTAAAAGGCAGTACACAACTCCCACCTCAAAAGCCAAACCCCAAAAACAAAACAGCTCACGCTGTATTTTTAGAGAGAACTTTAGTCAGGCAGGGCAATTTCTCTGTCCCTCCTTGCTCAGTCCATGACTGCAATCCCTGCCTGCCAATCAGTCTTGTTTGGAGGATTTACTCCTTGTTATGTAATCCCAGATATTTCTTGCAGCATTGAGCTTTTACTGTACTTAGATGGGTAGGAAAGAAAGGAAGAATGACTCTACAGAAGGAGTTTCAGATACTTTATTTTTACTGCTGTACACATCACTTTCTGAGGTGTTTGGCACTAAGGGTGCAATGTATTAAAATGATTGATTGATTGCATTTTAAAAATAGAAGTTCTGTTCTGATACTGGGATTAACTATTATCATTAAGATATGGCAGAATTTTAAACAGCTTTGAATTTGCACCCTCCTGTGAATATAAAGTGCCCTTCCCCATCCCCCTTGTCCATGTTACACACACAAACCAGAACATTTCATAGAGAAATGGAGTAAATGCCACTAACTTTGCTCCTCACATGGCCAGTGCTGCATCCCTAGGACCATTGAAAAACTCCACAGTGTCCCTTCAATTCCTGTCATGCATTTTTAGTTTGTTTTCAGTATATTTGTAGTCTACCCTGCTGCCTTTTTTTCCCTGAACAATGTTATGTGTTGCTCTATGGGAGAAGATTAATTACAGCTATTTTGAAGGTTCTTATTTTTAAATATCCTATATTTTCTTGATCAAGTCTTGGTTATTGAAGGGACTGCAAATAGTATTGGGAATAAATGGNTTTATCTCATCCCACGAGTTTCCTCACTTTTACCCCTCCAATTCCCTGCCCAGTCCCACAGCAGGGGAGGGATCAGGGTTGAGCTGGCCCCTGGGGTTGAGCCATGACATTGCTGTCATTTGGTGGCCCAGTACAGCGTGAGCAGGTTCTGACTCAGAGCTGGGCGAGCGACTGCAGCTACAGGGAGACCCTGCCAGCAGCAAGTTCGTGCCAATAGAAAAGAACAGTTGATGGCACCTACCCAAGGTCAGCTCCTCAAATTTGGGAGCTTGTTTTCTTCCAGACGCTGTAAAGTCACTTGTTTAAACGCAGTCAGTCGGCAACAATTAAACGCCTAAAGAAAACATGCAGATTTGGTGCTCCTTTGGAAATCTCCCCCATGCCAGGCTGTTCATTTTCTACTCACAGCCTTCATTATCCAACAACCAGGCTACAAAATGGTGCTGGGAGCGAGGCAGACATTTTGTAGCTGTCTCAGGGAACAGGACAATGGGGACACGCTGAGGGCAAGGCAGCGACCCAAGGGGACGAAAGGAGAACGCAGCTCTGTGATGGCCCAGCTTTTTAGCAAACCCTTTATCTTATTTTATAGCAAAGTTAAAGCCAAGCCGTGCTGAGAAACCACCTGACAGCACTTGGGCACTGCAAAGGCAAAAATACAATCCAGGGTGGCCCTTTCTGAGCTGTTCCACTGGGGTGAGAGCAGCTCATCACCCATCTGAGCAGACACCCTTCTCTGGGAGCCACATGGACACAGGACCACCCATTGACACTGACTCAGCTGCTGTAATCTTAACCACATTCTTCTCTTGGAAGTCCAGACAGCAGTGTTTCCTATTACAGTCTTCTGAACTGCTCTGAAAGCACTCGCAGCAGAACCAGCAAATGAACACTTCAAGAATGGAGCCCACACCTCCATCCCTGCAAGTGACTCCTGATTCAAATGTCACCGTCCTGTGTGTAATAAGCCAGGGGCACCTAAAGCTGAAGAAAGTAACACCAGAGCCAATAAAAGCAAGAAGCATCAAGAATTAATAAGCACATTTTTAATTCAAGTGTGTGTCCACCAGCCTCCTTGTAAAAGTACTAGCACCTGATAGATCCTAAGGAACAAATATGCAAATCTTCAGGAAAAACTGCAAAGCACATGCTACTCATTAAAGATTTAGATACCTGCCAAATTACAGGTTTAGAGATTAGATATTTCACACTGTTTCCTGAGAAGAGAAGAAACCACAAACCACCTAAAAAACAAAAACCAAAGCCTACAACTTTCTAACACAGAAAAACTATGGTATAAATAAAAAATGGCTGAGGGGATTTTGCTTACTTTTCTTTAATGGCACAGAATAAGCAAAGCAGCAGAGCTATTGGTGTATTTGAAAGGCTGACAGACGTAAGAAAGAACCCTAACATCCTGGAATTACATAATGAAAAAGAATCATCATTATTAAATTTAATGCAGCTCGAATTTTGAGGGGCTTGTAATGTAGAAATGAAACCAACACAACAGGTAAGAGAGATACATTCTTATCCAAAGGCACTCTGATCACACAGGGTTACACAGGTACACTGAGGCTAGAAGGATTTAGGCCAAAGCATTTCTGTTCCTTCTATTCCACTCGTGCTCCAGTGTGATGCTGCTACTTGATATTCAAAGGACCAGGAAGAGGCGATTGGATGGGAAGGGCTGGCCCTAAAAAGCCAAGGGTAGGTGACCCCTGTCAGGGTGCAGGGGGCAGAGTGAACCAGCTACCTGGACAAACAGTTGGAAGAAGTGTATTTTGAAACTTCATCTCTTGGAAGAAATGGCAGAAAGTCTGATTGTGTTGAAAGAAAAATACTCTGAGCCCTCAGGGACAGCAGGGTAAAATGTTCTCAGAAATGGGAAAAATTTAGCTTATAGGTGACATATAACTGTGACACGTTCCCCAGTAACCCATCTCTAAAGCCATGGATTTAAAACCAGCCTGGATAACAGCTGTCCTTTTGTTATAAACCCCTAAAATTGTGGAAAGAGTTCTGAGTTTTGTTACAAACTCAAAGAAGTACCCTTATAGGTTGTGATCCTCCAGAGTTATGATAACTCCAATCTGAGCTGGGAGAAAAGAGCTCTGAATGAACACTGGAAGTGTGGGAAACTCATGGCTTGACAAAATTTCCAGGTGAAGTTCAGTGGTTTCTGTGATATTTCACAAAGACTGTCTGGATGCCTTTGAACTTGAAACTCAAAGTGGAATCCAGCAGCTGCAAACTTAAACACAGCAAGACAAAGATTAAGAAAAAAATGTTTGCATGAGCTCCTGGGAAGAATATACTGAGTTTCACCTGCTGACATTGGAAAAGCAGAAGTCTACACACCCTCCAGTCCCACTTCAATTTAAATAAAGACTGTAGGGAGGGGTGGCAGAGGCACATTTGTTATGTTTTGGACTTACCTAAGAGAGGTGGCGTGAAGGAAACAAAAGGAAAGTAAGGGACTGTAAGCAGAAAAAGAGAGAGGTAAAGTGAGATGATTACAGACAGATGAGAATAAGGATTAAAAACCAACCCACAAATACTGGGAAAAAGGTTTAGAAATCATACTGAAAAGCAGGGAATGGGAATAAGAAAATTAAGCATGTTATGGCTCATTTCTTTGACATGCTTTTTTTCTTAAGTGTAGAAAACTTTTTGAGCAGCAAAGAATTTTGATTCTACTGCTAAATCCCTAGAGAAAGAGGAAAAAAAAATCCTAAATTTTGTCAGCACACTTTTGTTCTCTGGGGTTCCAGTTCTTTGGTGAATTACTCCTTAGCCACTTGGAAATGCTGGAAATCACATATGCTGATTCTGGAATAATATCCCCTGCCTCCCCAAGTCTCAAATGGTCCTTTAACTGAGCAAAGCTGTAAGAAGCGAAGCCTTTTGTAAAAAATGGTCAGGCAGATCACCTCAGGGGCATAGCAGCATTCCCACTGTGCTGCCATTTCTGCCTGACTGAGGGGAGTTTGGGAAAGGAGCAGCAGAAAAATATTTTGGGGAGAATCAGGAAGTATCACATCTGGTTTTTTATTATATAGTTCTCTGTCTGTTTTTGACTAATAGATATCCTAATGGAGGAACTTGATAGTTACACTGACAAGAGAAACTGGGATTGATACACCTGTGAACATACAAGGGCTGCAGTTTTTGATTGCAAACCTGGAGAATACTAAAGTAAAAAATCACCTGGATAGAATGAACCAAAGCAACATACCCCAGAATGCCTCCTTGTTAGTTTAAGAAATACTGGATTCACCATTATGTCCTAATGCATCTCTTGACATACATCCTCCCTTCTTTCTCATTTATGTAAGACCAATTGCTGTGACAACTAAAAGAATTGCTTTAATAAAGTGATCCCCCCTATATTTTAAATACTGCTGGTTCCTAAGACGAACAGATCTACCCTATAACTCCAAAGACACAAAATAATACAACACAAAAGAAGCCAAAGGCAAAAAAAGAGAATCCTGCACATGGAAAGAATTTTGTGGGGAAGGTGGTATTTCTGGTTAACAACTCCAAGCACAAGCTTGCTGCCTTTTAAAACCTTTATTACCAACACTTCCTACACCTGTAACTTCATTCTGTGTCCCCATGGCAAACCAATCCAAACCTGTGTCTCCTGACTGGGCTCCAATAAAAGCATAATGATGCATAATGTGAGAATTGCAAGGATAAGTGCTGGGAGCTCTGCACCTACTGAGACACCTGAGAGCAGTGAAATGTGCTGTGAGAGAGGCTCACAAGGGACCCTCTGCACATCTGAGCAAACAGCCTCTGAGGAGGGATGTCTCTGCAGGATCAGGTGAGCAACAATCCTAAAGTTCTCTCTTAGTTTCAGAGACATGGAGGTGTCTTGGCTGCAGATATAAGCAGAGCCTGGTGGGAAATTCTGGGAAGGCAAATGTGAACACCTTGTTTCACTGCAGTGGAATGCTAACTGTATTCCCTGCACGCTGCCATTCTTCAGACAGGGACTTCACTACTGACTTCTGCCTATACCAAAACACCACCCAGACCACGAAGAGTTAACAGAAAATGTACAAAAGAGAACAATTGCACATTGTCACAGGAGACGAAATTAAATATCCCAACAGACATTCTGTTCATGTGACATTCTGGCCAACAGCCTCCTCAGATACTGCAACCATTACAATGCCACTGCTTTCATTACTAATGCTAATTCAATGGGAATTTAACGGAGTAAGTAGTTTAAATTAGCATTTTCTTTTAGGAATTCTGGGCTGGCAGTAGTAACATCTGTCTCTCTGAAGTGACAACAGAGAGCTTAAGCTTCAGGTCTGCCTGCTCTGCAACATGAGGCATTGCATTACTAACCCAGAGCTAGGTAATCATTCTCCTGCCAGCCCTAATGAGTTCCTAGCTACCGAAGAGTCCTTGGAACTAATGAGCACAGGTAGCCCAGGAGGCTGGGCCCTAGACCTGATCTCTTGTGCTGCCACATCCAGGCAGAACCCTGGGCCCCACTCTGGGTACATTCTAAGGTGCAAGGACCTCGACCTGGCTCTTCCTGGTGTGACAGTGACTGTCCCCAAAGCCAGCCCTGGGCTCCTAGGGTGACTGATAGTGGCACAGCCTGGCTGGATCAGCAGCTGCTGTGCTGCACCAGCTCCAGTTTCTTCCTTGCTCTGCCCATTTCAGAGCCCTTGTCCTTCAGAACAGGCTCCCAGAGGGCTCGCAGGCTCCCACGGAAAGCACCTGCACAAATGGAGAGCTTTCTGTGAGAGGATGAAGTGAAGGTCCCAGGAACCCTTGTGTTGGGTCTGTAGTTAACCCTTCATGCTCTCTTTTCCCACCCCCATAAAGTATTTTTTTTCTGAAATCCTTTAAGAACTGTGTCATTAACACCGTGTTTCTGATTTTACACAGAAGCTGCTTTTTGAAGGTATTTTGCAGCATAAATTCTGCACAACTTATTCTGTAGATGTTTTTTACTTTCAGAAGAATCCCTCTCAGCCACACTGTGTATTTTTGAGTAGGAATTACCTACTTTAGAACAGATTACAGTTTGATGTTCAAAATTTCCATCTTTTATTCCTTTGCAATTGTGGAAGAGTTAATCTCACATCTCAATGGGTGTTTGCCCTTAATAAGAAAGCATTAAAACAAGCCAACAATAATAAGCTAAATGAAGGCCATTCTTTTGCCTTTGGTCAATATTTTCATAGCGACAAATAGATCAAACACAAGGTGTTTTTTAAGGCTTCCCCCCCTTGTAAATCATAAATGCTTCAGTATATTTAATTTCAAATTGAGTTCCCTGTGGATCAGGCTAACACAACGGATTAAGAAAACCTTCCCAAAGCTTGTTGCATCTTAGATGGAAAAGTAGAAAAAATGCTTTTTTGCTGTTTTCCCCTGCTCCTTTTTCAACTGTTCCTCTTTCTCCTACACCAAAGGACCAAGCTGTCAATGCTAATCAGAAGTTTCTTAGCTCTATTCTGCGGCTTCAAAACACAATAATACATATTTTTTCTAAATAAATGAAGGTTTTTAGACTATATTCAGAGGAAAATATTCAAATGACTGTATATTTGCTACACCACACAGATACAGGCAGTATATTTAGAGATAGAAGGATCCCCCCTGCAAGATGAAAAGCAAAGGAAATACCTGTGTTTTGTGAGTCTGCACAAGCACCTACTTGGTGTTGTTTGTGAGAGACCCAAAGGACTGTTACTCTTTTATCTGTACCAGTTTTAAACCTTCCTAAGCAAGATCAGGAGACAATTCTGCCCAGGGAGAGGTGTTTGTAAGAACTGACCAACTATTCCATGCAAGGGTATTGGCCAGACTCTGAAAATACTCCTTTGCAATATTTGCTTGTCACAGGGGATTTAATTTGCAGACTTGAATGTCCTTTCTCCTATCCTTCTGTCCTTACTGCTTACACAATACCAAGGGCTCCTCAGTGAAATACAGAGCACAGCTGGTCACAGCTGCTTTAACACATGGACACCAGCCCTGTTACTGGAACAGGTTGGGACTTGGTTCCCTGCCCCACTAAATCTGTCTGATGGTAAATCCTGTTCCTGGAAAACGCTTCTGTAGGAACTGCAAGCTCAGTTCCAGCTGTGGGCAGATGTGAGGGCAGCACTGGCAGGGGTGGCAGCCCTATGGATGTGGCTGTACCACGAGCCCAGGGCAGAAGGGCCCTGCCTCCCTCCTCCTGCAGCTGGATCAGAGAATGGAGGCCTACAACGAGAAGAAAAAGTGACAAATCAAGCTCTCTGTTTGATAAATCACCAACTCTTCCAGCTGGCCTGGGCAGCTGTGATGTCCCGCCCATCAGAATGCCATGGAAGCAGCCTGGGATCACCACTTCCATAGGTGCTGGGTGCCACACCTGGCCCTCATCCAAACATTTTGCAAGAGTGGTAAAGGTAGTGACAAATTACTTACAAATGGCACTTCAAGAGTTACCAATGTATTTGGAGACAGCATGAACACATGAAGGCTTGGGGAAGCAAAAGCCCCAGTGCAGCTCCAAAAGACTGTGAACCTCAGCTTCAGCATGGACATGGTTTTGGTTACTTACCACATATTTGAAACAATTGAAGTGGTTTTTTTTCTGTGTTTACTTTGGAGCCAGCTATTTTTAAGGTCGTAGTCCTTGCTAAAGGAGGAAACTGTGTCTCTGAGGTATTAGGAATTAAACAGAGGAAAGAAAAAGGCACAGAGAAAGTAGCTGCCTTACAGAGAGAACTCAAATATTTTGTTTCCTTCCTTGTTCAGCCTGTAGTCAAAAAAGAACTTTACAGTAAACACTAACTCATGTTTTTTTTAAAAAAATGAATGTAATTCTGAATTCACAGAAATTCTTTTTTAACTCCTGGAATCCCTTTCTGATAAACTGCAATATAAAGGGACATTCCCACTTGCATATTTCCACTTGGCCTTTACAGACTCAGAGCACAGGCTGACACAGGGTGCCACCTACACCCAGTTAAGTGTTTTGTGCAGGCAGTTTTCAGACCTGCAGGTGCACGTGAGGAGGTGGAGAGGAGGCAGCAAATGTTTTGAGAGCCTTGGAAAAGGCAATCAAGACAGAAATCAGACACTGCAGAGGGCACATACTGTGCTGTGACCACAGACTTTGGTGCCAGGAACCAGAGGAAAGCAGTGCCAAAGGGAGTGAGCAGACAGAGAGGCTGCAAAGACAAGCAAGGAATTCCACCCTAGGGAAGAGCAGGAGCTCCTGTTCTCAGACTGCAGCCTGCCCTGTCCCTGGGCCAGGAGGTCACACACTTCACCACAGCTGAGCTACACTCTGTATCTGACACAGGAATTAACTCTGGAGCCTTAGGTCTTAAATAATGCAGAGAAGGATCAAAGCCAGCAGCTATATGAAAAGAGGCTTCTTTCAGAACTTAATTGCTCATTTGCAAAATACCAACGTTATTTATTTAAGTAACTATGACCTTTTTTGATGCACTGGTAATGTAAATGCTCATGTGTTGTTGTCAGAAGAAAATCATGATTATAAAATACTGTTACCTTAGATCAGGAGTTGCCCGCTTAACTTTGCTGGGATAGCACCCCTATGGAAATGGATCTGCACTGTACCTCTTTGAGGCAGGGGTTACTGCTGTTTCCAGTTCTGTCCCAGGCTCTGAGCTTGCAGAAGAAAAATGCATTTGGAGCCTTTTTGCAGATGCTTTTTTCTCATACAAGTACCATGAGAAATACAGCAAGATTTTCCTTCAGCTGGCCTCTGCTGTTCTTTTCCTAGCCCAGATTGTGGTGGATGCCTGTTCCTCCAGCTGCAGTGCCAAAAAACATTACTTTGAGGTGCAGAAGATGTCTTCCATGGCTCTAATTACCCAGATTAAACACAAACAGGCAGGGAACAGCATGTGCACATCAGTCCAGAGGACATGCAATGTCAGCTAGAATTGGAACAGCTTCACTGGAACAACATCAGGAAGGCCAGAAAATGAAGGAAGACTCTTCCATGCCTTGACAGTGGTGCAACACTGGACATCATCTGTTCCTTATGTAGATGTCAGCAGCAAGATACAATGATTAAGGGAATGACATTAGGATCTAATTATTACTTGGGCCAAACTGGGATACACAACAGCAGTTCTTGAATAGAAGACAATAAACTCTGGGGGGAAAAATGGGGATGGGGGGTATATACAAGAGTTCTATGAGTGGAAAAAATAATAATTGATACGAGTTACTCCTTCATAATTGGTGTGCTCTGTCTCACACCCAGCTATCACAGTAAGGATACAGCTTGACTCAGTTGTTTCTCAAATCTGGTACATTAATAAAAATGGGACAGGAACCCACCACAAGATAAGATATTTTTCTCTTCAGAAATTGTCTTTTAGATGCATATGCAATTTACCTTTAGGTGATATCTACAGGTTCATATAGAGCCTCACCTGAGTAGGGTACTCACCTGTATTTACTTTCCAGTGACACCACAGAGCTATGCAGCCTTTTTTTATTTTTAATCACCTGCACAGATACTCTGTAACACACGTGTGTTAACTTAAGAAAGCAAAAATACACATCAGAGCTGACTGCTACTGGTGGAAAGGGAAAATCTGTGACTTCTCAACCCCAAGCAAACACTTTAGCAGGGTTTAATAAAGTCAAGCAATATTGTTACCTGTATCAGCACCACTAAAGAGCCCTCTAGGTATAAAAGAACCATGCATGCAGAATGACAGTTTCAGTACATTTGAGAACTAATAGTACTACAGCCATATGGCTGCCACTTTAAAAACCAAGCTTTCAAGGGTTCAAGAAAGAGATTAAAACCCCGTAAATCATATTTACATAGTGAATACGCAAGAGTTACATTTTGTTGTGGGACTTGTTTTATTGAAATTCTGCAATCAATACATATTTTGGAAAGCAATGCAAAACTCCTCAAGCAGATGATATTCTTCAGTGTTGTTTGAATATGAGAATATTCCTCTTGACATGCAGAGGTAATGCAGGCTTACCAAGAAAGATGCTCTAAGTGAAACAGGTGAACTAGTAACTCTGAAGGAAGGTGGAAGTTGCACAGATAGGAGAGCACTGTGTTACACTTGATCAAAACCAGCATGGCTCGCTGAGGGACTGTGGAGTTTTCCACAAGTTTAAGCTGTAGCAGGATGTTCCAAGCCTTCCTTGCATGGAGGTTTGGTCTTCTAGGCCTTGGAAGGAAGAAACACTTTCCCAAATGTGAACAGTCTACTGTGCTTTTTAGCAATGTTTCTTAAAAGTACACTTTAGGTACAAAAAGCAGAAAAAATATCTGTTACCACAGATTATCACTTTCTCAACTTCTTAATGCACGTTATGTGACTTACCAAAATACTTCTGGTTTTGAGTCACACTACATCAATTCTCCCTTGTTGGCCTTGACATCACATCTGGAACAGCCAATGGTTAACAGATTCTGATTAGCATGTTATCAGTGAAACTGAAATAAAGAACAGAATTTTGTTCAGAATTACTTTTATTCTCCATGTCTCAAGGAACACTTCAGTACTGATGCATTTGAAAATCCCAGTGAGCTGTTAACAACCAACAGACACTGAAGCTGCAACAATCCAGTCTTGGCACTGGATCCATGAGTGCTGATATCTTTCCTCTCCGCTATCTACTCTTATCCTTTCTTCTTANAATAATAAATTATAAATAATAAATTAAAAAGAAAACCAATACTCAGCTTCCACTATCAAACCTATCACTTCAAACTGCTCAGCTTCTATCAGGAAATTAAAGTTTTATGCCCCCAGTACTGGGAATCCAATAAGAGCCTGATCCTTTACACATGAAATGCCTTCCTTTGCCTCAAATCTCAAAGCCAGCTCTGTTCTGGTTCTCTCCCTCCCATTCCATCTGTGCACTAAAGATTCCTTTCCGCTTTCCTTGGCCCATTATAACTGATACACATTTAACTGTGCACATACATATCCATAAAATAAATAACATGTTCTTCATTTTTATCCTCTGAAATATGAATTAAGGAATTGTCCTTGGTGACAGTCAGCTCTTTTGTCTGTGCATTAGCAGCAAAAGAATAACAATGCTCAATGGATTTCAATCAAGAATTAACAAGAGGAATGAAAAATATTTTATGCAATTCCTTTTCTTCATATGCACAACTAAACCAAGCGTGTCTTCTCATATTCATGCAGACAGACACAGTTTTCATACAATTATAAATAATCACTGGGAGTTTCAGCACAGTAAAAAGTTAGTGGTGAACAAACACAAAAAAAACCTTCCTGGTTTTGTTTATTTATCACTATTTCACAGCACTTTTTTCTAGCGCAAGTCAACCGGTTTGACATTGCTGAAAGAACCCTTGTCNATATCTTTATACTTTTATATTGCTGTTTTTCTGTAGATATTAACCAAAACAGCTACATATCTCCTTTCCATTGAAACCAAATGGTTCTAAAATAAACCTGCTATCTCTCTCTAAAAACACAGTGTCATTTCACTCTAATACACCCCAAGGGATCTATTAACAAGAATCTCAGTTACTCCACCTTCAGGGATGGGTCACAACATTTCCCTCACCAAAATTATTTTCATTGTCATCAGTACAAATTAGGCTCCCAAGTCTTCTTACACACACAATGTCACATTGAACTGATACATATTTTCTATAAAAATAATTANCTTTTCTTCATATGCACAACTAAACCAAGCGTGTCTTCTCATATTCATGCAGACAGACACAGTTTTCATACAATTATAAATAATCACTGGGAGTTTCAGCACAGTAAAAAGTTAGTGGTGAACAAACACAAAAAAAACCTTCCTGGTTTTGTTTATTTATCACTATTTCACAGCACTTTTTTCTAGCGTAAGTCAACCGGTTTGACATTGCTGAAAGAACCCTTGTCCAACAACAGCAGGACAAAAAAAAGAAGCCTTTGAATTATTTTCTTCAAGAAATTAAAAGCAAACCAAAATAGGGCTCAATATTCACATGACATTTGAAATTTTATTTCCCAGATTTTACTGTGGGAAAAAAGGGCAAGCTAAGCACCCCCCTTTGGCTCTCCCATTTTGGTAATTCCTTACTAGAGTGTGCTCCTGCTACAAAAGGATTCATCTGAATTCCAGTTTAATCTCTCCCTCGACTATCCTGGAGACATTCTGTTTAAATATGTTCTCATTTTCTTCAAGTCATGTTATGTGTTTCTTCCCTGAAGTGCAGTGTGTTGTCCTGAGAGGGTAATACAGGTAACATTTAATACCTAATTGTAAAATAATAGTAGCATTTATCAATCCTGAGTTCCACTGGCACTACTAGTTCTCACAACATAACTGAGGCCACAAGCTCTGGCACTCCAAAATCCATTTTTAGGTCCAGCAGCAGGGAAGGATGGAAAGAGAAGAGAAGCCCATTTGCATGGAGACCAGTGACTAAACCAAATCTCTGTCCTGGTTCTGACAGTTGCCCTTAGGGTTTTTCTCTCACTCTCCCTAAAACACAGAGTTTGTGCAATCCCAAGGAAGCAAGAAAAACAAAGGATCCATAAAACACATCTGAATTTCCCTTTCAATGGCAGCTCATTTTCCATTTGTAGTTTTGCACTGAACATTCATTAATGCAACCACAAAACAGTGGATGATCTACAAAGTCTGCGGGGAAGTCTTTAATTTCAGTTTCCTTTGTGTAATAGCTGATAAAAACATCCTCAGAGTAGACACTTACTAGACACAAACAGCTCTGCATCAGGCTGCAAGGATTCAGGTCAAAGATGTAAACTAAAACAATACATGAACTAATTCATACCACTAATGCAGGTATAACCTGAAAAATCACAACTTCTGTCTAAAATACACAGAATTTCAGTTTACAAAAAGATCACCACCTTTGCTAGTGGAATACCCTGCTCTCACCTGAAATATTGCTGCATTTTCTGGACTCCTGGAATCAAGTTGTTGCTTTGCCACATGCACTCCAACAAATATTGTTTCAGCAAGTACCCCTGGAGGAGCCCTCATGTTAAATGGCTTACTGGAGGTCTGACACCCCAAAAAAAAGACCTAAGAAAGCCTTCCTGTAGTTGAGCACATATTTGCTTCAAATATTATTAAGATGCACCAGAACAATGCGATGTTTATGAACATCTGAAAACGTCCTGGCCATGTGGAAACACTATGCCTGCATTCTACACTTTTAAATTTTATTTTGCTTTTAGTTTTAATTATCAAAGCCGATAGAAGTTTAAATATTGAAGGATGTAAGCATAAATTCATTAAAATTATAAGTTTATTTATGTAAGCAGAGAAAACCAGGAAACTAAAAACAACTGCAAAATATTTTCAGTAATTGAAATGAAATAACTGACATTAAGTAGGGAAGGGAAATCTGTATTTTGTTTTAATATGCAATTTTAATATAACACCTACTTAGGGTGGCATTTGAGAGCTCACATAAATATTTTAACATTCTAAATTGCTTCTTTGCTGAACTGTACATAATCACATTTATTATTGCAATTTTCACTGAAACAGAAACCTGGTAAACATACATTTAATCTCAGTACCTTAAAGCAGTAACAGAGCTGTACCTTTGCCTGCACTCTATGTCCATCTTCGCTGTGGCCAGGACTATTTCCAAGTGGAAATGACTCCTTAAGCTATAAATGTAAGATACATAACTGGCTGCATGACTGAAATGGCTCCCGGAAGGAGGAGGCAAAATCTGAACTGTCACCTCCAACTCTGTTTCTCAGTGACATGGAGGCAGACTCCCACAAATAGCTGGAAAGTTATATTAAGAGGTTCTGTGATGTCCTGCCAGGGTCTTTACTAGGCTTCTAGAGTACAAAGGTCATATATTGTTTATTTATAGATAAGGAGGATACTGCACAAACCATGAGGCTTAGGGAGGCTTGTGCTTCTAAGCGAAATGATTCAGTGAAATAATGCAACATACACCTCATTTTGAGAAATTAGTTAAAAGGTGTCCTCTTTAACTAATACACAGTTCTGATTTGAGAAGAAAAGTTGTGTCTAAATCTTGCTCAGCTGGGGCAGAGCTTACCTTGACTTGCTAATAAAAAGAAATTTTCAGGAGATTCCTCCTCATTTAGATAGACTGAGCAGTGTCATGATGAGGATTCCTCTTACTGTGTATTTGTTGAGCATTCAGCAGAGCTGCATCTTTTGTCTCTACACACAAAACTCCCTTCTCCTCTGCATTTGATGGTTGGACTCGATGACCCCAGAGGTCTTTTCCAACCTAAACAACTCCATGATTTGTGTAGCGAGATGTTGCAAGGACTTTGCTGTGTGCTCACCCCGGGCTGCAGGGCTTGGTTAAGGTTTGATTCTCACGCCAGTCCTGCCAATCACTCGGTCAAATCACTCCTGCCTTGCCTCTGCTCCCCTGGGACCAGGTAGTAGAGCACTAATGTTTGCCAGACAGCTGTTGTGTGCCTTAATTATCTCCACAAAGGGAAACAGAATTACTGCAAATTCTCGTCCAAGGACATTAAATGCATGCAGTGTCTGTCAGTAACATCAGCAAATCAGTCACTATTTTGAGTGCATACAAACACAGGCTGTTCTCTAACAAATAAACATTTTTTCCTCTTTTCAGTTAAAGAAAGGACTAAAGTAGCCCCCAGTCCTGTAGTGAACCCTGCTTTACCTCCCACTCCTCACTTATTAACAGGCTGGAAAAAGAAAGCATATTGTGCCTCTCTCTCTAGACACTGTTTTTATTTGAGCATTTCTGATTTTCAAACCTGACAGAGCCTTTAATAAGACATAATAGGCAAGCCGACTGTCAGTCCCAAGAGTCAGAAAAACACCTCATTTTAACCTGTCTGAAATGCAGCAAACAGCTTCAAGAAAGAAACTGAATACACCGAATTACTTCAGTATTCTGTGTTAAGACATTTCTACTGTATCAGTCAGAAAGATGGATATATATGGCCTCTGGAAGATATATAAAGTCATTGATTTTAGAGGTTTATATTCAGGCTTTTGGCTTAGGCTACATTCAGTTTGATTCCAAACAGTATTTTCCCAATTCAATTCAGAAATTAACTGATTTCTTACCTTATCTGAAAAACACAGCTACTGGGGATGTTGCTAAGGCAGGGAACCTGGTCATTGCTGGTCACTCCTGTCCCACAGTGGTGACATTTATGGTTTCCTGTGATGATGGGCAGGACCATTTTCTCAGCCTATAGACCCTCACAGTTTCCTTCCAATTTCTGCCCAACAGCAACACCTGTGGAAAAAATAATTCTCATTTTTTACCACTGGAATACTTTTGACATGGCCTTTGATGGGTTGCATCTTTCACTGCCATCAAGGTACTGTCCATGGCATTTTCTTCCTACACCTGCCATCCTGCTGCCCTCATTCCTCTCCACTCCAATGATGACTTTTCATTTATTCTGTTTCCTTCCCCTTTACCCTCTGCCTATCAAGAATACTTATGAAAACCCAGGAAGATGTTTTGTTTAGACACTGGGTTAAACGTCAGCATCCATGTTTCTTTCCTGCACTGAAACAGATTTTCAAAACAGCTTCTCTGTTTTTCACTTCTAGTGATACCACTGGTGTCAGATTTTCAAGTGAGCACAGCATCAACCTGTTCCTGCTCCAATTCTTATAATCAGATATTTGGAATAGCTCAGGGCCAATACTGCTAAGCATTTTTCAAAGTCCAGTCTTCTGTCCTGCAGTCCATACAGGACTTCAGAATTTTTAACGTTGTGACCCGATTCTTTCAGTGCCCCATTATGTCATATAAAAAAGAATGTATTTTCTCTTCTCCCAAGCTTTGTCTTTGCTTAAGGAATTTAGGATATATGTGGATCAAATATTTTACTATACACAGCTTGTCTTGATTTTTAACCTGGGAACTCTACTCATTTAGAAATACCACTGTTGGGTAATGTAATGTAATGTAATGTAATGTAATGCAATGTAATGTCATGCATTGTATTTATTGTATTTTGCCAAAAGAGAAGATTTGACTATTAAGACAGCTCCATTTCAGAGGACTAAGATTTGTGAAGTCCATTTGTGTTAAGAAACCTTCTCAAAATGAAATCTAGTAAGGAAAAATTCCCACAGCCAGCAAGACCCTTCAGTGATTTAGCTAAAATCAGTCTCTCAATTATCATGATTTTGTATGTTTGTCTGGTCGTTTGGTTTTGCAGGAATAATCTTACTAGCCTACAAAATCTGGTGAGCCAATTGTATTTTAATACTATTCTCTTTCCACTGTTTTCCATCTGAAGCTCTTACTGTGTTTTTATTTCCCAGAATGTGCTATGAGGGGGAAACCATGCCTGCAGCCACAGCAGCTCAGGCAGCTGAAGTTACTGAAGTATTTATTAGCCCATCCCAAGCAGATTTTGTGTCTCAATATGTAACATTGATAATCTATGTTCTTCCTATCTTCTTTAGATGTCAGGGTTCCTCATGCACCTTTACCTCTCCTTTCCCATTACTTCTCTCTACCATTAACCCCTCTCATCACTGGCAAGCAAAACCATCCCAGAACACGTTGTTCTCAAGAAGTTCCCAACTAGAATCAGGGCTCTACACAAAATGAACACTATCCAACACAGGACAGCAAAGTCAAAGGCATATGGTGGTTATCCAGCAAACAAAAACCCCCCACCATAAGTGTTGCAACAGGATTAAATTTTACAAACAGAGAGATATCTCCAGAGTAACACCCAGACTCAGCACAGCTTAGTCTGAAATGCACAGAGCAGTTAAATGCGTGCTCAAATGCTTCACTAACTGGAATCTATCAGGAGTTTTTCTGCTGTTACTAAATATAATATGCTTAAAACTGATAAGGCTTAACTTTTATTGAGGCACAGACCCTTTAGGTTATAAGGCAACCCAGTCCTGGATTACTTAGCTGTGCTCTATCTACCACACTAACCTAATGCCTAAACGTGAATTGTATTTCAAAAATACAATCTTAAAAATCCTTTTCCAGTTTCACTGTCAGGTTCTATAAGGCATCCTTTCATCTCCAACTGGCACGAGGTGGTTTCAAAACAAACAAAAACGAAGTGGTTCTTCACAACAGGTGTGCCATTCTGTAGGACTCCTTGCAAGGGGGGCTGCAAAGCTCAGAGGGAGGTCGGGCAAGTTTACAGAACAGAAATCCACTTCAGTTGCTAATGAGAAATAAACTATGCCTGGCTGATTGTTTCTCTGGGCTGGGGGAGCACCAAGAGATCACTTAGCTGAAACATGATCTACAATTTCCTTGTCCTTACACACTTCCTTAGGCATTTGGGTTTGGAAGGGCTGAGGACAGGTGCCAGTGTGAGCAGCTGGACAGTCCCTCCTGCTGCAGGATGAGCCCCAGCACTCAGCTCAAATGTTCCAGCCCTTCCTGAAGGGAACTCTGACTCCATGCACACTGCTGGGGAGTGAATGATCAGCAATAACTAAACAAAATGCACAGTATTACACCCTGAGGCTTAGCCAAATCCTCTTTCAGCCCACTGCCTCAAACTGAGCAAAAAAGTTTCACAATTTTTTAACTATACCATTTTTTAGGAAAAAGCTACCCAATTTTTCAGTTCCACCCAAAACTAAATAGCACTAGATATAGTTAAGGAATAATGGAGGTTATGTGAATTTTTAATGCAGCTCACTTTTATATTCCAAAATAAATTTCATACATCCAACCAAATCAAAACTGCTCTACTGATCACCTCAAGTTCTACTGACCTGTTACCAAGTTTAATGACTTTTAATTCAACCTGTCCACCTGCACAGATGAGTCCTTAGTATTCTTTGCTAAATCATGAAGCAAAAATGATTGAATCTGTAAGAAACACACATTTGCCTCTTCCCTGCTCCTTTCTATTCCTATCAGAATCAGATGTTAAGACGAAATTCCACCAGAAAAGTTTTTTTCAAGAGGCTGCGAACTGATTCTGCAGCTTCTTTCATTAAATATCGCTGAGCTCGGGTCTCTTATGAATATTGATGCAAGCCTGACATTTTCAAAACTTGAGACAATGTGATTTTAGAAGATACAATCTTCCCCAACAGCAATTTCTATAGATTTTGGATCCCCCTGAAGATTGCTGAACCTGATCACTCAAAATCACTGATTGTTTTCCAATACTAAGGCAAGGTACATTATGAAAAATGACAGAATGGCCACTATTTGGAAGAGAAGAAATGATTTACACAGCAGTACCATCCCATGGATCTCAAAACCATGTCCCTTCCTGGTAGGCAAATTCTGCCAGTAGCTGCAAGTATATATTCTCCCTAAAGTAAACTGTAAGGCTAGAGTGGAAAATGATAGATAAAGTAAACTCTGTGCACTGAGTAACTGCAGGGAGTCTAAAGCTGAGGATCTAATAATTAGTCTTATCTCTATCAAGGTGCAACAAGAATTAGCTGAGAAGTGCAAGAATATGCCTGACAAGGCCCCAGGCTCTCCACAGCTGCAGAGAGGCCTCATTGTTCAGAATTCTAAGGCTGATCTCACATGGAGGGAACATGAGACATTTCTTTTTGCTGCCCTGCTGCTGATGCAGGTGTGTGGAAGGTACATTTATTTACCCATACATTTCCCTTCACACACAGCCCAGTTCCCCTTTCCAGGGCTGCTCAGGCACAGGGAGCAGCTCTGGGGCAGCCAAACTTCTGCTGGCTTGTGGCAGGGAAAGCCCAGGGGAAAACTCTCTTTAAAAAAAAAAGAGATGTCTTGGAGTTCTCCCATTTCAATCTCTGCTTTGCACAAGCAAGTATTTTAGACTTTGAGATTTACTGGTGGTCATTACACATTCAAACAGCAGCTGACACTTCTTCACCTTGCAGATTGAAGGGAATACCCAGGACAAGAAGGTGGTCACTCCTTCCTGAGGCTCTAACACACATTCAGACAAAACAGTACCAGGCTGGAGGGCAGCTGCACACTTCTTTCTCCGGACTCTTTCTCTGGATGATGTGAGTAACAAGTTTATGGGACTCTTCCTCCAAAACCAAGACAGTTTCTCTCTGAAATGTGCAAATGATACGGCACCAAGTTCTTTCATTTTACATTTGTATGGTACCATGGACTCTCAGCTTTCTCCTGTTCTGACAGAAACTGCATCATGGATTGCTTGCAAATTCCCACTGAAAGCAAGTGGAATGTTGTCACTGGGTTCAAGGAGAGCCAGAATGGCTTTTGTGTCATTTTAAAGTATAGCAAACGATATCCTTTTCCTTGGGCAGCATAAAATACTGTACTTGGTACATTAAAAACTGTTTCACTAAGAAAAAGGACCCAAAATTTCTCTTTTTAGTGCTTCAAGCCTTTTCAACGCCTATGGCCCTCCAGGCAGCTGCACTACTTTAACAGAGCAGTGGAGGAAGAGAAACTGGAAAAAACGTAACTGAAATATGAGTAAATGACCTAATCTGCAACACAGATCTGTAGCAAGCCTGGTTTCATTGCCAGTGAAGTCCAAGACAAGTTTCATCTTCACAGCAAGTAGCAGAACGTTTTTGCTCAGTATTACAAAGCATGAGCACTTTACAAGTTCATACACTTAAAATATGTTGCCCGTAATTGGGTCAAGTGAAAATTTATGCCACATGATTTTCCCCCCAAGTTTCCTAAAGCTCTCACAAAGTCCAGAGCCTTCTTTTTGCATTTGTTGAGAGAGACAAAACAGTATGAGAAGTTTGGGTTGCCCTACACCTTTCTCAAGCAGAAGACAAATGTGTCATTCTTACTTCAAGGTTAAGTTTTATTACCTGGGATATTGTCGTGGCTTTCAAGTCCAATTTTATTCACCCCAACGTCAACTGAAAAAGCAAAATCTGACCTTTCTTTACACAGCCTGCAAAAAAGCATTCCTGGCAGACTGAAGCACAAAGACAGGAGAAAATACCTTTAGCTGTTCCACGGTTTGCACAAACACACTCTGCAGCCTGCAGTGCCCACCTGGCAATTCTGGAAATCCAAGCCCTGCACCACTGCTATTTGTACCACAATATTTGCTATTTGACTGGGGGATGAGATCCACAAGGAACACCACTTAAACAGAAATTCTGACCCATAAAGTCACTATCCTACTCCACAGGTCTGTTCTCTGCCAAATGCAACTGGTCCAAGTCTGTCATCATGTGTCCCATCTGCCTTTCCAGTGCCCCCGTACCGGCAGCCTTATGCAGGTAAATCCCCGAGGAGCTTGTTCCAGGAAGGGCCTCTGATGCTGCATGTGGAGAGGGCAGATGGGATTTGCAGCAAGCCACAGCTTGATCATCCTGAGAAAATGCCACTCCTCAGCCAGCCCCTCTTCTTTAACACATGTATGGGGGGCCCAAAAAGCCCCTAAAGCAGAGGAATAGCCCTGCTTGGCCTCACAGGGGCTTTAAAAGCTGTGAAAAAAATCAAATGCTACATGAATGACATCCAAGAGTCACAGGCACAGCCCTTGTTAGTGCTGAATGCAACAATGATGATGATTTGAAAAAGCCAAACTTTACATTAAGAATCTGACTGAAGGGATTTGGACCTGATTATAGGGTTTAAGCTTGGAGATGTTCCTTACAGTAACCCAATCTAGCTCAGTGAGACTGTTTATATGAAATCCATATTGCTATTTTTATTTCCACAGTGGAACTGTATTACCAAACACATTGACTCGAGCTGGCCACAAAGAAAAGTGCTGGCAAAAATGATTCTGAAATAATTTTAGTTACATAAAATGCCTGTGCTACTCTGGCATGTTCCATCAAGAAACAGTTCACAAGGCTCTGCCTTGAAGGTTACACTTATTACTTACATGTACAAAAACCAGCACTTAGGATGAACCATCTGTATTTTAAATACATGGAAAGAGCATGGAAAAAGAATAATGTCCACCCTCCCCTGAGAAACAGTGCAAAAAACTGTCCAAAGTAAATACATTATTTGTGAACTATTACACACTGGATTTTTATTTTCAGTTAGACGGTTCTTTCCTAATCCTTTCAGGACTGGAATATCATTAGTCTAATTGAAGACTATGTGCCTGCATTTCCTCCTTCCCCTTGGAGCAAGGCCACACCAATCAGCGTGAGTTCATCCTGCAAATCAGTCCCTGGGAGTGGTGTGCTTTCCTCAGCAGCTGGATGCTGCCTTCTTTGCTGAGCTGCACTCAGCAGCTCTGCTCCCTGCCGCTGAAATGCAGCACGCCAATCACTTGCACTGCTCATGAGAATTAGCACAACACAAGTCTAATTAGAAACTAAACACTGTGTTATCTGCAATGATTTGGAGATGGAGTAAGCCGATACGTGTTTTAGGAACCTTTCTTGCTGCACAGCAGTTCATGATAACACCCACCTCACAGCCCATTAGTAAATCAAAATATTACACTGTATAAATGCTACTTTGCTCTTTTCCTTTTCACAGAAGCCCCAGGTCTCAGAAGCCTCCATTACTGAGCACACGTGACTTGGTTATATTGGAACATTGTAGGAAATGGAAAGCAGCCCTGACTGTCCAAAAACAGCAGAATGAAAGCCAGCATAGTGTGTACTTTGGTCCTGTCTCTAGAGAAGTAGCCCCAGCTAGCCTCCAGACATTGTACACTGCAGTGCCTACTGGCAGAACCATAGAAACTCTACACTGCATGACGCTGTGCATGCACTGTCAGCCCTCCTGCACTGGGCTGATCCCTTTCACTCACTCTTTCCTGGAGAAAAACATGTAACCCACTATAAATCCAGACAACACTACTGCAAGCTTCAGCCTGGAATCCAAACACGAGCAGGGGGAAACCTGGCAAAGAGCTGAAGCCAGAGATGTAAATGTTTAACAGCAAGAGAAGGACGTGAAGGGATATTCAGCTGTTTGGCTGCACTGCTTCTCCAAGGGGGAATTGGAGAGCACAGACATTGACCACGTTCTCACTTCTAGTTGAGATAAACATTTACAAGCCATTCATTTTAAACAGGAAGGCATAACCTTAGGACACGACCTTTATTTCAGTGTGAAGGCAAGCCAGCCCAGCTCTCTGCACCGCAGACATCCAGGAGAGATCCACACTGTTCTACTGCTCTGTTATTACAGGTGGGCTCGATTTCAGATCCAAAGAGGAAGGTGCAATTTTAGGGCTCTGTGGAAAAACCTTTAAAACGCTGGCAGGGAGATGTCTAATGATTCCAGGCCAGTGCTGCAAAACATCAGATGTAGATAAAGCACTGAAGAAAACATCTGTGTGCCAATGAATGAGCATTTGGCAAATAATTTGAAACTGTACATGCAGATTTGGTGTCATTACACTACTATTACACATGCCTATCCTGCTTTTCTTCTTTAGAAAGGGTGCAATTCTGATGCTTTATCATTAGCTTTCTAGCTGGAAGCCGACAGAACTTGAAAGACACCAACAAAAGACACTGGAAGATTAATCTACAGAGAAAATCTGCAGATTTTGAAAAGCCACAATCTACTTGTAGCTTGAAAGATGAAACACACTTCTTGTTTGTATCACATCCCCCATGCTTCTCATATATGTGCAGACAATTTTTTACTGTGGGAAACTATCAGATATCACTTTGTATTAATTGGGAAGTACAAATTTATAGCGATTTCTTATAAAAATTGAAGTAGGTCAAAGACTGAAAGGTGGTAGGTTTGGGCTTTTGTATCCCAACCTGAGACAGTTTAATAGGTGGATCTCCTGCACAAAGCTGAATGCTTTGAAACCTTTGAAAGTTATCTAGATTGGCTCTTCAACACTGTTATTTCCAGAATGACCAGTGAATTTTAATCCTTAGCTCACAATCTTTTTAAAAAAAGGTAATATCCATACAAGCCATGATAGAATCTGATAATTCTGCAGGAAAAGAAACCCAAACCTGTACAAATATATTAAATGTAAAATTCTTCCCTGTTGTGAAATTGGCTTCTCATCACTAAAAGCCTTAAGTGGACCCTCAGCCTTAGCTTACAATTCCTCGCAATCAGGAGGAGACAGAGGAACTCCTCAACAGATTTAGTCCAGGCTTAGAAAACAATTCATTCCAATACCAACTGGAGAGAACCGAACCTCTGGAACGTGCAGTGCTGAAAGCTTGTGAACGTTTTTTTTGAAGAAGCACCAGACACAACCATAACTTGGAAATACGAACTGCACCCAACTAGAAAATGTCTTTTGTGTTATTTAATAACCTGGAAAAATGCTAATGCTGTGTTTCATTTTTGAAAACTGCAAATACTCTTCAGTGAAAAGCAAGTACACTGGTTCTGGTGAGACAGACACGTTGTGCTTTGGGATGTTCTAGCATTTTCAGAGGAGCCACTCACATAAATGTGATTTTTACTAGAAAGTTTTTTTCCATTCTGAGATGCTTTTATTGCCATTTGGTTTTCTTTAATAATAATATGTGCAAAACAAATATTTCCTGTGACTCTAGGAACTGTTTCAGACACTGAGGCTGACTGGGACTGCAATCCATATCCATAACGTACTCCACTGATACCTCGGATCCAAAAGCAGAGATGAACTTGAAAATCAAAACTAGTGCTACTCTCTCATCAGATCAAAAGCAAGTAATTAGGAACATGTTTTAGAGCACCTGGCTGGCACCTCATTGAAAAATGGGGTACAGATTTTAACTTCAAACAAAACTCAGTTTTGAACAATCCTAAGCAGGCACAGGAATTACCCAGGAGCTTCTGCTGATTTTCAATTGAATTCCAACTGAGAACATGCAATGAAATGACCAGGCCTGCCATGTCCTACCTATGAACTTTTGAAGACAGCATATTTTTATACACAGCTCTAGTAAGGAAAAAAACACAAGACAAACATCCAAATTTAAAGCAATATTCAACTGCTGGGAACCTATTTGTAAGCATTACGTCAGCAATTATATCAGCATTAACTTATGATTAAAAATTCAGGAAAAAATAAGATGAGAAGAAGGAAAGAGGGACTTTGGAAAACACATAAAACTCACAAGGTTTGCCTTACTTAATTAAAGAATGGTGCTGGCTGGCACTGCCAAGCTCTGCAGTGGCTCTGGCACATCTGATTTTGCTGTAAAATTCTGATTTTATTTTTGTTTCATGAAATTTACTGTTTGTGTTTAAACACATTTTTTTCCTAAGAGATTCACCTTCTGTTTATACGCAAATGAAAATGGTCTAACTTGAGATGGTTGAAATAATGAATAGAGCCCAGAGATAGTCAAAAAAGGTGGTGTCTCTTTAGTGCAGAAAACGAGTACAGTGCATCTGCAGTTCATAGACCAGTAGGATCTTAATGCAAGGTATATAAAGCTGGATGTTCTTTTCATTCTAGGCTGGCTTTTAGGTTATAAACCTTATAAACTCATTTTTTTCTAAGAATTAATTGCCACAGATCCAGGCCAGTCTGGTCAGGTGAAAAGCAGCACAGGGCAAGACTGAGAAATGAGAATTTCAGTTAAGCCTCAAAACACATTAATAAAGGTATGAACTATATTTTTAAAAAATGTTCATACCTACTCCATAATGTGTATATGTATGTTTTAGACTGTTCTGTATTTCTGGTAATAACTGTGGTTATTGCACAGAGAACAGTAATTTGTCCAAACCAAACCATAAATAATTAAGGCCAGGATTTTGACATCGGATCTGTGTGGGTGGATTTTTGCACCCCCGCGGATTCAATGGCAGGATCAAAGATTAGGAAAGCCAGAAATACACTCAGAATGTGAATATTGCTCAAGTCCATCACCTGGCATTTCCAGTGCAGGGAAGGGTCTGCTTTCACTGCCACCCTCCCATCTGAGGGTCTGAGACATTTGCAGAGCAGCAAACGATGGCATTCTTGTCCCACCCTGCCCAGAAGAGCCAATTCCTACCCCATGCACCTCTTCCAGTTACGAGTTAAAGCTAAGCAAACACAGAGCTGGCACTTGGAGTTCCACTTCTCACTATTCTAATAAAATAAGTTTAGCCTAAACACCTCCCTCAAGCTATATATCAAGCTTATATTATAGGCTTTTTTTTTTTTAAATTTCCTAGAAAATAGTGTCTATTTTTATTTCAGCTGTTCTGAAAGTAAACAGAGAAAAACTCCACCCATTGCTGGTGTTTATGGTGTGGGGCAGGGGCAGATCTGCAGCTCCTGCTGAGGAAGTCTTGGATGGCTGTCACACAAAAAGTGACTCGATGCTATCAAAATACCCTCATTTCCCTTGATAAAAGAGAACTTGTTGCCGTAACATTTGGGAATCTTGATTTAAATCATCATCAAAATAAAGCTCCCATTCATATGGAATAAAAGGGAAAATACTACGGCTGACATTAAGGACAGAATCAGCCCAGATGATGTTCCCCAATTGCCTTAATTTGTGGAAGAAAATTCAAAGCTTATCAACAGTTCAGCTGATTTCCATGGAAACAGGATTTCAACTTGTGAATCAAAACTGCACGAGGGCTAAAATGCTAAACACAAATTATAAAAATATTTTTCCACACTGGGATTCACAAAATAAGAGGCAAATAGTTACACAGAATAGAAATAATGAATTCACAAGGGATTCATTTTTCATCATCCACACTTTTTTTTGTACAGTGCATATCTACCTATATATGCGTACATTTTGAATATTTCATTAATGCCCTAATATTAAAATATTAACATGTTTTTAATGGTTTTAATATCTCTAATAACTTAAAAGCAGAAAGTATGTGGAGAAGACACATCAGCATTTAGTTCAGCATCTCACCACGGGCCAGTCATGATCTGGACTTAAACTTTGCCTAAACTCCGTTTATGGAAACAGCTAAATAAATTTCTACTGAGCATCCCAGTGAAAACATTATCAATAGCATTCTCTGCTTCAGAATTATCGCTTCACCTGAATACCCACAAAAAATGGAAGATTATTTCCCTGGAACACACTGGGAGTATGTGATTTCTCTAAGCAAACAAGGCTCACCGTTGTACTTTTGTCTTTGTGGTAACTCAGGCTCTTGCAATAAATACTCGCAGTAACATTTAACATTGGCAGTGACAAAGCTATGTAAGAACTAGATTATTTTGTATTTTTCATTATTTCAGAGTAGGAGGTTTTACAGTCCTCTTCCAGTTTACACAATTTTTCTTAAACTACAAAACAAACACAGAAGTGCAAATATCCAGTTCAGCCCAAGGATACAGAACAGCGTCTGGTGCTCTGCATTAAACCAAAACTGCTGAATTTTTTAACATCTGACTGTGTAGGAAGAGCTTTTTCAGATCACATAACTCGGAGAAATTTTAAATTCTCTGTTAAAATTGTGCAGTGTTAAGGCTCTGACACAGCTCAGATTTTAAATTTATGAAAATAAGAGAAAAAAGTTTAGCAACATTGTTTTTCAGCTCTTAAAATAGTGAACAGATTCCCTTCCAAACTAAAGAGTGGCAAAAAAAAAAAAAAAAATTCTACAGGTTTAATTTAAATTACTAGGAATCCTTCCATCCTATCCTATGACAATTTCATCCAGTACATAGGTGGTGGTTTGCTAATTTGTTTTTTTCTTCCAAATACCTTTACTCTTTGATCAGATCTTTAACATGGTTGAAAATTTATCCACTAACTTTTCAGTTTTATGCCCAATTTTCTTTTTGAATAAATAGCATGCACTGCAGATATATATTGAAATATAGAAGAATACTTCAGAATCATTTATTTGTTCTGCTGGGGTTTATTTATTCCTTCTGCATAACCCTGTATTTAAGAACCCTTCAGAGCACTCCCAGAATAAAACAGCGATGTTACACGTAACTTTTTAAGTCAAGAAATCACGGTTTCCTAAAGATAGCTTCTAATGAAAGCCAGGGGTTTTTTACACCACCTTTACTGATGCAATTATATTTAATCACTGTTAAGAGTCAAGACTTTTAGCAGCTAGATGAAATATACTGGATTAGCTTAATAGCCATATCTTTCTCAGACTTTTTAAAACCTGTTTTTCTTTCCACTGAAGCAGAGAGCGAGGGGATTGGAAACTTCCAGTGATTCTTTTGTAGACTAAAGTGGTTTAACTCTGTCTGCTCATATAAGAAGACAACTCTAATTCTCACGGGTCAAGAAAGAGAACAAACAAAAACTACATTCCCTCTCTACATTATCCAGAAGCACATATTGTCAGAAAGGAAGCAGGACAGAAAACATTAGCTGCTGTACCAAAATATACAGGCATAAAATAAAATCCTTCAGGAAATTCGAGACCCAAATCTCTCCAAAGCTTTATGAAAAAGAGAACCCATGCATTTAGAGCTAAACTGGATGAATCCATCACTTGACTCAATACCCCAAGGAAAATGTGGCACGTAGTATATTAAGTTAATAAAAAACAAACAAGTGTACAGCTAATAAGTATGAAAATTCAAACCTTAAGTTCCTCATTATAAAAGCCACAAGTGACTTTCTAAGCAGGACTACCCAAACCACTATGCTGCCTCCCCAGGGACAATCAGTTTTCCTTCTCATCTTCTTTGCTGCTTTTGTACTGATGTATAAAAGTTTAGTTGTCTGGGGCTCAACCACTTTCAGGCAGCTTTGAGCAGTCACCAGCCCAGTGATGAGACGACCATACGTGATGAAAGGACAAGGTTAACTCACAGTTTCAGAGTTAGTGTTGGTGTTTCATGTGCCACATGATGAATAACAACATGAGAGGCCCCTATTCTTCTGAAATATAATTGGCTTTTATTTGGAGAATAGCATAGAGAAACACAAAAAATTGGGGTAACGTTCAGGTCACGCTCAGACAGATTGACTTCCTGGTGCCTCTTTCAAACCTCATCTTCCTCCTCCTCCTCACTCGGAAATGCAAATGGAACACCCCAAGTTGCCTTTTGACAGCTGTGCTTTCCACGCAAACATTTGGTGACTAACTAGAGATTGCTAACCAAGGACACCCCTAAAGGCTGGCTCTTTGATTCCATTTTCCTTCAGACATGCTGAGCTCCAGAACAGCCTTTGGCCACCTCACCGATGCCCCGTCGCTGCCCTGTGGTTTCCTTCTGCCTCCAGCATCCCTGCCGAGGAGGGGAGAGCCTGCTCAGCCAGACACTGTGCCACTGCCCACTGCTGAACTAAACCCTCATGGCTCCCTTCCCACCAGCCCCAAATCTTACTTTACTTTTGTGCATTGCTCACAGGTTCATCCCTCTCTTCCCCCTCTCCTGGACTCTGCTGTGTCCCACAAAAGTGGCCGTCGTTTTGCTGCTTTTCCTGGACAGTTCAGCTGCTCTTGTTCTTTGATTCATTCCTTTAGGGTAAGACTTTTTTTTCTCAGCAATTCCTCCTGTAAACTGGAATCACATGTCCCACAAATGATCCTGTCTCTAATTAGGAGATCTTTTATGTCTCTAACGTACATGTGCATGCCAGAATTTTCCGCCACACGATGCAAGCATCTATCCTCTTCTCTGCTTCTTGCTTTTGGGATTTAGAGAAAAGCATCCCTCTGCTACCTCCTGTACATTTTCCTCAAATATTTTTCCCAGCTGTTCCAGGGTTTGTGTATTCATTCCTGACAATTTTATTTCACTCTTTCATTTTGTCTGGTGAAAGCATAAGAAAGCTCTACCTTCATCTTGTCATTTTTATCCCCTTTGTCAGGCTCATGCACAGACACAGCTCTTCCACATGGGTCTGAAATCTTGGTCTGGCAGTTTGGCATTCTGAGGGGTCTGGTTCCTTGCAGGGGGTTACTCTGCCCATTTCTAGGTGCTGTTAATCAGATTTTTTTCTCTCTGTGGATCTCTCAGCCTGCCTGATGCTAACCATACTTCCATGCAGAACATGCTAGGTAAGTAACATGAGGGCTCCATATTTTTGCAGCAAACTTTAATATGGGTATTCAGAGAGCTTTACTACCTATAATATGTGGATATCTCAGTCAGGTACGATGACAGTAAAATATCCAGTGCTTCAAACTATGCTCCTCTTTCTAAGTTCCAGCTGGGTTCCCACAGTCACTGTGACAGGAGTTTGCTCTCACAAATTTGGCAGACACTTCCAAATCTCCTCACCTCCGTCCTGCCTGAGTAGTGAATTTCTTTTCCTAGACTTCTAACAGCCACATTTAGGAAAACTGCAACATTTTCTAATGGCAAGGGTCCTACGAATAAGTGATGGTGTCAGTCAGTCCCAACTGCAGATAAACATTCTGGCTTGAAAAATTCTGGAGGCAATGCTTGACCCTAAGAAATCACTTGGCAGAACGACTTCTCTCTTCTGCAGCACAGCTCCTTGACTCTGCAGCAGACACAACCTGTCTCTCCATTAATTCATGCCTCTAAGAGCTTCTAAACTCCAAAGGCTGAAGGGAAGTTACGTTTTAATGAAGTGCATAAGCTCTGGTAAATAGTCAGAGGCTGTGCTCCAGGAACATGCTCAACCCCACAGGAGCAGAGCACCCCGTGTCCTTGCTGCTGGGAGGGAGCTTGGAAGGTGGGAGCCCCTCACTGTCCCACGCTGAGGAGTTCCACTGAGTCTCCAGCACAGATGCACCTGCCTGAGGCATCCTGGTGCTCTCAGCTCAGGGCTGGAGGAGGCCAGAAAGGATTGCCAAGACAGGATTGCCAAGACAGGATTGCCAAGACAGGCAGCGCGTCCAGGTGGGTCCAGGGGGCTGCCACACCCAAAGAGGCACAGCACCCTCAGGTCACACACAGGAGCACAACAGGGCTACACTCCAAAGGACTAAAAACTCGTTTAAAGTGCTCTATCAGAGCAAGTGGAAATTCTGCAAATGAGGATGTCAGAATTTAAATTGTTCTGCGGGGTCACCTATGCTTCATTTGGCCACAAATACCACCAAGCCACAGCACCAAATGATGCACACATCCAGGAGAGCAAATTCAATCTGCTGCTGCCTCTCTTGGAAGCCTCAGTGAGAGCAAATTTTAAGAGCTGAGTTCTAAGATTTGGGACGGGTGCAGGCCTTTCTTTTTGCAAATGCAATTTTAAGGTTCGATTTAATTGTTGCTAAAAATAAGGTAATAGAAGGGTTCCGGTCTTGCACTATAATGAACTGCAGGCTCAATTGTTTGAAGAAGGAAAATTGCATTGATGAGACTGGATCAAAGACAAACAAAAAAATCAGTTATTTCCTCTTGAGGGCAAAAAAATTTGGGAGGCTCACGCTTTTTCAAGCAGCCCTTACTGTGGTTTAGAGGCAGAGAGATCTTGTAGTCAGATTTGATTTATTAACAAAACAACAAGGAAAAAAAGAGAAGTGGGCACATGAAGACTCCAGTGTCAGAAAAGATTCAAAGAAAACCAAATGTAGCAGTTCCTATTACAAAGTGGAACATGTGCCCAAGCTTGCTTTGTTTCAGAAATGAGCTGCAATGCAGACAAGGCAAAGGCATTTTTAACAGCTACAACTGCCTGCCATCCCCAGACAGGAAACCTCCTGCTAAACTTCAGAGGCACCACCATTTTTAATTCCTTGCCAACATATACACTTGTCACGACTGTTGGGATGCCAACCATTTCATGACAGAATCCAAACAGCAAGAATCTTTAATCCAGGGAATACTCAGAGCAAGTTATGGCAGTCCCTGTGCCTCATTCCAGAGTCTGAGAATAATACATGGCACAGCCATTACAATTAAATCTACATACCATTGAAATTATTTAGTCTTTTATGCCTTTTTTAGTGATTGTTTATTGTGGCCAGTGTACTAAATCTGAATTTTGTGGACACACTATTTCCTTGTCCAATAATACTGAAATAAATAAATTTTAAAAAAGAGCAGAGAGGCCAGGTAATTGCTTGCACCCAGGTTCTACAAAAGCAGTTTTATGGATGCATGTCCTGATTACATCAACCAGCTCAGGAGCCCTGAACTGGCCTGTGATTTGTGAAGCTCTTTCAAAGACAGCTGAGTGGTCACATGGTATTGATTAATCATGCCAGGCTGCTAATTTCCCAGGAAATGTGGGTGTGTGGGTCATCTCCTGGGACTCCATGGGATGCCCAGGAGTGGGCACTCACAACACCTGAGGAGGACACAGGCACTTCCAGAAACCCCCTTTGATCCAGAGCAGGTTTGTAAAGTAGGAGAGGAAACTCACCCATCTCATTTCATCACCTACAGAGAAATGATGCTTCTGGGTGCTTTAAATACAGGAATATCAACTTATTTGATGTCTATCTATCTCACATTTTGCTTTAGCTGGGTATGGAGCTTCCAGGGATAAGAATTCACATTTGCTAATCATTGTTTATTTAAAATTTTGGTTTAACTGATTACTAATATAAGCGAGTTATTGGAAATAGCAAAATAAGATTATGAGACTATGAAAGTACTTTTAGTTTGGTAACTTAAAAAAATATTATATTTAAGAAAAATAAAGAACATATACCAAAATCTTCAAGAAAGATCATGACTTGCCCCAAATACTCTAAATTAACATGATTGCTGTTCTACCTCTCTCCTGGTTACCCAGAGAGTTTAAGCACCCTCTTATGCTATTTCTTGCAAGATCTTTTTGTTCCTTAAAAACCTTAAAATAAAATTTCTTTTTTATTCCAATGTTTGATAGAGCTTTTTCTCACAGGACCTTCTGCACAGGAATCCTGTACAGAGACAAAGAGCCACATACTGAAAACCACTGCTGTGTTTAACTGGAGCTGTCGGCGCTTTTTAAAACCCATCAGGAACAGGACTGAATTCTAAGGAACATACACTCATCTCGTGATCATTTTTCAGCTGGAGACTGAATCAGCCAGCTGACTGTACAAATGAAGATTTTCTTTAGAGAAGCAAAAGGTTATATAGTTAAAGCACAAAGTTCTCAGAATTTAAAGGATGCCAAAGGAAAGGCTGCCCTCTGCTCAGGGAAAGTGAACTGTTATGACTGAACTTGCCTATGGCAGCAAGTCTGAAGAAAATACTCAGCACTGAAAGTTCACACCAAATATTTTAAGTCTGGCAATATTCTAAGGAACAGATGACAATGACAGTAAGAGGCAACCAGGTTCTCCCACAATGAACTTCCCTGGTTTTACTACTCTCATTTTAGTTGCAGAAAGTCAATACCTTTACAATTATCTAACTTTGGTATATATACTAATACTGTATTTTCACCCCTGCACATTCCTTCTCAGGGAAAAAAAAAAGGAGAAAAGGATTATCAGTCATTTCCTGTGGGCTGGAAAGAAATCCAGCTTGAAAGGCTCGCAAGAGCAATTTAATATTGCAGCAACTGCACTGTCCATTCTCTGTATTCATTGTTCACCAGCTGAGAGAAGATCACTTGTGTACAAGGGCATCTGCTTTTCACAGGTGGGTCTGACAAGCCCAAATTATTCCATTTCTTGTGGAATTACAAAGAACACCGCAGCTGAGAGAAAAAAAAATCCCACACAACCAAACCTTTCTTCATCTGAACACATCCAAATTAACTTTCAAGCAATTTAACAAGCATGGGGTCAGCCTTTCCTCTCAGCTATTATTTATTGTACACACTGATGATGTTCTGACTACAAATTCATTTTAATTATTTGTGACAATATCATAGGGCACAATTTGATTTTATTGTTAATGGGGTTTCTTCCTCAAAAAATGAATTTCAGCTTCCAGAGACTTTAATCTTTACAAAACTTCATACAATAGAGATCTTGGAATAGACCACTTCCTTAAAAATACATGAGGAACAAGTTTTAGAAGATTTTAATTCAGTTTCTGGTCTTGCAATTTATTCTGAGGTGTAGTCCTAAAGAGATACATGTATTAGTAGACTTGATACATCAGAAGTACCAGTAATAATTCACTGTTTTCCTCATAAGGACAACCACCTCATAACCAGAAGTTAACCAGACTGATATTTTTATTTTCTCTCCATTTTTAAAAAGAAGATTATTATGATGAGCTATTTGTGTTTTAAATTCAGTGTAAAAAATATGAACACACAAATCTCAGCTTTTTGTCACTGCTGGCACTAACTAAAGACATAAACCAAGGCAAAAATCATCAAACTTCAATAGTGAAGTCATCCCTTTAAATAATTATTAATGGCCTCAAAACTCCTGACCCCTAAGTACCTTTTGATCAGATACACAGCCCCAAACTGGTGTCCCCAGGTGTTGCAGAGATAAATGGACTTCACAGAAAAATAAACACAAGCTGGTTTGGACCAAGCTGTGAGAGGAATCAAATCATAGATTCCGAGGGCCCTTAGAGAAACTGTGTTGTGGCAACTCTCACACACCAGTGACCCCCCAAGACTGACATTTCAGCTCATCTCAACTGCCTGAGGGCTGACATGAAAGATGTTAAAAGGTCTGCCACACACAGGGCTCTGCTCTCAGACACAGGCAATCCAAACCACTTTACATATTTATACACATGTGTGCATGAGCACACAGGTTTCCTATGCAAAACAAAGTAATATCATTCTGTGCCAGGATCCCTGGGCAGCTTTTTCATGTGCTTGATGTAATCCACAGTTGGGCCCTGCAGACTCCAGATCAGCACGATGGATTCCTCAGCCAAATGGTAATTTACAGTAGTCATTTCCAGAAATAGGACACTGATGTAATGGTTACACAAGTCTTTGCCTGTGTTCATTAATACCTCTGGTGTTCTGGGGTGCACAGTGTGGTACTTGTGTCCAGCTATCCCTCTTATCTACAGCATTTGGAGTGATAGCAAAGAGAGAAAATAGGCCTGCTTTGCCTTTATTGCAGAGGCACAGATGATGGGAGGATAGGGGATAAGCACATTTAATAAATAAATAAACAAATGAATCTGCATGCTATTGATTCCCCCACACTTATTACTGTGTGTTTTACCACAAATATTCTCTTTGATGCTTACTAGAAAGATAAGCTACAAAGGCTGCAAGAACGGTTATGCCCATTACTGTCTTAATTCTAAACTTGTCTGTCTATAAACAACTGAAAAATATTTGTTTGTAGGCCCAGGACAAACTCCTAAGGCTACAAAGTGAGCATTCCATTATTTGTCATTTGTCATAAGCAGCATTTTGTATTGCCCTGAATGTGAGCACCTGCAACATTAACAACTGTGCCCAGCAAGCATTTAGAAAATAAGTTTTCTGGAATGTGTTTTAGTTTTATATAGGACCCAAAACACGCTGGAGAAAAAAAGTCATGTATAAGTGAACATACTGATAGCCTCTGGAAAATGCTCTTTATGTAAAATCCTACGACTACAGTCATGGAGAAGGGATCCTGATGACAACCCAGCTGCCTGTACACATTGACAGAGAAATAAGGAAATACACTGTAAGAGTTTAATTCACTGAATATAAGATAATGGACACCACTACAGAACACAAACCAAAAGCACTAAGGACAAGCAACAGCATAAACTGTACACAGTGCAAATATTGCAGCTGCTTCTCAGGAGCTGAGCAAGACAAAATACATTGTCCTACTCAGTGGTTCCTACTTTCCCTGCTTACACTAACACTTATTGCTCACAGTTAGACACTTCTGTATTTTGACACATATTTTCAAAAGAATAAAGAAAACGTAATATATCCTTTTGTTTTTTAATACTAAGCAATTTCTTATAGATACCTATATACATTTATATATATTTAATTCTGGTAGTAAACATGGGCTTATTGTTCTTTCTACTTTGATTATTTAAAGAAATACTGCATTGAAATTTTCTAATAATGTCATTGCTCCTATAGGCAGGGGTCAATGCACAAACAGGATCCTCTCTGCCCTAGAATTATACCTTCATGCTTTGCACAAACTTCTACTTTGTTCTTTTTTTTTTAAATCTTACCTTAAGCTTCAGGAGACCAGCAGGAGTCCTGCAGACAGTGGGATGAAAAACTTCTGCTTGGCGACTTTCATTGTGCATTTTGAATGATGGTTCAGATGTGTAAGGGCTTTTCCAGTGTTAAAATAATTTCTGCTGTAAATTTCACACTCCTGACAGGGTGACTACATCCAGACTGATACACTGCAAAAATAATAAAAATAACAGCTTTCACCACCCAGAAACAAGCAAATATGTATCAACTGAAGCAGTAAATGTCTGTAAGGGTTTTCTTTTTTCTGCTTTTGTAACTCTGGGGCAGGATATCAGTATCAGCTGTAAGAGAAAGGCTGCCTGCACACTGCATTTAGATCTTGAACACACAAAGGGGTGCGCAGACCAGTGAGAGTACAGAAGTCAGAGTTTTGCAAAAACATTCTTTTTTTTTTTAACTGGATCCTATGTTGGAGTTGTAGGCAGGGAAGAACAAGACACTTTTTGTGCACATATTTTAAGTTCGCAAGGGCAGCGATTCTCAAACGTTCCCCCAGACAAGAATTTTGTTCTTTTTGTGTCCTCAACCTCGAGGTTCTGTCTCTCAATCCATGCTCTCCACAATGGCACTGCACGGAGCAGCACGCTTTGTCAGGACACTGCACTGTGCCACCAGGAAAAGCAGCAGCTCCCCAACTGCTCCCTGCACAGGCTGTGGGAGCAGAGCAGCTTCCTGCACTGGGAAATGGGGCAGCAGCAGTGCTGTGAGCTGCACACTGCCTGCATTTCAGATGCCTGCACTGGGTAATGGGGCAGCAGCAGTGTTGTGAGCTGCACACTGCCTGCATTTCACTGCTGTGGGAAGGATCTGCACCTGATCTTTGACTTACACATCACGTAGCCTGTAAAATAACAGAGCAAACCTGACCTGGTGAATTGGCCGCTGTAGGGGTGACACCACGGCCTCTGAAGCATCTTGTGGAATATTTATCACCAAGTTTTTCTGGCAGGCAGAGTAACTGTGGTACAGGCTGAGGTGGCACCTCTCTTGATAATTGCATGGGCTGTAAACTCACACTGGAGACTTCCTAAGGACAACTGTGTCCTGTGTCCAGGAAGCCAGAGATGGAACCGACATTGCAAGCTTAAATCTAAGATAAAACTCATCAGTGGCTGCAGAATTATCACTCTCTCAGCAGCCAAGGACCTTCTCCACACAACTCAGCTCAGCACAAGCCCGTCCTGCACCTGGTGCTCCATGAGGGACCCTTTGTGGATGTGCCAGCCTGGCCCTGGGTAAGCCACACCTCACAGAGGCAGGAATTCCTCCTGCCCTGCTCACACAATGCTTACACCTCAAAGACTCCTTGAGCAGTATTTGAGTAGCTTGACAATTCCATCTTTAGTGGTTATTACAGTGCAAGTTTTACCTGTAAAAATGCTTGTGCCAAATTAGATAAATATGTAAATAACCCCACTCCATATCTTTAATAAAATTTAATGTATTCTTGTATTTATATTTAATAAAACATATGAAACACTAAATGTAACTGTACCCATGTACAATAAACAAACTCACAGCTTTCTATAGCAACACATATGCTGTTGGACTCAGCAAGCAATTTCTATAGGGGTAGGGTGATAAATTTCCATCCATACTTCTAAACACGTGTCTCAGAGCATTAATGTCTACTTTAATTACTGTGCCAAGCAGATGAGCACATAATAGCAGCTATCATTTCAGAACTTCACAGACATGGTTCACTATTTGAAAAAACCACTCTTAGATGAACATTTGCTTTACAAAAGCAGCACACTCTTGATCTTATTGATGTTGCTTAATTTTAAAATCAAATCACAATTTCATGATACTCAGTATTGTTCTTAAAGTTATGCAATTACATGACACCTAACAATTTTTAAGACTAAGTATATCTCTAACCCTTGTGTTTTATGCTTAAAACCTGTATCTCAGCAGCTCAAAAACCACTCTGCAAAGAAACTCTACAGTGCTTTAACATCTTCTAGCATTTAAACCATGACATGATTTTCAAACCCAAGCTGACATTTTTCTAAATTAATACCTGAAATTAGTAATGCCATGCTATTAACCCAGGAATCTGCTGTGATGGCCAAGGCCAGCGAACAGCATCAGCTCCTGGCACTGCTTCCAGCTGATGGTCAGCAAAAATACCCACACCCCTTAAGGGGGCTGGACAAGAGCAACATGGCTCACAGGGAGCCACCCAGCCTGTCCTGGTGCCAGTATCCCATGGGACAGCCTGGCTCAGCCCCAGCACTGTCCCAGAGGCTCCTGTGCCACTCCTCAGCCTGCTGAGCAATGCTGCAGTGTAAGCAGAATGAGAAGGACCCCCATGATGACCATGAGCCCTGTGAGAATGGGCTAAGGGACTTCAGGAGGCTTTGGTGACAGCCTCTCCACACCCAAGGGGAGGCCAGGAGAAGCCAGAGACAGGTTATTCACAGTGGGGTGTGGTGGGAGAACAAGGGACAACAGACAGAATTTGAAATAAAAAAGGTTCAGGTTAGAAATAATAGAAAACCTTTCTGCCATGAAGTCAGCCAAGCAGTGGAAGGGGTGGCACAGAGAGGCTGTGCAGTCTCCATGCTTGGAGGCTTTCATGATCTATAACTGGACAAATCCTTGAGCCACCTGGTCTCAGAGCTGGCCAAGCTTTGAGCAGGAGGCTGGACTAGGTGCCTCTCAAGGTCCTCCCACTCTGAAGGATGAGCCCATGACTGCCCTGTGCTGCTGACCATGTTCTCTGGAGCTCATCTCTTCTCAAAAGATTTTATTTGCTCTGTTCATTTCTTAGAGACCCTTACTCTTGCCAGCCTTCAGGCCCTGGAAAAGTGTCTTATCTGACACCAGTGGGATTTTTTTCCCTCTAAGAGTCAACAGCTTCAGACAACTGAAGCCCAAAGAATTTTAGCAAATATTCTACAGTTCACGGGTTGGTTTTGGACTTAATTGTTCCTATACAATGAGTAACAACACACACAGAAAGCATTTAACATGCACAGCAGAGGAGTGAAATACTAGTAAAAAAGTTTTACTCATCATGAACAAAATTAAATTTAATTTAGGACATTTTCCCCTCATCTTCTAAAACATACAACCCCATAACTCACCCTGACATATCCTTTCTCACTGGGGTCAAAACAGCAGCTGAAACTGCTGGTATAAATGTATTTCCATTACTTTCCTCCTGCGTATGTTCTACATTTTCAGCTCCCAAAGCACAGTGCAGAGATGAGGAACAGCCCTATGGCAGCTTCCATGCAGAACAGAAACCCAGAGCCCACTGCCAGCCTGGCCCACGGAGCAGATTTCCACACGTGGGTCTGTTTTTATGGCTGCTGGAACACCGAGCACAACACCACCAATACAAGCATACACAAGGGAACCAGGAAGCAGCAGTGCTGAGCTACCTAGAACCCAAACTATCTGCCATCTAAAAATGCTCCTTGGGCTCTTACATGAGGTCCTGGGGACATTTTGGTACACAGACTTTACTGCTCACGTCTAAAAATAGGACGGAGGGAACTCACTGAAAAAAGTCTTACAAGTGGTATGAAATCCACAGCTATAACAGGTGATCCCAAAGCAGCTCTCATACACAGTTAGCACAAACCTACCGTACTCATATTAGAAGACCACCTTCCTAAGGCAACTGCTTTGGTTCCTGGAATGCTTCTGATTAATGTCTTTGTCTTGTCCAGCTGGGCCCTAACTCCATTTTGCCAATGTGTATAATTTTCCCTTAGAAAATAACAAATGGACAAATCAGGTTCCAACCTCTGGAACCAAGATATAACTGAGCTCCATAAGCTATAAAGGGGTTCCAAGCTATGGCAAACAAATCCCTCAAGGCTCACTTAGAAAAAAAAATATAAAAACACAGGTCTAAGCTTGCCAGACTGTCTGCCTCTCACATTCACAGAAACCCGCCTCAGAAGAAAAAAAAAAATCTTTATTATGTATGAGGTACAGACCATCTGCGATGGGCTTTGAGAGCCAACTTAAAAGTGGGGGGGAGGAGAGTGTTCCCAACTGCATTCACAGTCAGTGAAGAGCTTGAGACTCAGCAGCTGTCTGTGAGCAGGGAAGAGGTGGTGGGTCAGGATGAATGGGGCTGCACAGGACCTGCCAGGGTCAAGGATGTAAAGGCACATTGTTACAAACAAACTGTGTGTAGAGGCATATGGAGAACAGCAGCAAGAACCAAGAAAACCTCGTGGGCACAGGAAGATCATCCCATAAACAAGGAGTTCTAGGATTGCTGCTTCCCCGTCACTGTGGAAAAGTAAGGGATGATAATATTATTCCTGTGGTGGGAATACAGACTGCTGAACGCCTCATGACATGGGAAGTAAGAATGGCAACAGCAGTAAACTGGTAGCAGCAAAGAATATGGGAGGCCTTTCTTTTTTACCCTTTCTTTTAGAGAATTATGCACATCTTTTCATATTAGTCTTCAAAATTTTCATAAATCTTTTGACACCTCTTTTCACTACTCCACTACACATATCTGTATTAGCCATTTACTGTTATGCATACCAAACAGCTCAATAACATTTCATTTCTGAAAAGGAAAAAATAACTTTGTTTTTTAATTTTAACCACCGAAACTAGAGTTAGATTTAACACTCCCCGCCCAAAAAACCCCAAATCCCATGAGAACATTTTCTGACTAAACCCATGAGAACATTTTCTAACATCTAGCAGATTGCTATGCCTTTGTGTGTTTGCAGCTCAACAAACAGGATAGTTCCTTTGGCTGTAAATGAACTGTGACCAGGTAAATATGAGTAAACCCTTACAAGTGACTGTTGCTGATGCTGTCAGGAAGCAAATCTATTTACACCTCTACTCAAGCCAAAATCATCACAAGCATTTGTCCCGTTACATAAAGTTTTGCTGGCTTTTTAAACACTACAAATCAAACCCTGCACTCACTGATATCCCCGGCTAAAACTCACTCGTGCCTGTGAGGCCAGGCTGTCACCTGGAATGTGAATGTGTGTATGGGCTGATCCTGTAAATACTTACCAAGGGTGGAAGGGGTGAATCTCGTTGCCACACACCCAAGTCTCTTTTCCCAACGGGCTGCTCCACCTGGCTGCTGGAGATGAGGTGAATCCATGCTGAATCCATGGGCTCAGAGCTCGGGCGTGCCGCAGCAGCTCCGCGGCGAGCAATGCCCTTCCAAGGGCCAGAGCTGGACCTGCGGGTTTGAATGAGGCAGCTCAGGTGCAGGTTCTGCTGAGGAAGCACTAATCCCCAGGGAAAGGGTGGGGTGGGGAGTTTGGGGCAGGAGTAACTCCAAGCAGCTCCCAGGAGGCTTGCCAGAGGTTGTCTGCCAGCGCCCCAGCTTTGCTCCTGCACGGAGCCCGCGCATGCCGAGACCTCCAGCGACATCCACGCCTGCACAGGAGGCTCAGGCCTGGTTAAAACTTAGGCACCTTCCCAATGGGCACGAGGATATCACTTTCACTTTGCTCAAGCACTACAAAGACCAGGAGAAACAGTGCAGGAGTGTTGTGCTTAAATTTGCTCATTTATTTAAAATAAGGTAAATTTTGCATACCCACACCAATATCTGTAGAAAATTTGCTGCCTGTGCCCCTGCTACTCCACACACTGCATACACTAAGCACCAATTCAGATGAGCCCTTGCTATGAGAATGCCTTTTTACCTACCTATCTAGGAACATGGCTATGCCTCAGCAGGGAATTTCAAGTTCTTTCCCAGACTGTTCCTGAATCCAACTGCAACCTGTTTATTTTGACCTCAGTTCTAAGAAACTGTTGATGCCACGGTAGAAATATGCTGTGTGTTCCAACAGGCAACAAACAGTCCTAATGAGAGCACACTCCATCTGTGCTGCCAGCGCACACAGCCTCAGCCTATAGCTCCGATACGCTGGAGCTGAGCGTGCAGGGACGAGCTCGTGCTGCAAGGGATGTCCTGGCACGGCACAGCTCCCCAAAACAGGCCTCTGGAAGAGTCCCCAGCCAGCCAGGGTAGGCACCAGCAGCACTTGAGTTCTCCCCTCCCCGTTCTGAGTTTGCAGAGTACGGGCTTTTAGGTTTTTTTAAACGTTTCCAAACGACAAAGTAAAGAAAGCTGACTTAAAAACTGCCCGGTGCTCTCGAAAGGTAGGAGTTAAAGCGTGCAGAACATATGGCACTATTTACAGCCAGCCTCCACACTGAATTCAAGGGAATTTTCCATCAGCCTCATACTCTGCAAAAGGTACATTACAGAAAAATGCATGTGGGGATCCTTTAATTTCTCTTGCATCTTCTCTTATAAGATGCAGCTGGGGAGCAACACCCACTGGTATTGGTAGCATGAAACGGCGATCCTTTCCTGTTACCGACGTCTGGTACAAATTACCATGGATTTAGAGGCACTATATAAAAGACAGTGCTGATTTGTTTCTAAATTTGTATCTTGATTAAACTGTCAGCCTACAGCACAAATGCAGGGCTCACCTGACTTTAAAATCCTACAACAATGAATTATCCAAGAAATGCGGTACAATTTGAAAATGCTTATAAATGGATCAATACTATATTTTATGTTTAGATTTTTACATCTTGGTCATGCCAAATGAAATGGAATAAAAGCAGCATTTTATATTCAAACTGTAAACTCAGTTTGTTCCAAATAAAACTGTATGTGAGGAGAGACTGTGAAGCAGGATTTTAGAAACCACTAAGCTGCCCAACAGAATAACAACGGCATTATTATTTTCAGAATTATTTTTAACTGTGTTGTGGCAGACAAAAAAACAGATATAAAGGGCCAAAACTCCTAATCGCAGGAACTTGCATGAAAACTTGTATAGATCAGATCAGTGTTTTTCAGCATTTACCCCTGTAAATAGAGCAGAATTTGGTCTCATCCACTAAAGTGTAGTAATTTACCCCGGAACAGCTTCAATGATACTGAATATATTTTAACTATCCAGAATTACAACATTTAGGATTAGTGCTGTAAACACTAAATAGGCATTGAGGTCTAATGAAAGAAAAGGTCAACATAAATATGGTGCAGCAAAAGTGAGATCAGCCATGCAGAACTTCCAAAAAGTAGCTTAGGAATTAAACTACTATTATTAAAGCTACTATTATTGAACTATGACTGTCAGAACTTTCACAGTTTATTGAACCATTCTGCATAATGCAAATATTATAAAACAGAATAGATCAGTTTTCTATCATGATTACAAGCCACTGCTGTTCCTAAAGCTTCTGCTTTTTTAACTGATGTTCTTGTATGTTCGAACACAATTTTTCTACTTGCTTTTACATGGTATCCATGAAAGAAAAGAGCTATTCTAAATTAATTAAACAACATACACCCTTCCAGAGAGGGAATATATGATAAAAGTATTACACAGCGAAGTTCAGGCATATTTTTGTACTCTCAAAAGAGGGTAATTGATCCTCCCCTCTCCCCAGTTTCAAATGTGGAACTTGGCTGCTATAGGTTCTTTCCCACACAAATCAAGTCCTAGCTCTTTTGAATTGAAACAATATGGAATGATTATTGTGGGAAATTTTTTACTGTTACTGTAATTTAAAACTTTCTGTACCCAATTTTGCATTTTCTATAAATCAAAAACCCATTTCACTTAGGGCTACAATTAAACAGAGGAAATCAAAGACTAACTTCTAAGCAAGTCTTGCTATTAATCATAGGACAAACTAGTAGTACAACTACTTTTACTGCAGTTCCTTTCTGCCTGAGAACTACATTTTCATCTGAAGCTCGAGCTCTTTGGAGGAGACTGTGCCACAGATGAGACAAATTAAACAGAGGGACAGCAAATGAGAGAGCATCATGTGCTGTTGGAGATGAGCCTGCCCAGCAGTCCAGCACCAGCACAGAGACAACTGCTCAGGGCCTGATGCTGCCATCCCAGAAGCTACCATGCTTCTTCCTTCACCAGGAGCAGCCATGAAGTTGAGTCTGTTGCTTTACATATCTGAACTGAAATCAGCATCTTTCTCCTTTTAAAAGAAGAATTTACAAAAGCAGTTGATTTCAACACCAAAGTTCGTATTGAAAACAGGACACACAAAGGCAGAATTAAAATCAGAGGGCAAAGTGAAACCACGTGGAATATGGAAACGTAGGTCTTCTGTTTTTTCAAATTGGAAATCAAATTATGTATTTTTATTTTCTAAGAAGAAAAAAATGCATATTGATTGCTAGACTAAATAAAACATGAATTCTCAAATGAACAGAAACATGTCTCACCCAGCTGTCCTTATTTTTTTTCTCTCTCTCTCTGTTTCTCAAAGAGAAAGTTTTATGCAATTTCTTTTTTTTTCATGTATTTTAGGGAGAGGTTTAATGTTTCATGGTGTTAGTCTCTGTAAAACTCCTAAAGAGGTACAAGTCATACAAGTCATCTATTTGCAGCAGTACATCTACAATAAGTGATACTAGTAACTTATTCATAAAATATATGCTCTAAAGAAAAATTGACTTCCAGTTAAATAGTCTGCAATATATATCTTACATGCTAAAGAGGAGCCTTTTACCAAAGGCAAAGTAAAATTCAAATGTATCTTGTAAAAAATTCCACCTTCTAAAATCAGACACTAAGAAAACAGCTGTGAGGAGTTTGAGGAGTTACTGGAAGGGCTTCTTACACAAACAAAACAAAACCTTCCCAACACTGACTTGCTACTCTAACAATGTCATTCCACAAAACATTAATGGAAACTGTTTCACCTCTGAGCAGAATTAGATGTCAAAAGTAATGACTTACGGAGGCTATAGATTGAAACATTGTTTTACCATTGATTTTCTTGCTAACTAAGGTCTCTCACTTTCTCACCACTCTCATTATCTCTGACAATGAACTCCTGCAGCAATTGATGCATCTGTTTCTCGAAAAGTGCACTGAAACCATGTCAGTCTGGCACCAGGAGCTCCCAGGCCTTTGCTTCAGGCTGCTGAAACCTGCTCACCCCTTTGAGCACACCTTTCACTGAGGACAACAAGGAGCTTCTTTTGCCTTCCTCTGATCCGAATATCAGTCAAAGGCAGGCTCTGACCACACAGGAGGTGCACGAGCAAAACAAGGCCTGCAAACACAGCTTTGCCTGCCAGGAATGTTGGAAAGATGGGATGTCAATTGACCTAAAGTGCAAAGAAAGAAAGAGCAGGGAAACCCCAAAAATCCAACTCAGAAGTTTGGAAGTCTCATGCAAAGAGTACGAAAAAAATCTGGAGCACTCACTTCATGTAGAAAGCTACAAACCCTGCCCAGCTCCACAGTCCAGACTGGAACATCTACACCTTCTCTTTTTCTGTTTAGGTTTATCACATTAATTTCTCCCATTTGATCTCAACTGATACTGCAAACAAGGGAGGGGAACTGCCTGCACTGGCCAGGTTACACTCCCCTGGTGCTCAGGACATCCATGTGCAGCTGGGCCTGGAAGTGGGAATGAGAGTCCAGGACCAGCAGTTACCAAAAGCACCCCGAGACAGCTGGAGGCACCAAAACAAACACCAGCACCACAACCTAGGGGGCCCAGCAGCACTCACCCGAAGATTTTCAGAGCCATTAATGATCGGACTATAAAGCTGCCAAACTGGGCAGAAGAATACTGGGAAACATTTTAGAGAAGTCTGGCTGCAGGACTCCTGTATTCCTACCTTTGGTTCAAAGCACTGCTTTGCCACTCAGCACCAAGCAGCTGTGGATGAGGGGAGAGGACATGGAGAGAGGACACAGAGAGGCCCAGTCTGGGACTACATGTGGGTGCACAGGTCAGTCCTGTGCATAAGCACCTGCAGGATTTGGTTTTCACAGGCACATTTATTAAAAATGCAGGGAAAAACTAAACCCAAACAGCTTTTCCAGTGCTCCTGAAACACTCTGGCCTCCTGGAGCCATCCACACGGTGGAACCAGCGTGGCTCCATGCACTCAGTTGCCCCTCACTGAGCACCCCATGTGTGTCTGGGGCACTCCAGGGTGGCCATGCCCTTGGGGAATGGACACTGGGCACAGAGTGACCTGGACATCTGCTGCTCCAGCCACTGCAGTGCCACAGTATGGATAAACTTCCCTCCTGGCACCCAGAAACCAAGCTCCTAGTGCAGACAGAGAAGAGGCTGCTGCTGCAAAAAAAGAAATCCTAAACTCAATTGCATTTAAGCAAGGAGTAGGATAAAAAGAAGGAATTGTCAGAGAGAAAAAAAAGAAAAAAAAGAGCCAACAAACAAAACGTGGAAAATGTGCTTGTGTCTTTATTTTTAAAAGTTGCCTCCCAGCTTTCTGTTCCGCAGGGAGCACATAAAATGTTATGATTTTTAAGTTTTAGTTTTCATGGTCATTGTTTAGTATTCTGTAAAGGTCTGGAGGGTTGGTGGTTTTTTTATTTCTTTATGCAATGATCTTAACTAACCCCCTATACAATCTTAATATGCTATCAAGATACTGGATTTTAATTACTTGCATAGCAGAACCCTAAACTGGAAGGACAAGAGACCAGGCAATTTCACAGCATCTTTCTCCCAAGCTGTTCTGATCAGACTTGGACTTGGGGGTCTATTGATGCAGATGCTGAGTGGGTTAGTCTCTGCTATTATTTATCAATGCACAAAACAGAGTGAATAATTGACAAGACAGTGATGATGAAAGAAACCTCATGGCAAGCAATACGTAATCTTTCCACTTTGGCATGGAATACCAGTGAATTTTGGGAGGCAAGGCCTCCCAAAGCTATGAGAGAAAGCCTCCATTCAAAGGCAGTCAAGGTCTAGAACAGCAGCTACACCCCAGATCCAGGCTATGAGAAGTCCCTTGTGCAAGGCAGTGCTGGACCCCTCAGATTCTGCAGGCTCTGCTTTCTGAGCAGCTCTCCCTTCCCAGATCAGTGTTCTGTGCTGTGTGTTTGCTGTACCAATTTCTTTCAGACATCAGCTGTTTCTCACAGCTGAAATCTGATGGGCAACACCAGATTTATCTCCAGCTTACAAGGGGAGGTGCTGAGGCACGGAAGAAGGAGGAAACTTGAAGAGGCTCTCACTCTTACACCCAAGGCTGAGTGAAAAAGAATCTCCCAACTTCTCACTCACTTTACCAGGCAAGGACACCACAATTCCCACATTCCACTTCATCAAGGCCTAATTTCTTGACAGTAGCACACCTAGATGCATATTTTACAAATTAAAGGCTATTATAAGAAAAGATAGAAAAATTTCTAAATGAATTCCGTGATCAAAAGAATCTGCAGTCCCAGAAGTGTTAACTCCAGTGATCTTGATGGCACAATATAAATTATCCTTTGTACCTATTATTTATTCCAGTAATTTCTACAGTAGCAGCTCATGGTACATGACAGACAGAAAAAAGCTGGGGGCTGTCTGAAGTGAGTAGGGCTTAAACTTTTTGCAGGCCTTGAACTAGTCATCAGCATGAAGGTGAAATTCACTCTGTGAAGAGTGGCTTTATTTTTTTTAATTGCCATTAGAAGCAATACCCACTCAACAGCCACTGGTCACCTGTGGAAACTTCTTCATCCTGAGTGCTCTACAGAAATGCTCATACAGAGCCAGAATAGAGGCTGCAAATGCACTGGCAAAGTGATTTTTCAGCTTGATCTCTTGGTGTTAATTGAATTGTAAGACTTTTCTATTTGTTCTTCCACTATTTGAAACCTTAAAGCTAATATACACATTTACTGCGTGGGCCTCGTTTTCCACAGATCAGTGTTCAGGAGGGCTTGTTAGCACTTCCTGCTGAACCTTCAGCTGCTCTTCAATTTAATGTTTTAGGTTAGACTGTATCTCAGGAGGAACACACTGATGGCAAGAAAAGTTACAAAATTCAGGAACTGAATACAGGCACACTCACCCCTCTTTTCCAGGTGAAATCTGACCCACCACCAGGCCTGTGTGGACTCTGGCGTATTCAGCTCAGCAGGCATCAAAAGTTAAAAGGCTTGCAGCAATTATTTCAACAATTATGGAATTTTAGTGCTTCTGTGTCCAGCCCAGAACCTTATATGGGTGCAAACCAGCCATATCCAACTGACACTGTGAAGAAATCTATTTTGGGAAGAGAATTATGCTTATACTTTAAGTTCCTTCTGACTTGATGAAACTAATTGTAAGATGCGGCGCGCGGTGTCACCGACCAAAGGGACCTGCATCAGGAAGGACAGACACACATGGAGGAACCTCCCACAAACAGGAAGGTCTCCTTAGAAAATTACAATTATTCTGTGTTCACTCCTGACTTCCACTCCGGCCTGCTCCTTACAACAGGTACAACAACCTTCCAGTTGGCTTTCCTGTCCCAAATCAGCCCTCTCCTTGGAACTCTGGGCCGCCTTGCTCCCAGCTGGCTGTACCTGAAACCCTGTGCTATTCCTTAATAGATTTTAATTAATTAATTAAATAGAAATCCCTAATCTTCTCTTAAGCAACACTGTTGAGTTTTGATTCCTGAAAGCAAAATGCAAGCGCCAGATAGATATCATTTTTATGCTGTTAAATACCACCCCCAAAACCAGTTTGTGTTATAGAGAAGTAATCACTACTCTAAGTACTGAACAGCATCTTCAATGTATACATGTGAATATTATACATTAAACTGCACTTTTATTTACACCAAATAGCAGTGCACTCATAGAAAAAATAATCAGATCTCATACATGAGACATATATATAGTAGAGTAGGTTATACTTTAAATGAAATAATTTCATAGAGACATTCAAAGGTACCAATAAGACAGTAGAAATAATTGTTTTAGTATAATTTAAAATGTAAATGTCATGTAATATGTAATTTAAATGTAAATCTGCACCTTAAACCTTCAATCCATCAATGTAAATCTCCATTTAAGAAACAAAATTTCCATGTGATCATGTTAATTCCTCCTTCTGTAATAATTATAGAATGAGAAACATATAACCTTCAATTAAAAACTGGTAACTAGCTATCTTCATAACAGTTCAAGTTGAAAAACTGTTTTTATAAAATAGTTACTAATAAAAATAATTTTTTAAATGTTAATTATTTGTTCACATAATAACTAAGCAATCAAAAAAACCCTACATGTCACACTGCATAAAAACCAAAACTAAACCTCACGATAAACCACTGCAGCAAAATTATTTATGTGCTTTGGGCCTGTGACAGAGCTTCCATCCATTTTGGGATGTGGTCAATTCCTTCCGTGCACCCTGCAATTCATAAATGCGCGCTGGAGTAGGAAGAACATTGATGTTGTGTCCCTTAAAACCAGAAAGCAGGACCCTGACACTCCTTGGGTTAAACTGCACAAAGCAAGGAGGTACAAAAGCTCACTGCCCAAGTCCAAAGGTTGTGCAGAATGTGGAGTTCTTTAAATGCACTTTAAGAGTCATTCGAGTTCAGGCTTCCTGCATCAGGTTTTTAAATTAGTGTCAGTTGGATATGAGCACAATCCAAAACCCTCTGGTATCTGTGGGAGACTTTCCACTGACTCAGGACTGGATATACTATTTTGTTTCCTATAGACAAATTAGACAATACATCTTATCTGCCAAAGGTAACAAAACTATCATGAGAACTCTCCTTTCTTTAAAAAAAAAAAAATTGCAACCAGAGAGAAAAATAAATATATATATATAAAAAAAGAAGAAAATAAAGAATGATTTATCAAAGAGGAAAATCTTTTGAAAATGATACTTGCTGTATATACAAATGCAGAAATAAATATACCAGAGCTCTTTGTGTTTGGGTAGCAAAACAAATACAGTGATCAAAATCTCTTGGATGCAACAAAACATCCTAGCCTTCTGCAGACTGCACTCCAATAAAAAGCAAGAGCAGCTCTGAGAAGATTGCCAATGCATTTAGAAGTCCATGTCAAAGCTTCGTGCTCACCAGCACAGAACTGCCTGAACTGAAACAACTGTCCATCTGAGACACTGTCAATATTTGTAGCTGCTTTATGGTTATTACATCCTGCAGATGAAAATGCAAATGAACTCTCCCACAGAACAACCCCTCCTCGATCACCTCTGCTCCTGCGATTCCATGAGACCTTACTGTGAGCAGTGCTTTAGAAATAATAACAACGTAACTTGTGTCAAAAAAGCAGCATTTGGTGATCACTTTTACAGACCCCTCGAACTGACTCCTCTCTCTGAGGAATTAACTCCAGTGTGAAGCACCTCGGCCTAGCAGGGCTGTGAAAAACAAAAATGCTCTGCTCTCACATATTTCTCTAAGCTACTCTCCCCAGCATCAAAATAAATAGACTTGATGGTGCTGCTCCTTGTTTTCCAGCTCCTGAGATCAGCTATTTGCAGGGTACTTTCCTACTTTTGAAACTACACAAAATGAGAAAAAAAAATTAGAGAAAAATAAAGAAAGCAAGACCAGTCTAAATAGTGCTACTTTTTCTAATTTGGCACTCCAAAAATATTTGCCTCTGTAGTTATAAAACCATGTGAACACTTTTATTATTGAAATTGTAGCTGTCCTCTGGAAATATCTGCTTACATTGACAAAGGAACTTCTGGAGCTGAATGAATGCCACAGCAAACATATCTGTGTGAAGGTATCTGAATAAATGGGCAACATGCTAAGTGTCCCTCAGATTTAAAGTGTGGCAAAATATCAGTCAGCAATTCAAATGCAATCAATCAAGGGCTGTAGAAAATGATGACTTAATTAATATTTGATAAAGGTATATTGGTTATTATAATAATAAATTCGTTTTTCCTTAGCTCCTCTTCCTTCCCCTTTGCAAAACGTTCAATCGGTATGCAAAGCAATTTACTTTTCTATTTGTGCTTTAACAAGTTTGAAAAGAGCAAATCACTTTGAAACTCCACAGAGATTGGACAGGAGCTAAATGTTTTCCTTGGCAGATAACAGGATACGACGGTTGAGGTTAATTTAAATTTACGTGTGTAAAAATAAATAGGCAGTACATTGCCATCTCAAATCTATACACTCCTTCCAAAAAGGCTGACCTAATTTAAATGAAGAACGCATAAGGTAATGCATCAGCTACATACCAAATATTGACCCAACATTCCCTCTTTTTTATTCATAGAACACTCATTTGGAGCACCAGTGAGATAAAGCTCTCTGAAGCGCCACCCTGCACTAACCCCCCCTCTTTTTTTAAAGCAAAACAACAAAACATGATTCATGCTTAAATGTGTATTTTGGAGCATCATGCCTAGACAATTTTTATGAGACTTCTGAAAAGTTTTGTGGAAGACCCTGAAAACCACTATAGCAGTCAGATCTTTATTTGAAACTATTATGTATATAGTCTTAATCCAAATCCCATTTGGAGTCGGTGGAAAAAGCCCCGTCGCCTTCAGAGGCCTTTGGATCAGATCCTTTGTTTCCAGAGGTACAGAACAACAAATTTCAAATGTATGGAAGAACAAGGAGTATGCAACTACTAAATAAATATTAACACTAATCTGTGAAAAAAATACAGTTTTTATAAAGGGCAACTCAAAATGACGAGATCTCATATTTGATGGTATATTTTTTTTAAAAGACAGGCTGCAAAGGGCCTGATCCTGGGCATTTTATTGCTACACATCTCTCTACAAATGAAGGCGTCTTGAATAGAATTATGTTCTACTTTGGAGATCATAAGCCAAATTTAAATAAAACCCTTCTAGAACTGGAGATTAAAAATATCCACTGTGAGTGCAGAGGAATACCTGTGGACAGATTTCTGCACCATTCCTAAGAGAATCACAGGCTGGTTTGCTCTCCTGTGAGAAGTTACAGGCCAGATTTATTAGTGATTCCACAAACGTGCACACAGACTACATCAGGGAATATCTGGTGGAGGGGTATTGCTCCGAAGCCCATCAAACTCAGCTCAATAGAATTCAATGTGTAGTGGCTCAGGTATGGGGTCAGATGCACAAACAAGAACAGATCTGCACAGCCCAGCACAGTTTACTGCACACAAACTCAGGACTTGCAGAAGTGCGCGTGCACTTCCAAACACCTATCCGTCCATTTTCTGTCTGCTGGGATCACTCTGCTGGGGAATGCCTATTGTGCTGGCTACAGGGATTCCAACTTTTTGTCTTGTGGCTGTAAACGTGAGTCTAGCTAGCTGCAAGCACACTGAATAAATGAACACTTATCTCTGCGACAATCAAACGCGCTGGGCGAGCACACGCGGCACCAACACGCATGCGGCTATGAAGAAACACGCTCCACAGTGTGTCTTGTTTGAGAAACAAAAGACATGCGATTGTATTTTTAAATTATTTTTCCCTCCCTTCTCAGACAGGTACAGGCGCCATAAATCAGCGTTGGAACTGTGGCAGCATGGCTTTGTTGTGCATCTCAGACCTGCACAAGCACCACCACCGCGGGGGGAGGAGGGAGGGCTGATTGCCGGCACCTGCTTCAAGCTGCGAGGGACTGATGCAGTTAGCAAGAAAAATGCCTAATTAGAGAGCATTTCCATTTTCCTGAGGGAAGGTGTCACCATCACAGGCCTGCCCCTGCCCTGAGCACCCATGTGCACGGCAGACTCGGAGCACCAAGGCCCTGCCAAGGTTTATGGAACATGTGGCACACGGACGGAGGCCGAGTGCAGCACAGAACCCATTCTGCTCACAGGGGAGCTGATGAAGTGCTGAGTGGATGTGAATTACATCCCCCCCTCCCCGTCAAAAAATAAAAAAATCTGGGTTTTTTTTTCCCAAGAAAACTGGATGAAACATGGCATTCCTTCCACTCTTTATTTCTCCTTAGCTGCTACAAAAGGTTTATGAATACTTGGCATGTACTATGAGAAGACAGTGCTGTACCCATAGAGCCACACAAAATACAATTCAGCCTCACAGTCCTACTCATCTTATAAATTCAACAAAGAACAGAACCCCGGACTGCACCCACATCTCAAAGAGCTAACTCCCGCTCCATTCTCTTTCCCTTTCTCCTCTCCACCTCCTCCTCCCTTTTCCCACAAAAAAATCCCTCTTACCCCAATCCAAACCTCGCAACGTTCATCCAGACAAAATTCCAATTAATTTAAAAAAGTTTAGCCAGAGAGCCCACTTGCTGTCTCTGGCAGCAAGGATCCCATGGTAGCCAGCCTGCCTTCAGATCCTGCTCCTGTGGGATCACTGCTGTGCCATGCTCGGAGCTCAGCTCTGCCCAGCACTCCGCACCCCTCCCAGGCCTACAACACATGGACCTTGCCCTCGTGCTCCCCTCGTTCTCCACACTAGTACGTAAAAAGCCAGATTTTCAGCCAAGATAGGTGGGAGGTTAAGAAGAGACAGGTCATTTATCAGAAACTCCTTGAATTTCCTTTTGGAGGACAAAATTCCATTTCGAGGATTGAGATGAGGGAGAAACACGTATTTTGCCCCCAACTCGGTCCATCTTAGATTATTTTCACTGTGTTTCACTCAATTATTACCTGAAAATATGCAAAACTTCATAATTACTATCTGAAAATATGCCAAACTTCACCCCAGACAGCTATAAAAAAAATCTTTTAATTAAGCAACGTATTGTCTATGATTTTTGGTTTTCATTCCATGCACCAAACATTTTGTACGAGAATATTGCCACTCCAACAGAAAACATTTTCAAAATGTAAATGCTCCAGCTCACATGCTCTGAAGACATTCATCTGAAGGGCTGAATAGTTCTATCAGCAGTTATTTTTCAAGTTACAGACTAAAAATAATTTTAAATTTAAACCCTGGAAATTGCCAATCTAATGAACAGATTTTAATCCCCCTTCAATTAACATGCACATGGTCTTTCTACACTGCTATGTTAATTTTCAGCACACTTATAGAAACCCTCACTGTGAAATAAACCAGGCAATTCTGCTTTACTTTCAGAGGTCATTTCTAGCAAGCCACCATAAAATAATGAACTAATATGCGAGAAACAATTTTATATTCCTTTAAGCTAGCCCTCATCAACAAAACAGCCCCCAAATATTACAACCTAAGGATAAAAAAAAATCTTCTTTAGATAAGTAGCATCATCAGGAACAATATTGCCGAGTACTCTGAAATTTCTCAGTGAGCAGTGTTCAGCAGTTTGTGATTTTATAACAATGACTACGAGTTAAAACCCTCAACTAATATTTTATTTGCATTGTACCATGTAGCTGCTACAGGCCTCTAAAAACTACTTTGAAGAAATTAATTTTAGCTATCACCAAGCCATATGGTCCTAAATTCTTTTCTTAATCTATACAGTTCACTAAAACATTCTCTAGTTACTTTGAGCATGATCAGCCAATAAATACTGCTTTACTACTTACAGTTATGAGTTGTATTTCAGTTTATGTTGCCATAAAACACTTCTAAAGCAATGCCAATACAGAGATGGTTTTGATACAATGCTGTCCATGGCCTGAATTGAAAACTACTTTTGTATAAGTCACTAGGTATTTTCAAATTATTTTGGGTTGTTTTTTTTTTTTTGGGGGGGGGGGTGTTTGCTAGGTTTTGGGTTTTTTGGGATTTTTTCCATGGAGAAAACCCCCAAACTTATTTGTGTTTGGTCTATTACTTACTCAAAATCTTAGACATAAATAAAATTAACAGAAAAAGATTAAAATATTTCAGACAAGCCTCCCACTTTTTCCAGTGTGCAGAAAAAGCATTTTGGTTTAGAAGTATATATGAAAGGACAAGTTTCCTTACAAAGTATCCTAAAAATATATTTATTTTCAGATACTTTAATTTCCACATAGATCAGTCTATATAAAGAACTGAAAATACCTATTATCATAAGTCTGGCAATTTCACAGTAGTAATAAATCTTAAGTGTTTAACCGTCTGTCAAATTGCGCCTAACTCAGTACATCTCTATCCACATGCTACTTTGGTCTATAAATGGCATTACGCTAATATTTAAGTATTCTACTTAAAATAAATTCCTTCATTAAGACCCGAAGAGAAAGAGAGTGGGAGTGTGCGTGAGCATGTGCCAGGGTGCACACGTAAAAGATAAAAAGAAAATACATTTTCGGCACTTATGGACCTTTAAAGGCCTTGAAAAGTAGTATTTTTAAAATATATTATAAAAATGGTAATTAGAAACTAATTCTGAACAATTCCAGGTATTAAAAAATTTAAACAAAAATGCTGAAAATATTTACATTCAAATTCACGTTGCTAAGAAAATCAGGAAATGTAATTGTGATGAGGTACAATGACTGAAGAGCATCAGATAGTTACCTGCAAAGCCAGGAGTTGAGCAAAGCCACCAGGTCCCTTCCCTCGTATGTGTCCCTACAAATAAACCCCATGCACTGGCTGGTGGCTACGTTACAGCTGCTCTGCACAGGGATGCTTAATAATGCTTCATACAGACTGAAATATTAAATAAATGTAAAAAACTTGAACCGCCCAACTTTGTTTCTTCTCTTAAGCTCCCTTCTATTTTTATTTTTAAGAAGGGAAGGGGGAAGCGCCATTCAGGAAAGCAGCTATATTGTGCTCAATGAAGGCAGGACTGGCACAAGTCCTAGAACATTTGCATTCAGAAATAAAAGCTGTGATCGACCTTTGTCTGCTAAGAAAATGAAGCTTGCTGGTTTTAAAACAGGCTAGCGAAGGGAGGGGCAGACTCGATAGAGAGGGAGAAGAGAACCTAAAAAACAGCAACAATAGCAAATATTAGTCTATCACATCCTTAATAGGCAGCAAAGCGATCCTCCCGAATGAGCCTGGACCTCGCCGGGCTGAAAACGCACTCCTGGTTAATCATAAATTATCAGGCAGACGCGAGCCAATGTGCCGATCCCCACGTAGTTCCCGAAACTTGATTTTCCCACTTGGCATCCCCTGCGCTCCGGCGGGAGCAGCTTACCCTGGCAGNAAAAAAAAAAAGGGAAAAAAAAGGCATCCTCCCTTCACGCTCCCAAACGTCTGCAGAGGAGACGGGAATAAAAAGTGTGCCGCAACTTTCTCCTTCCCACCCATCGCACAGAAAAATGTTCAGCAAAAAGGCCGGTGGGGCATCAGCCCTTTCGCCAGCC
>VZTZ01044664.1:875533-891368 GCA_013400955.1 Drymodes brunneopygia | reverse complement strand
AAAAAAAAACAACAACAAAAAAAAGTATCGAGGAAAAAAAAAAGGTGGGAAGAAAAAGAAAGGAAAAATAACACATTGGGAAAAAAAAAGAAAATGTTTGATTTTAGAGAGTGATAAGCTGCAAAAAGTAAGCAAATATACATGAGGAAATCTTCACTGAAAACTTACAGTTTCTCAGATCTAAAAAGGGCTTAAAATTCCTTTATATTGTAAATTACTTAAAGGTTTTTAAACTACTCAAGAGCTGTCCAGTGACCAAGTTTTCTGGTATTAAATATCTATACTTTAATTACACCAGAGCGCAACAATCCTGAACAAAGTGAATGGCAATGCACACAAAATTTACATACAGCACAAATTCCTTTGTGTTTTTTTGGTAATGAAACGTTAGAAAAGATGAAAAAATTGCATAAACTGTAAAAAAATAAAAAGGGATTTCTATTACAGTATCACTTTCATAGCATAGCTGGAATTACTCACTACACGGAGAGACAATCCAAAATGGTTGTAGATACAGCATTCTGTTTGTTAGCTGAGTGTATCAGGTCTATTTATGTAGCCAGCTTCAGCTCTACAGTTCAAGTTACCATTTCTTTTGAGCCCATTAAAGGTAAAATATATGGTACATAAGGTGCACCTTAGACTGGCTATCTAAAGGATAACTGGAATTTCACACAAGAACAGTATATTGGCACTGGTAAATTTAAATCCCTCTCCTTGAAAAAAAACCCTCCTAATATGAAAGATATTGACACATTATTGTTATAAACAAATATAATGTCATGAGAATAATGAACCTACTGGAAGTATTCATATATTTATCCAGCCAGATAAATACAGGCTTCTACACTCCTGGTATCAGCTGCAGGTATAATATATAGTTGTGAAAAAAGGACAGTACTTTACAGAATTTGTATTCCATGAATGGTGTCGTTTGAGTCTTTTGTCTTCCTGTCTGTCATGTCACACTTATTGGAGATGTCACACGTGCATTATTTAAAGTTTCATGAATTTTGAAGGCATGCCTGAAGTTATAAACTCAGCTTTAACAAGATTCTGCTATGTTTCAGTTTTAGTGAACAAAACGTCCTGCACAGATGTAAAGGTGATACAACCAAAGGTCTCTTCTCTCCCTGTGGCCAGAAAGGGCCAGTTCTGAGTGCAGGGCTTGGGATGAGGCCGTGCTCCTCCTGGGCTGTCACACCACACTGCTGTGTAAAATGGGTTTTAGAAAGGATGGACATTTTGGTGCTGCCAGCAAACCAGAAATTCAGTGCAGAATAATCTCTTTTTTCCCCGCTAATTTCCCGCTTTGCTGTTTCAAAGATGAATCAGTATCTATGTGGATTAAATGTGTGCCATAATTTAATAAAGGTGATTTTACTGAAGTTTATTACCAACACAAAAGCTCTTATAAGGAAAAGGCCAAATTAAGATTTTGCTATGTTGTCTACACTAATAAAGAGCAGCATGAATACTAAAACTGGCATTGCCAAAAAAAAAAAAAAAGGCGAGGGGGGAGTAAAATGGTGTAAAGCTGTAAAGCTGCTTCCAGACTTATTCAGTGAACTATGTTTTTCAGTTCATCCCAGGGGATGCCTGTGACTAATCCATGGAAATTTCAAGTTTCAAATTTAGCAATTTTTTTCTTAGGGCCTAAAAGCATTTTACTGAGGATTTTAGATGGCTGATCAAAGCATTGAAATATTAAAAGGTCAACTCTAAAATGTGTATTCCCAGAAAAAGTTACCAACAGAAATATAATGCAATGAATATTTTTTGGTCCACCAAAATTTTCAAGGAAACTGTACAGTTTTTTTTTCTAATGCAAACAAGTAACTTAGTAAGAAAACTGTAGAGGAAAAAAAACAGACCTTTTGCCTCTTAGCAACAGCAGAATGTGACTGGGTTTGACGTGGAGAAGTCTCCCTGACTCAATTAGAAATACAGCTGCTTTTCAAAAAATTTTGAAGCCAAATACCAAAATTAAAGTTGATGTCTGAAGCCCATATTACATCCGTCGTTTATCTGTAATAAAATGAAACAATTCCACCTTCCTCCAGCAATCATTTCAACAAAATCACACACTCTGTCCCTTCTGTACGTGTGTGCAGTATGGGACTCCTGCATATAGGTATGGATGTGTATGTATGCAGCTATAGTCTCATGCTACCACAGCCCAGGAAGTGTGAATACTACTAGAATAAGATTCTAGATTAATATTGTTTAAGTAATTCTGCTCAATAGAAATCATAATATTTTCATAATGCAGCCTAAAGATTACTAATGAAGGGTTACGTTTGAATTACAACAGGAAAATCAATGGAAGGCACCGTTCAGGACCATTGTTTTTGCAGTTATATAAATAAATGCAACATTTTAAAAACCTTAAGACAATTTAAATACAGAGTAAGAACTACATGAAAGAAGTTCCTTGTTACAGCACTGTTACTGTTACTGTAATAGGAGGAATTTTATCCCCCGGTGTTACCGTAACAACTCATCCCTACGTTCAGAGAGCACAGCTCCCGCTCTGGGACTGCCGGGATGCAGGACCTTGCTCCCACACATGGAAGCAGGAGGGAGACTGACACAAACATCAGGGATTTCACTGAATAAAGCACTGCATGCGTAGAGCAAAATATTCCAGCCTTCAGCTGGCAGTGCCCTGAGTGCTCAGCTCAGAGGGGAAAGCAAAACAGGTACTTCAGATTCATTGTGGGGACTTGAAAGAAGGAGTTTTGCTTTAAGACCGCGCTTCCACGACTGTTTGTGTAGCAAAGGGAGATGCCATGCTCACAGGGAAACATTTCTATAGGAGTATCATATCCACTGTATTATTGTTCAGGTTTTACTGGCCAAAACACTAAGTAGGCTAAGAAAATTACTGGGAATCTATTAGAAAAGGCCCTTTTGTGATTGAACTACTGCACATTCCAGCTCATCTTTGCCTTTCCCTAACAGAGAACACCATTTTGAGGCTGTCATGCATTTTTCCTTCCAAAGGGGTTAACGCCAGTGGAAAACGCAAGGATCCTCTTACCACAGAAAAACTGAGCAATGCAGTTTCCCAGAGAAGCTGCCTTTTTATTTTTACAGGTGCAACTGACGTCTGTCTTGTATTTTCTGCTCACCCAAGTATTAATTTAAAAACCACACACACATGAACGTATGATATGCAGCTATCTGCACCCAGGTAGCTTTTTTACACTTTCACATACTTCTTTTTACTCAAGTATTTAATGGAAAGAGGCAGAAGAACAGATTTTGACATAAGACAAATCAGGAAAATAAGCATTCACTTCAAATGAATTTTGCTGAATTACACTAGGCCTGAAAATACACCCTAGTGTTTAAGGAAATGTTTATCTTCAAAATGTAAAGAACAGGCTTTGTAATTTCCATAGCACACCTAAAGCCTGACGAAACCCCATGCTCTACAGGACTGGCTTTTTAATTTTTCATGTTTTCTGTCCTTAAACTGATATATTGCAATGGTCCAGATAATCAAGAAAATCAACAGGGAAACAGAAAAGGCTTCATATTAAAAGTAGTACAGGCAAGTGTACACCATTTGCTAAAGAGAGAAGGCTGTTAAATACGAACGGTTCCTACTTAGTTTTCACTGCAGGGGTCACATTTGGAAACAATTTTGATACCAAAATTAGAAGCTCATATTTTAATTTCAGCAACATCTTTGACTAGGAAATGAGAGAAATCTTACCCACCATTAAGCTTTATCAGGTACACTAGCTGGAAAAATCAGTGCCAGAAATAGTAATGCTGAGGAATCAAGTTCACACAGTAAAACAGACTATTCCCTGCTCATTCTACTAATCTAAACCTTGCCACGGATAAAGCTCTTTTATAAACAGTAAAACAAAACTAAACAAATAAAAAAAAAATTTAAAATCCTGAGAGGTTTGAGTCAGGAACATTCAAAGCAAAAACATTCCAAAAGGTTCCTTTCAGTAAGGATCTTTCAGAAGAGGCACTTCTACAATGGCATCCTAAATTATCATATTGCATGCTGAAAATTTAACAGTCTCTGAAAAAATTAGTTGTCCCTTTCATCAGGCACTTCCTATAGTTATTGTAAGGTTCCAATATCTTTCTAAAGAAAAAGAATTATTTTAAAATTTGAATATTGGCTGAGTATTTTCTTAACCTTTTTCTTTTAAACTCCAAGCTGCTATACACATTTTAAAATTCTCCCACAGCTCATTAACTCCAAAGAAAGCACAACCATATCAGAGCTTTAAGACAAGAAAACCCCCCACAAAAATAATGCAAACAGCATTGCCTTGAGACTCTTTTTAGTCTCTAAAATCCTGCAGATGACAGAAAAGCAGTACTAGTACTGAAAAATACATGATGAAAGGAGATGGACTTTATATTTTTGTTAGTAAACATATTAATTATGACTAAGTAACACAAGGGAGTAATAGACTTATGTCAACCTGACAGTATTATTCTTAGTGGAAAACAGGTAAATATACATTTCCACTCTACATTCCAATAAAAACCTAAAGGTAGTGGACTTTGGGAATTTCCAGTACCAGGGAAGGGACACAGAAGGGCCAGTTTCAGCATTGCTGCAGTCAGGATCACTTGCTGCTCACATTTAGTTCAGCTCTGAATGCAAGTTTTCACTCAAAGGGCACGACAGCTCAGTTGCTCGGCCACTTCTTTTGCTAAAAGAGCTCATTCTGCTGTATTACAGAATGTACTTCTAAGTCTAAGAGTAGATCATTAGAAGTGCTTGTTTAAATAATTCAACTCCAAAGAAACTTTAAGAGAGACGTAATGTTTCACTTGAAATGACTGGAATGCAAAGACACATTTTTACCTTAATCCTATTCACGCTGACAGCCACTGAAGTCTCAAAGTTTACTATTGTAGTATTATTTTTTTTTTTTTTGTGATGGCAACATTATAAGCTTCCCCTAATACACTCAGATCCCTTGTGCTCAGTTCTAACCCTGCTGTGTTTTACACAACTTGGCTGTCATCAGCAATTAGGGTTTTTTTGGTTTGGATTTTTTCTGATAGAAGGAAGAAACGTGGAAAAGCCGTATGCTGACTGAAGATACGTGTTTATAGTTTAATTATTTTATGATCAAAAATTGTATGTCACAGATTTTACTTCTGAGCAAATAAGAGCACATAGATGAAAAATAAACAACATCTTTTGGTAAAAGGTGGTGGTTTTCTGTATACGAGTCTTCCAGATAATTTATCTCAGCTTCCATGTTTATATACGTTCCCTAGTCACAGCAAGTAAAAATGAGATGCACCACATTCTGCCACCAGTTACTTCAAAGCCAAGAAAAAAGGAAAAAAAAAAATCCCATCTTTTTTGCATAAAATCAGCAATAAAGATGAGGAAGTTCTCGTTCTCTCTGGCTCAGTACCCCGTGCTTGCCGTGCTCGGCCTCACAGGGCCCTGTGTGTGTGCACTGCTGCAACACACAGAAAGAGTTATGGAAAAGGTGCTGAATACAATCAGCACCACATTTCCTACCAGGCTGAGAAACAAGGCTCATTCTGAGACCTCAGAGGCCCAAGTTTGATGCTGCAATTGCCATATGCTTTCTCTCTTTCTTTTAAGGGAAGAAATCGCTGTTTTTCACCGGTCTGTGCTTATTCCTTTGGAAGAATCCAGTCAGGGGCAAAAAAAAAATAAATAAAATAAAATAAAGGCTGAAAAGTGAGCAATTGAATTACAGGGGGAAGACCCAAGCAATATATTTAGTTCAACGAGGGATTAAGTGCCACGGCCACTGGTAATTGAAGAGCTAATACGTCCTCTTTGAAATAGTTTGACTTTTCCTCTGGCTGCGAGCGCGGCGCGCTCGGAGGTTCGGCTGAGGCAAACCTGATACTCTGCCTTTCTCCGCCAGCACGTGCCCAAATTAGTTCTCCATTTTGTGGTGGCCCTCGGAGAGCAATTCCCATTGAGAAGTGAACAAAGGCCGTGACCCCGGGGTCAGAGTGTAATGCAGGAAGCATGACCTCCCCTTTGTTCAGAACAGCACTGTTTACTCTGCCTAAGTAAAGATCACCAATACATTAACTAAAGAGGATTAAAAAGGTCATATCCCCAGGGATGGAGCTCACGCAAGTGGCAACTCTCTTCAGGCACTAAATCACTGGACTTCCCCACCTAACCCCCCTTCAAAAAAGAGACACCTTAAGCTGTCATGGCTCAATGGCACATTATTTTCAGAGCAGAAGTCTGTACAAATTCATGTTCAAAACCAGGTTAATTTCTGCAGAGCTAGCCAGCTGCTTTAAAGTTATTTTTAAAGTTATCAAAATATTCTAAGTGAACACTTTTCACCTAATTACCATTTTTAAATTTTGTATCTCCTTTTGAAAAATTCTGAGTTGATTTATAAAATTGTTTGGGTCCTAAAGTGGTCATTAAAAAGTGCTATTATAAATGAAATTCTAAACTATTATAAATGAAATTCTTAAAAAATCCTGTAGTCTGTGGATGGGCAGAGAAGTTGCCTGTTGCTGTAGACAATTGCTAACTCCATGACAGCTCATTTGCAAAGAGGAGAACAAGGAAAAGAAACTGAAAAAATGCTGCCTATAAAATTTCACATATGCTGATTGCTAAACTTTTTCAGGCTAAATAAGCACTTATTTAGGCTGTTAAGATTTCTCTTACTAACTTCTCTCACAATATCTTAGAATATCAATATTAATATGAGTATTAAGAGAAGCATCTCTTGAAACAGCTAAATTAATGCTGCATTGGTAACAGGCAGTATTTGGGAGTGTCTCCTTTCCATTCTCACCTCTAATGCACTGGTTGGCTGAATGACTCCAAATTTGCTTTGTACCTTGGTTTCCTCCTCTGTGGTGATGTGGCTCACTGGATGCAGATGTTACCATCAGTTAGACAGCCACCATAGGAGGAAAAGAGCACATAGAGTGGTCCAGACTAATATATTTTTCTTTCTTTATACTCAGGCAGAGGCACCTCTGATTAAATTGAACATTACATTAGCGATCCAGAAGAAACTAATAGGAATCAGGCCAGGAAAGGGGGCAAACTTATGTTTCAAAGTCTTTGGTGCAGGGAGCTCAGCACCACAGAGAAACCCCACGTAGGGTAAATGAGATGGAATCAATATGAGATCATTCATCACCAGCAACTCTGAGATGAGGGCCAAGAGTGGCCAAAACACCAAAAATCGAGATCCTAGAGTCCCACAAAACAGCATGAACCATACAGGAGAAGGGCTGAGAGGGTGTCCTTCCATTCTCAGACATTCTGTGCAAAATAGCTCTTTTTGGATCCATAACAATATCTTCACCTTTCTAGTTTCTAGCAGCATGAATTAATGCAAGAGGTGTGGCAAGCTGGGATCTCATTACACCCAGCCTGCACGGGCCCTTCTTTACCCACCACTGCAGTTCCTGCTCCTGTGGTCTCTGATCTTTTCTCACCCCAGCAGCAGGAGTCAGAAACTCACTGCCACCAGGAAAACCAAAAGGAGAAAGTCTTCCTAGCATATGCTCCATGGGAGCACGGTGTTTAGCTCAAATGGCTCCCAGCAGATCCAAACACAGCCAAGAGCAAAGAAGAAACTTCCAAACCACGTGTCTGCACCGTGCTGGGTGGCATTCCCACTGCAGGTGGGTGAAGGACTGGCACTCGAGGTAACGCTCACCTGTCCAGTTCTGTGCCTGGAACAATCAAATCTAGTAACACACTTCCCTCTGACTGCTGTTCCCTGAAATCTGACAGTATTGGGCTTTTTATTTTACACCAGGAGCCAAGGAGAGAAAGTCACATCAGAAAGCCTTGACAACAGGTTTAGAAAAGGCTGTGTCTAGACAAAGCAAAAATGTACAGCAGGTATTTAAAATAAATGTCGTGGAAAACAGAGAAATATTGCCACCCTGTATGTTTAATTTCAAGGGAAACACTCTGCTTTTCGGTGCAAAAGATTATGCAGGAATAGTATACCCATCACAAAAAAAGGGTAACAAAATCTCCAGACACAGAAGGAGCAGGTGGGCAAGAGCAATGTGAGTACTGAGCAAAGCTTTGTATCAGGCTGAGGCAAAGGGGTACCTTTTCCAAAAAGCACTAGACTGAAACAACCAGAACAAAGCATATACTTAGACATTAAGATTTAAAAATGGAGATCGGGAGCATAAGGACTGAACCAGTGGCATAAGGACAATTTATTGACATACATTAGAAGCAGGAAGACTGCACAACAATTATCTGGCAAGTCTGAAATAGTACTGGGAAACAAAGGGAGTGAAGAAAGAGGATGAAAAACACCACAGAAAAAATAATGGCTGATTATGACCTTGAGCTATTTAGTCATGCAAAAGAGGAACCTTGCCTTTTCTCACCCTGTAACACCATACTAACATTTCTTGCTAGCTGGGTTCCTAATCTGGGATATTCATACAAAATAAAAAATACCCAGTAGAAATTCCTAGTCTTTTCTTTTTCAGTTCTCTTTCACCTTCACACCAGCCAACAGCACCTTCCCTCCACGAGGGCAAGTAAAAACAATACTCAGGGAAGTTAGGGAATAAGATGTTCTCTTGAACAGGAAGACAGAGGAAACATGATTCCGTCACACAAAATCCCTGCATTTTCCATTTTTGGGGGGATAGAGCAATCTTGACCCTACCTCATATTCTAGGATATGCCTCTCTATCTCCTGATGCCCAGAAATCCAGACAGACCAAAAGGTAACTTTTAGTTTAAAAAGAACTTATCAGGCTTAATACAGATGGAAAAATCTATGATATTCAAGTCACGAAATTGTCCCCTCTGGTCCTTTCAAATTGCAAATCCCATTAATCAATTCTTTTGCAAGTAAAGGGTGAAAGAACAGCAGTTAGCAAAACAGAAAGTGCTGAAATAAAGGGATAAATTAAAGGCAAGCTATTCTGAGGACACACACAACCTTTCAGAAGCAGCCCAAGGTTGGAGGCAGGGCTTCCAACAAAAATCTGCACTCTTCTATCAGGAATCAAAGGACAGCAGTCCTCAAAACCAGCCACAAATGATGATCCAGATTACATGCCAATGAATTCTGTGATTTAGTAAACCGTCTGGAAGGCTACTTTAAAGGATTATAACTTTAATGCCTGAGCAGGGATTACATAATGGGGAGAAAAACAACATTGATAACGTAACGAAAAATACGCCTTTTTTAACTTTGAGTGCACCCACAGAATTCATTATTATTTATTTGGCCTTTCAAAAAGGCTTTGACAATGTGACTCATGAAGACCATAAAGAAAACACAATAGTCACAACTGGAAGTTGGAGTCATGATTAAAAACAAGCTAAGTAGCCAAAAGTAAAACGTATGAATGAAAAGACACTTTGACAAGAGAAATGTTAAGAGCTGTTGCATGCAGAGGCCATGCTGGTATCAGCTTTTTACTTTAGTTCATGACTAGAAAGATCAGCTGTAAAATAAAGAGTGTCAAAAATGACAAGTAAGGGGAGAGTACTTGGGTTACTGAAGGGATTAACTAAGCTAAGTGAATATGAAACACGATAAATATTTTTTTTATAAATGCTAAAGGAATCATATTGCAACATTATCCAAGGGGAGGATCTGGGTGCTACCATAACAGGTCCACAGAAACTTTCAGGGATATGCAATAATGTCAGGTAAGTCGAGCAGGAAAACAGAATCTTGTATTGAAAACATTATCGTTCTAACATCCGCCTGCCAGGGAAACAGCTTCCTGGAGAATGCTAATGAGCCTTTCCTCATTAAAGCTACAGAAGTACCAGGAGTGCAAGGCATCTACAACAACGTCACTCATAAGAGACTGCCATACATGAAGACATAAAGTGATCAAACTATTTATGTTAGTGAGCACATGAGCAATAGGAAACACAACAGAGATTAACACATTGGAAAGTCAGGATCTGTAGTCCGACTTTCTCACCTGCTTCCAGTCTTGAAAGGGAAATGATTCAGCTAAATTAAACAAGCAGTAAATTCAAACTATAGGAATATATTATTTTTCAATTTGCACCCTAAGCACGTGGAGATCGATGCCTTGTTAAGGGACATCAGTGGGAACTGGAAAGAATGATTCTACCCATAGCCTACAAAAATAGTGTTGGATGGGACCGTTTGCTGGAAAGACCACACGGACCTTTGTGCAAAGCCAAGGGACCTACCTGCCCCACTTTCTGACAAGGACAGGGAATTCCAAAAGGATCTGATATTGGTCATCTTCACCCTCCGCCTCTTACCAATCAACCCTTTGTAAAAATGTCAGGGTAGACTTGGCATTAATTACACTGTGGGCCTGTTCCAGCGCAGGAATTTCTACTTTTGTTTTCTATGGCCAAAAGAAATGGCAAAAAAATAGACAAATTCACTTTATCTAATGTGAAATGCCTCATCCTCTAAGCTAGCTATGGTGCCTGACACAATGCTGTCAATGCATCATTGAAACATCGTAAAAACACGCACGTTTACTTTGCCACCTGCTCTCCTCCCTGCCACCACAAATAATTAGCAAGAACCTAAGTTATAAGACTTTGTTTTGCTATATAAATACATTTTTTTTTTATCTTACTATCTTTTTTTCTCATCCATGCATCATTATTTGCAAAACCCATTTAATAACTGTGAGAGAGTCCAAGTTGTGTGTCAGACCTGGGATATTGCCACTCACAGGGTGGTTTGCTACACTCAGCCTTTGGTCTTGTGGCTAACAATTCACCCAAGCTGTGAGAATACCTCACCACAACCCACACACTGCTGCTCTTCAAAGGATACATAATTAAGAGATGATGAGCTCAAATATAAGACATGAGATGTGGGAGCAGATTCTGTAACCACACCGGTGAGTGGTTTTACTACTGAAGTTTCTTCAGCTCTGTCTTCACTCATCGTATCAGTAGAACTCACATGTTTTCAAACTATATTTGCAGCAGCAGAGGGAGAAAAAGGAATGCTAAAACCACACCACTGCATAAAAAGAGTTTTAACATCAACTGGTCAGAACTGAAATTATAAATCAGCATTATTAACAAATTGCCCTTGTAACAAGTGGGGCCTATGTCTCAAAAAAAGAGTAAACCAACATACAGTTTTACTAAAAATACTGTCAAAATTTCATCCCGCAAGAATTGCAACCTGAAAATATTCTGAGGCTCATTTCAAGATGCTATGATGCTGTAATTGTGGCCATAATATAAAGAACTATAGATAGAAGAATCTGTGTGTGCATGTGCCAGCTTGTGAGCTAAAGGCACAACACACAGCATAGAAATGAAAATTCAGATGTGGGTACAGATCCACTCCAGCACATCACAATCAGTCCCTCACTGGCTATTCATTATAAACAAAACATCAAACCACTTTTTCTTAAGTCTCTGCAGAGCTGAAACTCGTTTTTGTTGTTCTTGTCATGACTGATTAGGGAAAGAGTTGAATAGTCTGGAGCAAAACAACATGTGAATAAAGCTACCAAACTCAAGTGAGGATCACTGACCAGCCTTCAGAAAAAGGCATAAGAAACAGCAGGATTACATGCTCACTTGTTTTCTGATCAACAAAAAAAAAAGAATAATTCAGTTTTACCTTAAAGAAGTCTTCGTTTCATCCCGAAACACATCTCCATGAGCCAGGGACTCTTTGCAGGGCCAGAGCCTCCCAGCAGCAGCCACACCCTCCTCTTCCTCATTTTTTTCCACTGACCATTAAATAATCTCCAAGTCAGGCACTGAAAAAAAAACCCCATAACAAAACCAACATTTTTAATGGACATCAGATATCATATTGCTGATTTAATTAGGCAGATTAGAAACAAATAAATATATCTGCACACACACCCATATTTGTATTTTCTGTTTCATTTCAAACAAATTTGGTAGGCCTGATTTGAATCTCTATTCAAACCACAGGAAGAAAATAATGAAAACATATTCTTTGCTGACAGCAGAACTAAGCCCTCTGGCTATCTCGTTTGAGTTTTATATGACATATTGTCCATTGCTACTGGAAAAATTCAAAGAACAGGGGCTTTTCAGAGAATCTTCAGATGAACCTGTATGTTTTGTAGCAGTAATAGATGCCAGCACAAGACAAGCTGAGAAAGTCATCCCAGAACTTGTCTCTTCGGGGATTCTATGGATCTGACACTCAGGCAGAGCTATGACTTTATTTAAAAAAAAAAAAATAGGTAAGACTTTCCTGGCTCATGTATCACTCAAACTCTCCCAGGTAATAATGATGCTGCGTAGCAAGGTTCACACAACATGTCCTTACTCTTATTATATTTCATACAATTTATTTTATCCATAATTTGGCAGTACACAGAACTATCTAGAAATTGATTGTTGCTATAAACTGTTTTGCATATTGTGTCATCTGCTGGCTTTAATTCATTATTTAAATGACACTGTAATTATACTACATTTCATATTCTATTTAACCAGAAAATAATCAACATGAATACAAAGTGAGAAAGCAGACTTACCCCCATATCTCAAAAAACCCCCTACTTATTTTCAAATAACCAGCTCCAGCATTCAACAAAAGAGCAGAAATACAGTGTTTAGGTTCAGCAACTTAAGCTCAATTTTTTTTGCAAATAACTGCACAAAGATTATTTTTGTTTAGCTAGCATTAGGACTGTGAAATTTATATTAAAATAAGCTGCTTGTTTATTTAAATTCATAACTAAATTTATAACCCGAATCCACAGATTTATGCTATTATGCTTGCTGAAAGAACAAATTAGTATTAAAATAAGAACAGAGGTTGTGTTGAGATGTGTGTTAGGGGATGACAACATGCATTACAGGTAGTATATGAAATATATTAAATAATGCCAGATCCAAAATGATTTGGTAAGACCAGTATCTTCTACGTATTTATTCATGCACAATTGTACAGCCACAGAAAAACACTGTTACAAGCAAGTGATACACTTCACTACCAGCCGAGGTGTTTGCAATTCCATACAGTCCTGCATCCTAACAGGTTTCCAAGATACAATTCTGAATTCTCAAAGCCTGCATAATGCTGTATTTGCACACACAGTAAAACATGTATAATTGACTTGCAGAGTATATCAATACTGAAGTCTTTTAGACATGGTTATTCCCACAGAAATCTTTGTTCTCTAAACTGCAGAATATTAGATCAGACTGCTGTTTATACCGGAGTGCTCCACTACACCACTGACTTTTAAATCCAAATACACAAAAAGGGAACATGCTAGCACATTAGTATTTTACTGGCCCGCAAAACAAAGATTCACCCTTCCAAGCCCTTCCATCCATGTATTCCATATCAGAAAAGCACACTTACTCCAGACTGTCTGCATTCCTATTTACGGAGATGCTCTGCAATAAAGGGAGCGAACAGAAATCCAAGGGTTAACAGAAGAAACAAAACAAAACAAAACAAAACCCTAAACCAAACCAACAAACCCCACTACCAAAATGCTCAGCCATGCTGCAGTCCTTGCAAGAAGACAAAAATGTTCAGCAGACGAGAGCCTAACATAAAGCAAACAGAGAATTTAGTGCCGCTATTGCCTGGATACCAGTTTGGGATTTAGGCAGCCTTGGATTACAAGGACTATTCCCTTGAAAATCCAGCCCACAGTTCCTGCACTGTTTTCTACCAATACCACATCCAAACTGTGACTAAACACCTCATTATGCTTCTCTGGCACTGTCTGAAGCACACATATTGTACAATTTTCTGGGGCACCTAAAAGCAGAGGGGAGAAAGCGGCTGTTTTTTAGCAATCCCTAATGAAATGATGAACAAGGTCCCTGCAAAAGCTTGCACGATCAGAAAATCTTTTTCACCCCCCCGCCCCTTTTGTCCTATGCAGGCAACAGGTGACAAAATACAGCCCCAATCTTCAGCTTTAAAAATAAGAAAATGTATGTAGACTACGAGACATCTGCATTGTAATATAGCCTTTTTTAGTAAATTAAAATTGAATGAAGAGACTTAGCTGGGCCTCTACATTGGCTTGAGAAAGTAAACGCTTTTCTTAATATTTATTTGTAGAGGTTTCATGTAAAGAAAATCAGTCCTCACAAATACAAACAGTTACTAGTGACTTGAGGTAACAATCTGGTATTAACAGATCTTAAAAGAGAAAATCCAAACTGCATTTTCAAAGGAACTGCATGCCTCAAATATTTCACTACAATCTCTTTTTTCTATAACTTGCTAATTGATCTTAAATATATAGATGAATTATGAGCCAATAACCTCCAATTTTCTTAGCTCTTACTCCGGACAAACATTAAATTCTGACTTATGAACATCTGAAATATTTAATTTGCTGTTCACGGCATTTCAACAGTTTCTCCTTTAAGCTTCACCACTTCAAAAGCCTTTTCCCCATCCCTTATTATTTAGAAATAGTCTCCCTTTGTGCACTAGACATCCTACGGTAGTTCAGGAGGCCGTGGCAGTTACATGGTTCCTTTGCTGGTCCCCACATTGCTCATTAAATAATTTTACTCCCATATATACACACGCAGCTGGTAAAGGGATGACTTTGCTGCATTCAGCTACATATACACTTCCAGAGCGACCCTCGAAATAAAAAAATCACAGCGTTACAAAAATGATCAGCTCCCATCACTGCACTCTTCCCGAGCCTCCGATTGCTCACGCTGCATTTGCAAAGCTGTGATGTAGCAGTACACCTGTGTCTCTTCTAGCAAAAAATCCACAATAGGCTAAAAACGTTTCAGTTCTGTTAATACCCACTTCTCAGTCCGCAATTAAACAGAACCTTTCATGGAAGAAAGGGTTCCCTAAAATATTTTACACGCTTACAAACAGTTTTCTATTTCAGAAAGCTTTGCAATTTCTTCCCTTTGCAAAAATTCAGCAGCACCAGCACAGAGCTGCGGGTACAGCAGATGGTTAAAATTCTGCATCATTTTTAAGAGCCTAATAGAAAGCACTGCCTTTTTTCGGGGGAGGGCGGGGGTGGAGGAGAGGAGAGAAAAAAGCTGAGAACAGCAATTTGCAGGCCCCCCCTCCCTTTTTTTTTTCCTTGACAGCAGCAAGCTCCGCCTCAGTCTGGCCCTTCCTCCAACCTCTGCTAACCTAAAAAACCAGCGCCAGCCTGGCAGCGGGCCAGGGATTCAAAAGTAAACATTATCCTCCTGCCATTTTTCAGTGCTGTTTATCATATCCTGATCCCCCATTTTTTTTACCCCCTCCCCCCGCCGCAACCCCTCCTCCTTCCCCCTTCGCCATTGCAGAAATCCCTGTCTCTGCCCCCGGTTTGTTTCGCTCCGCGGCGACATCCAGCGCAGGGAGTCCCGCTGCGATGCGGCGCGGCAAACCTGCAGGACGCGGTCCGGGCGAGGGATGCGGCCGTGCCGGGCAGCGGAGCCGCGCCAGGCGCACCTTTCCGCGCCGCTGTCCCGTGGGATGGGGTGGGACGGCCGCCCATCACCCGCTCTCCGCACAATGCACTCGCCTCGCCCAGCGCCGCAGCTGCCGGCACAAACGCGGCTTTTGCCTCCGCGGCTTTCCCATTTTCTTATTTAATTGTGAGGGGAGTGCTTAAAGACCAGAGCCGTCCACGAGCGGCCGTGAGGGCGCCGTACGGCGCTGCACCTGACTCTTTGTTATCCCTCACCGCTCATCCCCATCCCCGGTCCCTTCCGCTCCGCGCTTCCTCCTCCCACCTTGGGCTGCTCCTCGTTTATCAAGGCTCTGGAAAAAAACCAACCCGACTAATTAAAGTAGCTGCCCGTTAGTGGGTTTTACCTAGTCGTGCACTGCATGGAGTGGATAGCGGGCATACCGGCAGGAGG
>VZTZ01044664.1:834284-875130 GCA_013400955.1 Drymodes brunneopygia | reverse complement strand
CCCCCCCCCCTCCCCTGCCAGGGAACGCCAGCTCGGGGGCTTCGCCAGCACCCCCCGGTTTCCCCTCTCCGGGCACAACGCAACATAGCCCAGCCACAAGGTCATGTGCCATCCCCGACGAACAAAAGCCCTTCCCTCGTTATTTATTTATGGTTTGGGGCGTGTTCCCGGTGAGGAGGAGCCTTTGTGCGCGCAGGTTTCACACCCACCGGGGCGCAGCGGCCGCGGCTCGTCCAGAGGCGCCGCGGGACAGCCCGCGGGCTCATTAATAATTGCTCGCCATCTCCATATTGAAATTGCGGAGCAGCGCATGATTAATTAAGGAGGGGAAAAAAGAAAGGGGCGAGTGAGGGAGGCCCGCGCGGGCCCGGCCGCGTTAACCCCTTCGCGCCCGCCGCCCGGGAACTCGCCGGGAATATTAATTAATTCTGCTGTTTGCGTGTCTTAGGCGACCACGTGAGGCCTTTGGCACAGGCTCTCCAGAACCGCCGACTAATGAACAGAATTTCCTGCAATCCGCTCATCCTCAGCTTTTCATTTGGAAAAAAAACCCACAAAAACCATTTGTAAATCTTGCTGTGATTGTAAATTAAGGTATTCTCATGCAGTGAGGTTAAAAGAGTATTTACAAGGTCATTTACATAAAGATATAGTGCAATTAAAATCCTGAGAAACGTGTAATTTAAACTCATCCGAGTGCTGCAAACCATGAAAATATTTCCCATTGCAATGCTGTGATTAACTCGCACGCGGAATCGCAGATCCTCAGACAGAAATGCGAGTAATAAATACGCTCTGTANTTCTCCTTCCCCACCTTCTTAACCCTGTTCCTTTTGCAATCCTTCCCTTGTTTTACATCCAGCTACTCCGGAATTTCACCTGTGACTCTTTGGCCATTTATTCCCATTTAATCTTTCATTCCCTTGGTTATTACTTAGCATCACTTACAGGTTTTTTTGCAGACAGGCTCTTTATTTGGCGGGGGGATGTGTGGAATAGATGGACTGTGCACTAAACTAAAGCACCTTCTTTTGTTAAGCCAAGCACACATTCATTTGACTTATTAAACCCCCTTTTTTTGCAGAGTGTGAATTCTGACTGTCACCTGCCAGGTGGCTCCAGCAAGCAGAATTTATCCAGGCATGAATCAGGCCAGGTATGCTCCATATCCTCAGCATGTTCAGTCTACAGCATGGTAGCAAATTCCTCCTAGGCAGCTGTAATCCCATTGGCACTGCTCAGCACATCCATCGACATTCTGCACAACGGTGGAAAGGACAGGCTGCAAACTGACACAAATTCCTTTACAGAGCCCCACTTTTAGGACCTGCTAGATAAAAATAATCCATATTAGCAATTTTCTCCATCTGCATATTAACAGATGCACGTTTGTCAGAGTCCTCCCGTTTCCTCTAACGCATTTGGTGACTTGGAGAGAACTGAAACATCAGTGGGCTGATCAGGGATGACAAAGTTTTGTGTTTTTCTTCCTACTGCTGACATTCTATAAAAGTTTTTACTGGCTGTAATCTGTTTATCCTTGTAATAGGTGAAGCCACACTGGGCAACTCAAGGAAGTCATGCTGTGACTACCACTGTCAGGAACATTTTCATCCCTTCACAGATCAGAATAAAGCATACTCTGCCATGCAATATGAAGAGCAACTTGTTACACCTGAAGGTTTTGCATTTGAGTTGGCATCCAACAAACAAGCAAAGTGCAGACTGAGCAAACCACAGCCCATAAAGACTTAGAAAGGCTGGCCCCAGTTCTTTAGATATATGCTTGGCTTTAGAGGCTAGAGAATTCTTTGGAGGATATAATCCTTTAGCTGTAAAAAATACTAATAAATACCTAAGTCAAAACGAGTAAAAACTTTGTTCTTTCAAGTTTGATCAGTGTCCTAGGGGCACTCAATATTGTCGCCAGAGCAAATACCAAATAATTAGTATAAGCAAAAGTTGCATATACCAAAATGTTCTTCGTTTTCAGTGTCCTTTACTGCATTTCTCTGGTTTAAAGCAGCAAAGCATTGTCAGAGCTAATACAATAAACAGTCAAACACAAGGATGAAACATAGCAGTAAGACTTTAATTTCTCATTTATAAAATAATTTTTAGAACATGTAAAAACATGCTTTCAAAATAATTAAAGCTATATTGAGGGTATTCAAGATGGAAAAGTAAGTAACAATTTTAGTGTATTTTTTCTCATTTTTTTATCTATGTGTTCCATTACAAACTTCCCAGTATTATGAAGCTTATGGGAATTGGCTCATGATTCCAAACTCCACATGCTGGTTTGAAATTCTCTCTCTACGGTTTGTAGCTCAAAGGGGAATGAAGAAGCAGCATGGTTGTATGTTATTAAATTCTAATGGAAAAAATACTCCCTTTAAATTCTTCACTGCTTTATTAAATGATCCAAAAAATGAGGTGGGGCTGGCATAACTGCCAGGTGGAATGATTGCCAGGTACCTCCTATTAGAATACTGCATTTTCAGTTGGTTAAAGAGTTTGCCAAACTTCAACTGTTTGGCCGGAAACAGCCCTCACCAGGTGTGTGCCTTGGGGATGACTTGTTTGAAAATCTTCAGCCAAACATCTTAGGCCTTTCTGAGGAGGAACCTATGACTGTTTGGTCATGCTGTGAAATTACAGAAACCTCTTCTGGGAGAAGCTCCTGCTTGCCCATGTTTGGAGCAGGGGTTAGGACGGGAGTGGCCTGGCAAGGAGGTGGAGTTTGCTGCTTCACTCTGGCCAGGCTGCCAACGTGGAAAAGCCTCAGCTCGTGAACGCTGGCCAGGGGCTCGCTGAGGCTTGACAGAGAAAATCCCAAAGCCCTCACCTTCACAAACCATGCTGCTGGTGAGATGGAGACAAATCTCCCTGCCTGCCACCAGAGCTCTGTCATTCTGCCTGGGAGGGCGCCACCAAACCACCATCCCCCACTCTTAATGTCTCTCCTGTGGCATCCAGATAGCCTAGTGCAAGTTGCTTGATTTCAGTTTGGAAGAACTGAAACTATTAAACCAGAATACAAGGAAAAGAAGGGAGAAGGGCTTCAGTAAAGTGACAGAGGCTGGTGGAGCATGGGAGGCAGGCTGGGTGCAGAAGGTGGGAATAGACTCTCTCTGAACAGGGAAGCTAAAACTATTTGCAAAAAGAAACTGGGCATCTTGGCTGGGGAAGCAAATGGGTGCAGGTAAAGAGTAGACAGTGCTGACAAGGCAGAGCATTGTCAAGGGAAAAGAGGGAATCACCAACAACTGTGTTATTTATGGAGATGCTTGAAATAGAGAATTATCTTCTTATTGCCATCAGATGGCTCAAGTAGCACTGGGATGGTTCAGAATATTCCACTCTTCCTGCTGATTCATTTGGATCTTAGGAGACTGATACGGGATAAAATCTCTGTTCATGCAATTTGCTATTAACCCCCTTCCCTAACTTGCAAAAAATGACTTGCTCAAGCATGTGCACTGACACACAGATGCATACACGTGTCAAAACTATATTGAAACAAGGGTTAATCTTGTTCAAAGAGTATTAAAGTGTATAGAATCAAGTAGAGAAAAACAGGAATAAAATCTGTGCAGCAAGCAGCATTTCTTGTATACAGCCCTTGTTTACAATTTTCACTCGTGGGCCTTCCATCTTTTCTGCTGGGGCCCAGCTTCAGAACTGGATGAAACAAAACAAGGCCAATATTGGCAGCTACCCTATTTTATATTCTCCTCACTAACAAGGTGCAGTTCCATGTCTTATTTGCTGGATGTTTCTCAAACTACCCATCAGAGCCTGAATTACAAACTTTTCCTCTGGCACTATTTACCACTGTGGTCCTTGGACGCTTCTCAGAGATCCTCTAATTCATATTCACAGAAATCCCATGAGCTGAAGGAGGGATACTACCCACATTTTAAGGGTAAGATCTTGGCACAAGCAGTCCCTCCATCCTGGGAGCCTGAACTCCCCATAAAGCACTGCAGATATTGGCACTGTGTGCTGGAAGCACCTTTCCCCTGGATCCCACTGGCAGTGGCAAACCCTTGCCAGAGTTCGCAACCAAGGAGCATATGAGGAACCAACATTAACTGACTTACAATTTGAGTGTGTTAAAAACAAAAAGTAAAATGCCTGCCCTCGTGGATTTCTGCCAAATATATGCCCTTTGTTCTATACAAGGCCCAGTTCTAAAGCAAGCACTACCAGGCACTAGGAAGTAAGGGAGCATTTGTCCCAGGTTAATAAAACTGGTTTTCTCAGAGTTAGAGTACTGGAACACAGTATAAAATAAAATCTGTTTTTAAAACTGTCTTCTGTCCTTCAATATCTTCATTTTAAGTAAGTATTAAGATTGGGAAAGGTTTGACTCATAAATTTTGTATAGTTGGCAATTCCAGTAATGCCTTGGGGGCTGCTGAGCATTGCTGGTTTGTGTCCAAGTGGATACAGTGGGCACCAGCAAAGATTCACAGCTCCTGTAACTGGTGACAACTCAGGGTCCACATGGGCTCACTTGCATGTGTTGAACTGAGGATAAGGACTACCAAGAGACCATCAAAACTACCTGCCAGGCCAAAGTCAGGTTTCCTTTTCCTTTGGCACAAAAGGAAGACTGGGAGGCTGCAGGGAACACACATTCCTTTCACACTGTCCGAGGCAGGAGGATCCAGGTCAGGGCAGCAGGGAAGGTCACAGTTCATTTACTGGCTGTCTGAGTTTGTGGTTATTTTGGATTATTGTCCCAGTAACACTTTGTTCAGCTTCTTATGAATTTTCATCCTTCTTGAATATTTTCAGTGTTTTGAATGTGCCTAGAGCTGAAAGTCATAACTCAAAGAAACCTGTAATAACATGAATGCTTATGCTAACTTTTACAGGCACCTTCAGACACCTCTGGAAGCAAACCTCTGAGTGGGTTGAGAGGATACACATCCAGGACAGCTGACCCCAACTGGCCACAGGGACATCCTGGACCATAGAGCATCATTCCAGTATACAAAGCTGAGTGGAAGAGGAGGAGGAAGTAGGGGATATGTGGAGTGATGGCATTTGTTTCCCCAAAGTCACTGTAACCTGAGATGGAGTCCAGCTTTCCCGGGATGGCTGAGCACCTGCCTGTCCAAGGGAAGTGGGGAATGAATCCCTTGTTTTACTTTGCTTGTCCACACACTTTTGCTTTCCTTATTAAACTGTGTTTATCTCATCCCATGTGTTTTCTCACTTTTTCTCACTTGTTTTTCTGATTCTCTCCTGTGTCCCATGGGCATGAGGGAGCAAGTGGCTGTGCGGGGCTGAGTTTCCACCTGGGGTTAAACCACGACAGAGTTTCTCACACAATGAAACCCTTGTTCAACAGCAGAGGGAAAGGCTGCTTAAATGACAAAGCAGAATCTGTATGAAGCAAACTACAGAAGAAGCTTCCCCACCCTTCTCTTGCCAGGTTTCAGAGGAGGTCCTTTACTGGGCTGGTTTAAACACCAGTAACTCAATGAGGATCAGGCTGTTTCACATCAGCCTNATTCCCATTTAATCTTTCATTCCCTTGGTTATTACTTAGCATCACTTACAGGTTTTTTTGCAGACAGGCTCTTTATTTGGCGGGGGGATGTGTGGAATAGATGGACTGTGCACTAAACTAAAGCACCTTCTTTTGTTAAGCCAAGCACACATTCATTTGACTTATTAAACCCCCTTTTTTTGCAGAGTGTGAATTCTGACTGTCACCTGCCAGGTGGCTCCAGCAAGCAGAATTTATCCAGGCATGAATCAGGCCAGGTATGCTCCATATCCTCAGCATGTTCAGTCTACAGCATGGTAGCAAATTCCTCCTAGGCAGCTGTAATCCCATTGGCACTGCTCAGCACATCCATCGACATTCTGCACAACGGTGGAAAGGACAGGCTGCAAACTGACACAAATTCCTTTACAGAGCCCCACTTTTAGGACCTGCTAGATAAAAATAATCCATATTAGCAATTTTCTCCATCTGCATATTAACAGATGCACGTTTGTCAGAGTCCTCCCGTTTCCTCTAACGCATTTGGTGACTTGGAGAGAACTGAAACATCAGTGGGCTGATCAGGGATGACAAAGTTTTGTGTTTTTCTTCCTACTGCTGACATTCTATAAAAGTTTTTACTGGCTGTAATCTGTTTATCCTTGTAATAGGTGAAGCCACACTGGGCAACTCAAGGAAGTCATGCTGTGACTACCACTGTCAGGAACATTTTCATCCCTTCACAGATCAGAATAAAGCATACTCTGCCATGCAATATGAAGAGCAACTTGTTACACCTGAAGGTTTTGCATTTGAGTTGGCATCCAACAAACAAGCAAAGTGCAGACTGAGCAAACCACAGCCCATAAAGACTTAGAAAGGCTGGCCCCAGTTCTTTAGATATATGCTTGGCTTTAGAGGCTAGAGAATTCTTTGGAGGATATAATCCTTTAGCTGTAAAAAATACTAATAAATACCTAAGTCAAAACGAGTAAAAACTTTGTTCTTTCAAGTTTGATCAGTGTCCTAGGGGCACTCAATATTGTCGCCAGAGCAAATACCAAATAATTAGTATAAGCAAAAGTTGCATATACCAAAATGTTCTTCGTTTTCAGTGTCCTTTACTGCATTTCTCTGGTTTAAAGCAGCAAAGCATTGTCAGAGCTAATACAATAAACAGTCAAACACAAGGATGAAACATAGCAGTAAGACTTTAATTTCTCATTTATAAAATAATTTTTAGAACATGTAAAAACATGCTTTCAAAATAATTAAAGCTATATTGAGGGTATTCAAGATGGAAAAGTAAGTAACAATTTTAGTGTATTTTTTCTCATTTTTTTATCTATGTGTTCCATTACAAACTTCCCAGTATTATGAAGCTTATGGGAATTGGCTCATGATTCCAAACTCCACATGCTGGTTTGAAATTCTCTCTCTACGGTTTGTAGCTCAAAGGGGAATGAAGAAGCAGCATGGTTGTATGTTATTAAATTCTAATGGAAAAAATACTCCCTTTAAATTCTTCACTGCTTTATTAAATGATCCAAAAAATGAGGTGGGGCTGGCATAACTGCCAGGTGGAATGATTGCCAGGTACCTCCTATTAGAATACTGCATTTTCAGTTGGTTAAAGAGTTTGCCAAACTTCAACTGTTTGGCCGGAAACAGCCCTCACCAGGTGTGTGCCTTGGGGATGACTTGTTTGAAAATCTTCAGCCAAACATCTTAGGCCTTTCTGAGGAGGAACCTATGACTGTTTGGTCATGCTGTGAAATTACAGAAACCTCTTCTGGGAGAAGCTCCTGCTTGCCCATGTTTGGAGCAGGGGTTAGGACGGGAGTGGCCTGGCAAGGAGGTGGAGTTTGCTGCTTCACTCTGGCCAGGCTGCCAACGTGGAAAAGCCTCAGCTCGTGAACGCTGGCCAGGGGCTCGCTGAGGCTTGACAGAGAAAATCCCAAAGCCCTCACCTTCACAAACCATGCTGCTGGTGAGATGGAGACAAATCTCCCTGCCTGCCACCAGAGCTCTGTCATTCTGCCTGGGAGGGCGCCACCAAACCACCATCCCCCACTCTTAATGTCTCTCCTGTGGCATCCAGATAGCCTAGTGCAAGTTGCTTGATTTCAGTTTGGAAGAACTGAAACTATTAAACCAGAATACAAGGAAAAGAAGGGAGAAGGGCTTCAGTAAAGTGACAGAGGCTGGTGGAGCATGGGAGGCAGGCTGGGTGCAGAAGGTGGGAATAGACTCTCTCTGAACAGGGAAGCTAAAACTATTTGCAAAAAGAAACTGGGCATCTTGGCTGGGGAAGCAAATGGGTGCAGGTAAAGAGTAGACAGTGCTGACAAGGCAGAGCATTGTCAAGGGAAAAGAGGGAATCACCAACAACTGTGTTATTTATGGAGATGCTTGAAATAGAGAATTATCTTCTTATTGCCATCAGATGGCTCAAGTAGCACTGGGATGGTTCAGAATATTCCACTCTTCCTGCTGATTCATTTGGATCTTAGGAGACTGATACGGGATAAAATCTCTGTTCATGCAATTTGCTATTAACCCCCTTCCCTAACTTGCAAAAAATGACTTGCTCAAGCATGTGCACTGACACACAGATGCATACACGTGTCAAAACTATATTGAAACAAGGGTTAATCTTGTTCAAAGAGTATTAAAGTGTATAGAATCAAGTAGAGAAAAACAGGAATAAAATCTGTGCAGCAAGCAGCATTTCTTGTATACAGCCCTTGTTTACAATTTTCACTCGTGGGCCTTCCATCTTTTCTGCTGGGGCCCAGCTTCAGAACTGGATGAAACAAAACAAGGCCAATATTGGCAGCTACCCTATTTTATATTCTCCTCACTAACAAGGTGCAGTTCCATGTCTTATTTGCTGGATGTTTCTCAAACTACCCATCAGAGCCTGAATTACAAACTTTTCCTCTGGCACTATTTACCACTGTGGTCCTTGGACGCTTCTCAGAGATCCTCTAATTCATATTCACAGAAATCCCATGAGCTGAAGGAGGGATACTACCCACATTTTAAGGGTAAGATCTTGGCACAAGCAGTCCCTCCATCCTGGGAGCCTGAACTCCCCATAAAGCACTGCAGATATTGGCACTGTGTGCTGGAAGCACCTTTCCCCTGGATCCCACTGGCAGTGGCAAACCCTTGCCAGAGTTCGCAACCAAGGAGCATATGAGGAACCAACATTAACTGACTTACAATTTGAGTGTGTTAAAAACAAAAAGTAAAATGCCTGCCCTCGTGGATTTCTGCCAAATACATGCCCTTTGTTCTATACAAGGCCCAGTTCTAAAGCAAGCACTACCAGGCACTAGGAAGTAAGGGAGCATTTGTCCCAGGTTAATAAAACTGGTTTTCTCAGAGTTAGAGTACTGGAACACAGTATAAAATAAAATCTGTTTTTAAAACTGTCTTCTGTCCTTCAATATCTTCATTTTAAGTAAGTATTAAGATTGGGAAAGGTTTGACTCATAAATTTTGTATAGTTGGCAATTCCAGTAATGCCTTGGGGGCTGCTGAGCATTGCTGGTTTGTGTCCAAGCGGATACAGTGGGCACCAGCAAAGATTCACAGCTCCTGTAACTGGTGACAACTCAGGGTCCACATGGGCTCACTTGCATGTGTTGAACTGAGGATAAGGACTACCAAGAGACCATCAAAACTACCTGCCAGGCCAAAGTCAGGTTTCCTTTTCCTTTGGCACAAAAGGAAGACTGGGAGGCTGCAGGGAACACACATTCCTTTCACACTGTCCGAGGCAGGAGGATCCAGGTCAGGGCAGCAGGGAAGGTCACAGTTCATTTACTGGCTGTCTGAGTTTGTGGTTATTTTGGATTATTGTCCCAGTAACACTTTGTTCAGCTTCTTATGAATTTTCATCCTTCTTGAATATTTTCAGTGTTTTGAATGTGCCTAGAGCTGAAAGTCATAACTCAAAGAAACCTGTAATAACATGAATGCTTATGCTAACTTTTACAGGCACCTTCAGACACCTCTGGAAGCAAACCTCTGAGTGGGTTGAGAGGATACACATCCAGGACAGCTGACCCCAACTGGCCACAGGGACATCCTGGACCATAGAGCATCATTCCAGTATACAAAGCTGAGTGGAAGAGGAGGAGGAAGTAGGGGATATGTGGAGTGATGGCATTTGTTTCCCCAAAGTCACTGTAACCTGAGATGGAGTCCAGCTTTCCCGGGATGGCTGAGCACCTGCCTGTCCAAGGGAAGTGGGGAATGAATCCCTTGTTTTACTTTGCTTGTCCACACAGATTTTGCTTTCCTTATTAAACTGTGTTTATCTCATCCCATGTGTTTTCTCACTTTTTCTCACTTGTTTTTCTGATTCTCTCCTGTGTCCCATGGGCATGAGGGAGCAAGTGGCTGTGCGGGGCTGAGTTTCCACCTGGGGTTAAACCACGACAGAGTTTCTCACACAATGAAACCCTTGTTCAACAGCAGAGGGAAAGGCTGCTTAAATGACAAAGCAGAATCTGTATGAAGCAAACTACAGAAGAAGCTTCCCCACCCTTCTCTTGCCAGGTTTCAGAGGAGGTCCTTTACTGGGCTGGTTTAAACACCAGTAACTCAATGAGGATCAGGCTGTTTCACATCAGCCTGGGACCTGGGCTGTGCAGGGACAAGGTTGGAGGCAAATACCCCTCTGAGGACTGATACAGTCTGGTTACCTTGCTGGAGGGAAGACAGTGTCTGGGCTTGAGCTGTCATTCAGTTTAACCATCTGGTATGGAAAAGCAGAGCATGTGGTTCAGGACTGCAAGCTCATACTTGTTTCTAAGTCATCACTGGCCAATACCTTGTTCCCATCTCTGTGGTGAATGTTTGAACACTTACACACACATTGTGGAAAATAAAGGAATTTTTTAATGGAAAAATGGCTGTGTGTATCAATTGTGGGATATCCAAGCTGTCCCTGCAACTTTGGTTTTCACTTAGGAGTGATCGAAGGGGTTTAGGAGCTGGTGGAACCCACACCAATAAAAGCACAAAGTAACGTAACAGCTGTGTTTCCGACATTAGCGTTTGTATAAATACAGCATCTTTCACACTAGGTCAGAAAACAGTGTGTATTTTTATAAAAATAAATCTGTTTTCTACAGCAAGCAAACCATTAGAGAATATAAAACTCTTCAGTTTGTGTGCTTCTCACCTCCTTAAAATTCCAGAACCAACGGAAGAGCACACGCATATATATACACACACACACACACACGTGTCAATTAGAAGAATAATGCCAAGAAATGACTGATGTGATATATCTGATACACTATGAAAGAATTATTCACTTTAAAGAATAAAATAATTGCCAAAAAGAAAGCTATTTTGAGTGCATCCTGTACCAAAACACTCAACAGGGTTTGAGAGAAAAAGATAAGAGGAATTTTTATTATTCTAAAATAAGAATACAGTTACATGTTTACAATGTAGCTGAGATGCTTTGTTGCTCTTCACCTGTTTTCAGAGCTAACGACAAAGAAGCTTCCCATAGGCTACATCACATCCATGATCATGAAGATACTTAAAATCCCAGAAAGGGACTTCTCAAATTACCCTTTGAATGCACTGAATGCATTACAGATAGGTCACTACTCACCTGCATCCAGAACTTCATGCTAAAGGAAATAATTAGTGAATGAAAGAGCTATTTTGTCACATGCAAAGTGCTTTATACCTTGTAAATTGTTGGGAAAAAATAGGTAAATCCTCCACTCCCAACCCTGTTGTAACTCTAATATGATTGAATACAGGTGCTAAAACCATACTATTTTTGTATCCAATAGAGTCATAACTGAGATGCTCGTAAGTATGAAGCACATGAGGAAGTTAGAAAAAAATATTTGATTCAGATGAAAGGCTGCAGCTGAAAACTTGGAAACTGCATTTCCTTGCATCTTTGTCCATACCCTAAACTTAGCAGTGCCTGGAGGTGGTGGGATTCAGTCTATGTTTTCTCTGGGTGGATGGTCCTCACCCAATCACTGTATTAAAATTTGATTTGTCCTTTTTGAAGCTAAGATTCACATTAGATTTCAGAGCATGACTACATTTGCAGTCAGGTTATCATTGCTCCTTTACTAAATACTAAAGCCATGGAGCAGTATGTCTCTAATTGTGGAAAACATTCTTAATAAATCAATCACGGTTGCATTTTTTAAATTATTTTACGAGTGGTAAAATATTTTACTTAATAAAATAGTCAAAACTGACTGAAATATTTATTTACTAAAACAGACAGAACTGGTTTTTTAAAAGTCAAAAAAACCATCCCACCAAAGTATGACATGTTCTTCTCAGACTTATTTCCAGTGGTTGACAATTTTATTCTGTTTGCAACACATTAATGGTTGTATAGGCTGAAAAAGGAGGTTTATAACCAACTATATTTTTTTTGTGCTTATTAGTATTCTAACTGTGGAGTCTTTTTGAATGATTCCAGACTATCTTCCCCTCAATACTTTATGTGACTTTTAAAAATGTTTATTTTAGGAGCTGCTTTTTTTCCCTGAAAGGTTTAATATTTTGTAAACATTTCCATGTAAAGCATGCTTTTGCACTCTGCATGCGTCTTATCCAAGATGGCATTTAAAAGAACGTTCCCAACTGGATTTCCAAGGGTCAGATGCAACTTGGCAAGGCGGAGACAATGAACTGATTATACCTTTGCGTTTGGTTTGGGGCGATTGTTTGCAGCCAGTGCAGCTGAAGAGTTAAAGCCATGTGCTGAATTTAAATCTATAAACATGAACGATGGTGCCAACTTGGCAGAGAATCCTGCATTCAAAAGGGACAGGGCTCCCTGGCTGCCCCAACGGAGGCAGCAGGAGGAGGGGGAGCTGCTGCCTCCCCAGTCTGCACATGCGACGCCCCCCAACAGCCCCTACTTTGCAGAAAGTCTCTTTACAACAGAACAGGAAAGGTCACAGTTTGCATTTCAATGAGCATATTAAAAGGAGATCTGGCATTATTTTATTCCTTCATAAGAAAATTTTCAGATCTCAAGCTACAGCTATAAAGATAAGTGGTTTTTGTAACTGAGTTTAAATCAGTCCAACTCAAGCAGGCTTACGGGTTTCAGGGTAATGGGCTACAGTGAGCCAGCCTGGAAATGAGATGTCAGCTCCCAGCAAAACTGCAATAGTATCCTGCACAATGCATTCAGACACACCATTTAAAATTCAAAATGCAGCTTGGAAGGAATCGAATTACAGTGGATAAATCTATATTTCATTTTAAGAACTGCAAAAGGCCACACCTCCTCTAAAACTAGAGGATGAAAAACAAAGCTAAGGAAATGCTTTCTTTGGGAAAGACAGTCTTTTTAGTACGTATTTTAAGCTTTGATTGCAAGCTCTCAAGAGATCAGGCTGTTGGTGATATACCAAAGTTTTCAGGAGATATCTTTATGAGTGTACATTAAAGCTATATGAATGGCTTTCAATTTTCTGAATCCTAAAAGATGCCTACTCTTTGTCAGTCTGTACACAAACGAAGGTCTTCACACCATTTCTTCACCTAACTAAGCAGGAAACATTTCAGGATGCAACCCAAACATACCTAAATAGAAACAGAAAGAAAAAAAGAGCACCCAAACCCAAACCAGAAGGGAGATTAAGCTAATGCAATGTTTTCTGTTGAAGGACAAATGTCATCTTTTATTCAGCTGGACTCTTTTTCACAGAAGAGAAAAACCCGGCAGCACTCCAGTGCAGTGGTGAGCAGTGCCCTCTCACTGCCTCCAGACGCACGGACATTTGATTTGCTGCTATTAGTGTGGGCAAAAGAGGGGGGGAAAGCTGGCATCAAGTCACATCCTCCATCTTAGTCCCAGCTGGTACCAAGCTCCGAAGAAACAAAGCGACTTCAGACTGTGCGATCATATATTCATGACCAAGAAGAAATATAAAAACCAGCACGTTTGAATTCCTGACAACCATAGAAGAATAGTGCATTGGCATGTTGAATTTTTCCAGCCAGCCTTTGCTGACCTATAAACCTTTGTGACTGGAACAAATGCAAATAGAGCTGACTTGCCTCCCAAACTACTGAAGGGTATTCAAGCCGAGTTGTGTCTAACAGGCTAACAATAACCCACTGTCCCACCCATGCAAAACACACAGTCTGGGAAAAACAGCTTTAGAAAAGCACTTGACGGAGACATAAAGTGCAGACTCTGCCAGAAAAAAAAAAAAGCCATCTTTCTTATCTTTTTTTATACTTCACCTAAAATTCCACAATATAAAGTAATACGGAGTAAAATTATCTAACTATTAAAAGAAGAGCACACAGTTTTAGAAACAGGCTGGAAATTGGCAGCTGAAGAAATCAGGGTCTGCACTGTCTGGTCCCAGCAGCTTTAGCCACCAAATTTCATGCCCTAAAAGCAAACTTACAGTAAATGACAAGCCTAAAAAATGGTTGTGTGCTAACCAATTGCATACTTGCACTGAACTACTCTACACTTCAGGAAAAGTGTATTCAGAGTAAAGGGTCTGCTTGACTACAAAAATTCCTGGCTATTTCTCTTTAAGTGATCACTTTTCAGTGAAGGGAGATAACTGACTGTATTGACTACTCCAGCTTCCATACAGGCCCAAAAAAAGCTTCAGGCAAGGAAGATCCAACTCATACAGTAACTCAACAAAATCTTCTCCAATCAGAGGAAGGAAACAAGGCACCACTGTAGGGCATTTTCTCAGTGAAACAAATAATTTCTCCTCATGAGGGAGCTAAAATGCGGAAGTGGGCGGCTCTCTTCCCAAGTATTTGCATGCCCTCGCTATCCTTGTATTTGACTGGATTTGAGTACAGATCTGTGACTGAATGGGACCAAGCAGCCTTGCCTTGGTCCACCTTCACCAGAGGCCAGTTAAAGCAGCCTCAGTCCCTGTGCAGATGGAAAGGGCTGGACAAGAGCACAGGAATGCAGTGGGAAAGTGGTGCTACCTCAGTGCTCCTGCTGTGTTAGACAGAGCCACTAGGGATGGAGTCTGGCCCTAGACTTCAGCCTGAGCACTTTCACCTTGTCAGATAAATCTGTGTGTCTAATTTATCCTCCCTTAATTCAGGTATTTATCCATCGAATTCCCTGAAGCTGTGGATGTAAGCAGTGAAGAAAAAGGGGCACGTCATGATGAGCACTCAGATCACCAGGTGACTGTGCTGGAAGCCTGGGCTGAGCAAGCTCCTGATCTGGTACTGAGATTTAGTCCCCAGATCTCATCTTCCTAAAGCAGAAAGAATCCAGGTCAGAACACCAGTCCTACAAGCAGCTGCCATTAGCCTTCTTGCATTCAGCAAATGACTTGCGTGTCTAAAATTGATTGTGTGCAAATGCTTGGATTCTGAGCATGACAGATACATTTTTGAAACTTTTTCAACATCTGGCTTTTAAGAACAGAGTGTTAAGAAAAGCTGAGAAGATTTGTCTCAAGTTTCCATTAAAGCATGTACGACATACAACCATTTCATAAACATTCCCCCATTCCCTCATAAAAAAAAGCATAGGCAACTGACAGCCAGAATAACTTAAAAGATACCACAAAAAGAGAAGCTCACATTTCTATCACCTGGGAGAAAAAGGTAAGGCAGAACCCTTTTAAGAGGCTACTGAATTTGCACTGGAAGAGGGAAGTCTCTTGTGGACAAATGTCAATGTACATGCACACTGGGAGGTTTAGAGCAGTCTGGCTGCATGTGGAATCACTTCAGAATCACTGACTTACATGCAGTGACAGATGCAAAAGATGTCCAAAGCAAGTAACCTATTGTGAGGAATTCACAGCAATGAACTTAAAAATCTGCCATGTTGGCATGTTCCTTATGAAAGGAGATCCATATCCCCAACTCTCTTGGACATCCAGGAGATTTGGGCTTGCAGCAGCCCACAGAGTGTTTAGGCTGGAATTCATACCATGAGTAAGAGCTGCCTCTGTTAGGAACCAAGTGTTACTTGCCTTTTGGGCTGCTTGTGCAGCCAGAAGAACAAGACACAATGATAGGAGTTGTTTTCTGAGGTGACAGAAGGCATTTTCCACCTCTAGAGCCATTACAAGAGGATCCTTGATGTCCTTGATGACCTCCAAAGACACGATATAACAGTCAGAGGCTGAAGCTTTCTATCCATAGCCTTCTGTTATAAAGCAAAAACTCATGCCAAAAAAATAAACTAAATTCCACTATGCTGGAATTGCAAATGGTAAAACAAAAGCAGGTATTTCATTGAAACTCACTGACAGTCGTCTCTTCCTTGCACTTCTGCATAAATTTCATATTCTCTAATTGTTTTTTGGTTTTAAATATTTTTTCAGTGGCATTGGTATTGATCCTAATTTTTCTGGACTTGCAGCACTTGTAGGCATTGTGGAGCTAAAGCCAAATACAAGAATATGAAAGGCACACTCCTCCTTTGTTTTTTCTCAGTCCATGTTTGTTAAAGGTATTAGTGTTGCAGAGTGTCAGCAATATTCTGCCATGTGATGAAATCAAAGATGAAGAATGAAGCCAAATTACAATTATTCTAGCTCAGAAACAACTAGCAGATAGTTCTGCAAAAACATAAAGACGTGTTAAAAGTCTCTTTTACATTTAACGTAATGTAGCAAATTTATTCTGTGGATTAAAAGGAGTTCACCTCTGAAACGTACATTAAAAATGCACAGATTTTATGGCCCTGCTTCAATGTGAAAAACAACTTTTCCTTTTTTAAAAATCTTTTCCTCCAATTCCAAGAACTTGAAGGGTCAGATGAGTTTCAAAAGCATTAACTTGCATCTTATCCTTGCTAACTTTTGCAATATGGAAGCAGGTGAAGCACAGCTGAAAGGTGAGCTCCCAGCTGTGGTACTGTTCCAGTACAGGGCTGCAGGATGTCTCACACATTTGTTAGAGGCCTTTTGGAAATGCACAGGTTCTGTTTACTCAAACCAATCCAATCTGACACAGAAAAGCCTGCCTCAGACTCTGCTGGGTCAGGGCACTGCTCCATGCACCTCCTGCCTCTCAGCTCACATCACCTCCTCCATCCAGTCATTGACAGGACAGTTTGCTGTGGTGTAGAACACATTTTCCCAAAGGTCTGCTCCACTGGACAGCTCCACGGCTGATTGCAAAATGCAGAGTTCCTCTGTAGGGTCACACCACGGGTGTTACAGACAAGCAGGCCTGGAAGGCCTGGAATGGGCCTTTTCCCTAGGCCCGGAGGTGACCATGGAAACACATCCAGGTCACCTGAGATGGGCTGGGGAAAAGATTTATGGGTTTGTGGCCTTTTTGACTAAATGTGTGAGAATATTGTGGTTTGTGACTTTATAGGGTATTATTTATCTATTACTATAACAGGTAACATCTAGGTAATACTCTAGGTGATTGGGGGACACGCTGAGACGCATCTTTCCTGTTTATATGAGGTTATGTCCTGTTTGTTTGCTGGTATTTAGGGAATTTTCACTGCGCGATAAAGGTCTTTACATTTTTCCATCTTGTGCGAAGTCCATGCCCTTGCGTGAATACCGCATTTCTCACACATTTCGTTTGCTGCTCTGGGGCCTGCTCATCCCCGCTGTTCCACCGTCGCTCCGAGGTTCCTGCCCCGGCCCCTCACGCCATCCCAGCGGGCACTGGGCCCGGCGGCCCCTGCGGGTTTGGAAGGGAAGCCCCTTTCCCACCCCTCCCGCCACAGCGCCCCCTGCAGGCGCGGAGGACTCTGCCACAGCGCCCCCGCCGGCCGCGAGCGGAACTGCAGCCCAGGGGAACGCGCCCGCAGCGAGAGAAGGGCGGGCCTGGGTTTGTGCTCTGTTTGTTTGTCTTTTCTGTTCATTGCCTTGCTGTTCATTGCCCGTATCTTGGCCTGAAAGCCCCTGAATTTCAAAGTTAAAATGATTAGGAGGGAAGGGAGTAATATTTTACCGTTCCAAGACAGGTTCCCGCCTTCCTTGCCAGACACCTGTCTTACAGGTCTTTCAGGACTAGTGCTATGGAAGGGTTTTGCTACAGGATTTGGGGTGTGAAGGCATTTCAGAGCAAGTGGTGTTGGTGGAGTTCTGTTAGATCAAGTCATACATGGTTAAAGATATAAAAGCATAGATCTCTATATAAAAAAATAGATGTTTATCAGGCGCAGCCAACTTAAAAGCAGCAATTTCCCCTTAATTTAAACAGCAAAACTTAGGGGGGGAAATAAATTTTAACACTTGTGATCAGATCATCAAAATTTATACCTTTGATAGTTCCAACTTTACTGCAACTGATGTTGCAGTAAAAATTCTGGGTTTGACTTTTTTTGTTTTGCATTTGATGTAACCGCTGTGGCTTCTGCTGTGTCACAGACAGTGTTTTCTTTGGAGAAAAGTTAAATTGGTTAATTTTTTAGTTTAGTCTAGTGCACTAATTTCTGGAAATGGCTTTTCTCATTTATACTTGCTAATATTTTTCTAAGAACATATTTTTTTCATAGTATTATACATAGCGTTTTCCTTGGGCCGTTTGTCCTTATTTTGTAAGGCAGAGGGGAAAACAGAATTCTTTGGAAAAATGAATTGCTGCATCTCCCCAGGACAACTGTACAGCTCATTCTTATCTCCAACCCAACAGCACCAGGAACAGCACAGAAATCCTGCACTGCTTCCAGCAGATCACAGGTGATCTAAGCATCTTCCTCCAGACTGCACTTTCTTCTGTGCCAAATATGACATAAGCACCCTTCACGAGTCAGCCCAAAGGTCAGTTTTGGGAAAGGTGCTGCCATACAGACTTGTGAGTGCTGGAGCCAGGATTCTCACAAGCCCCAGACCATTACAGTAAGGTACCAAGCTGTGTTTGGCTATCTGTACTACACTGGTGCCACCAGTTCCTACTTGAATCACGTGACAGTGGGAGAGCAGATACTGAAATGGTTTATGCTGAGAAAGCTAATGGATCTTGAGGAATAGTGTGTTGTCCTGTTACAGGGGCATTGGTTCAAGTTTTGCTGTTGGCGTCAATGAAAGAAGGATCCAGCCACTTAATTTCTGGTCTCTGCTGTAAATCATGAATTATATATCAGAACTTTAGGAACTTGAAGTAAATGTTAAGAGATTTGCACAATTAACATGAGACTGACTTGTGTGTGACTAGAGAGACAAGTCTTTTTGATTTTTCATTCAATTAATTTAAGATGTTTCTTGTGTTCTGATGCTTTCTCCAATATTCCCATAAGTAAGTTCATGATTGAGGTAAAAGGCTTTTATTTTTAGAAACAGTCAAGCCCCGTGTAAGCAGCAGCAGCCCAGTCTGTCACAGCACAAAGTGGGAAGCACAGGAGGTTATATGCCGAGTTGTACAAAGGGGTTGCCTGGCCAAACCATTTGGAATGGATCATTAGGAAGTCTCCAAACGCTGTGCTGAACAGCCAAGCAACACAATCCCCCTGATTGTTCTGCACGGGGCAGTGTGAGCCTGCCTGTGAGCTGGGGGCAGTTCCCACGCCTGCCCTGGGCTGTGGTAAATCACCTCTGTAATTCCACGGCCCCGAGCTCAGGCTCTGTCACCGTGTGCTCAGGACACCCCGACGGTGCTGGGGGGAGGGCGTGCATTTCATGTGCCTCACTGCCCTGGCAGAGGTGGCTGTTAGTAAAATACTCTAAAGCAGCCTCACTTTTAAGAGAAGCATTTTCACTTCCAGGCTGTTCACTCACAGATGACAATGTAGAATAACTTTAAGTTACTTTTCTGAGATTGTGGCAGACCACACTAGAAACAACTGTATCTGGAGAAAAGTAAAAGAATTCGCATACTGTCCCAAATTAAATCCCCTAGCAAATATGTAGAGTTATGTCCTTGCTTATTCCAAGAATCAATTTATTTAGTTACTGCCAACACTGGGAAGAGCACAAAAAATACACATATACTCCACACAACCTTCTTGATTGTTTTATATTCAGACTTCCAGACATCCATACTTTTATTTGTTCCCAAAATAAGTCTACCTACATAGCTGGTTTTTTTGAGTAAACTGAAATATTGTATGCCCTTGCTGTAGACAATCTTCTGGATGGTTTCAACTGATGCTGACTTCTTCTATGTGCCTTTTAACTTAACATTTCTGTACACTGCACTAAGACCATTTAAAAAAAGACATTAGCTAAACTGAGAACTACAGCGATGATCAGAGAGCTTCTACATTAAATACTCCAGTACCATCAAAAACTACAGGAGTCTCAAAAATCATCCTACACTAACATGAACACATTTTCTTCAACAACTTTCTGTTGTGGAAAGTTTATTCATCCTTTCCTTGCTGATTTTTTGTGCAACACAATAGCAACAGAGCCTTGCCTTCTCGCTGTGGCCTGTTTACCTTAGTTCAATTCTCCATTCTGCTTTTTACAAGGTGATTTCATGCTACTACATTTATGTTTTCTCGTGTTTTCGTTTCTAGCACAAATATATAAAACACAGGGATATATGAGACAATTCCTAGTTGTGCTTCAGGAGCATTGTAACAGGCTTTGGAGGAGATTTTGAGTTTCTACATCTGAACTGACTGCATCTGGATATTGGGTGCATGTGTGGTGGAAAGAGGTTTCTAGACATAATCCTTCTCACTTATCCAGACCATGTATCAGGCACCCAGATAACAACAGCTTAATAGTGAAAGAACACAGAAAAAAAAATTCTTGTTCACTCTGAAGGAGTGTTTAGAATAAACCACCACAATATTCTACCCTTCCTTAATTCATAGCAGTGTTAGAATGCTCATGGTATTGATCTGAGGGAAAGAAAGATGGGTAGCTTTACCTCATAAGAGAATATGACAATATGTGTGTCACAGGGCAAATACAATTTCATTGTATTCTATTCATGAATTACAGGTTCAATCTGAAGGCAATATAATAGCCCTATATTATAAACACCCACACACACATATAAATAAAATACGCTACTTGTGAGCTTCGTTCTTTGGTCCAAACCAGCTGAAAATAAACAACACAAGGTAAATGCCTAATATCCTTCTACAGTGTAATTTCTTGCAGCAAAACCCAGCATTAATTTATTCTAGAAATATTTCTAGCTGCCCTTTTTTTGAAACATGGAATGCACTTTATTATCTCAATGCTCTTTTTGTCAGGCCACGCTCCCTTGGGTAGGAGGGGCTGTTTCCCAACACAAGAACAGACAACTCAAGAATTTGGAGCTCTATACTCTTAAGTGGAATAGACATTGCCAAGCCCTTTAGGGTCACATTTTTGGAAGGAGATCATCTTTCTTAGTCAGGGCCTGCTTTGCAAAGCACCCAGCTCTCACAGACACAGAGTGGCCAAAGTCCTAAAACACTGAGCTTCTGGGTGTTGATCTCTTTTGCAGCTCTTGCTCCAGCTCCAGTTTTGAATATTATAGATACTGAGCTCTCGGGTTTTTTTGGCTGTAGCACACAAACACCATCAAATTTCAGAAAACTATAATGTAGGTGAGGGCAAATCATGTGGGACTAAACACTCTGGTGGAAAAAAACTGCGGAAGTGAAGCCTTGGTGAGCTGGAGTGTCAAGAGCCCAGCTGTTACTGTCAGATGAGCAGGCATCCTGATTTATTTACAGAACATGATACATCACAATGAAAGACACAGACCAATGTGCTAAACTGTGTTTGTAGAGGCAGAAATCATTTATCAGTTTTGTAAAATCCTCCAAGGACAACTTCTGCCTTGGCTGATGCAGAGGGGAACACAGAGTTAACTGTAACAGCAGCTGCCTTAGCCATGTATTTCTTTGCATTTGTTACTCTCATACAATGGAACTGCAGTACTTTTTTCATAAGTAAAAATGCAGATTTAAAGGATCTTTCTTAATCTGTAGCTTCTGTTACAGTTTTTATAAGCAGCCACAACAAACACCTGCTCTATACTTAAGGAACATTGTTTTCAAAGGCAATCTAACAAGTGGTGCCAAAGGTGATATAATTAAATTAATTATCAGTACCATCAGGGATGGTAGTTTTCTGTTAGATGGGCAGATCTTACTGTGCCAATACTCACTGCAAGTGGGTCTCTGAAAACACATCTCTGGCTCCCAGTACTCTGTGAGACTGATCAAAAGCTTGTATTATTTTGATTTTCCAACAGTTACACTCTTTGCCTCCACTGTGAGACTGGAAATGTTTATGCACTAAAACAGAGAGTGAGAAAAAGCTGCCCTAATTTCCTGATTCCTGTCCATGGGAGCAGTGTGGCCATCACAAGAGCCTGTCCCTACCACTCAGGCTGTCAGAATAGTGGGAAACAGACTTAAGAGGGGCCAAAAAGGTCTGTCCCAGTCAGAAAATGCAGTCCTTTGACATTGAAATGCAAGGAAACAGCAATGTTCTACTCAAGACAGTGGGTGAGAGAGAAAGAGTTGACAAAATACCCAGACTGAGTAAAATGACAAACGTATTTGCTGTGTCCTCTCAACTCCACAGACCCTTAGAACCACGTACTGAAACAGAATAGACTTCTCTGTCACGGAAGAAAAGAAAGAGTCAAAAACGACCAATGAAATTACTTACAGAAAGAGTCATGAAAGATTTCAGGGGAAATCCAATGTTAAAATATAAAAAATACAGAGTTACCTAATTCAAATCTACCTCCTCATAAACTTTCTTACTTCCAGTGAGGGAGAACGACAATCCCATCTGTGCCTTCCTGCCTCGTGTGTGTAACATGCTTCCACTCAGCTTGCTTTACCTAAGGGAGATATCAGACCATGTGAAAAGCAAATGCTGGGATTTCCTCACTTGCCTGATACTGTGGTAAATCGTTCTCCAGTCCTAACCAAATTCAAAAATATTTTCTAATACTGAAAAAAATATGTTGAGTCTTCTTGATTATCATCGCAACAAAAGTCATGTTCTGGAAAGGACATATGCCAAAGACAAAACACGTACTATATAAAAAATTGGAAAAAAGGACCTCTTCTAATCCATTCTTTAGTTTAAAAAGATTACTAAAATATATTTTGTCAAAGTACTATAGAATATACTTTAAAAATGGCAATAAAAATGTAGTTTGCCTTAGGTGAAAACTCTTACATGGTTACTGTTCATTAACTTCAGTTTAATAAGCACTCCCACAAGAAAGGCTCTGCTGGGCTGGACCCGCCCAAGTTTGGCACAGAATATTGTACTAAAGAATTTAAAGATGGGAAGTGTAGAAGCATCAAATAAAAAGTTTGTATTTGGGAGTCTGGCTTAATAATAAACAATAATAATAAATAAACTCACAGTTTCTGTGAGTCAGGAGCACCCTTTGAGAGCATGATTTTGTCCAACATCTTTTGATAATAAGCTGTGGGAGGAGCTAAGAAAAGGGAAGATAGTGATTGGGAGATGAGGGAGCAGGAGAGAGGAAAAGTTTAAGCCTGTCTCTTCTGGCAGCTGTTACATAAGGGCAGCAAGCAGGTAAGTATGTCTGGAGAGCTCAGTGTTTTAGTGCACAAGTGACAGGGCAGCTGTGTCATGCACTGCTGTCACTTCTGACTTGGTGGTCTAATACCTGACACGTGTTTCAAAGGCAGTTGACTCTCCTACAGATTATACAGAGGATTTTTTCAACTGTATGCTAAAGCTGATTGTCATGTCTCAACCTTTTGCTCAGAAAGATGTATTTTGTTAAGTGGGCCAGAAAAATCTATTTATGATGTTTATTTCATGACCCTGATGTTAAATAGAAGGAATTCTGTTTGTGCAGAACTCCAAACATGCCATATTGCAAATATAGGCACGCATCACTTGGGAGCCTTGCTCTTTCAGGCCAGGTAGGTGCAGGTGCAGACACTGGAGGTGAGAGCAGCTTCTTTGCTTTGCTCCGAGGTGGGAACAACACCTCTGCTGCTCAGCAAGCATGCTCCTTATTGCCACTGCCCGTTGTCAGATTCCCAGAGGGAACGGGTCTCTCTGGAAAATTTTGTGAAGTGCTGCCTCACAGCTGGCTTGTCAAAAATGAACCCTGTTCAACAGCACCCGGTTTGCACAGAACGCAAGTAGGTTCAAACAGTTATTATTTAAAAAAATCCAGTGTATCTGCAAATTTGATTTCCTTCTTAGCTGAAATACAAGACATTCAAATTAAAAGGTCATGAGCTCCTCTTCATATCACTTTTCCAGAACAGAAGAGAGATGAAGTGGCCTCAGGATTTGGCCAGAAGGGAGCAACAGAAGGGGCAAGGAAATTTATTTGTTCAAATACACCATTTATCATGCTTTAATTAAATACAGCTCAGGAATTTCACCAGAGTTGTACAGGGAGGACCAGAGTGCTTGTGATGGACATCTAGGATTCACGGCCACAGTAGTGTATCTTTTTATCAGAACAGCATCCTCTAAACAGGCCACCAAATTAATCCCCAGGTGCTGACAATGACTGTTGCTTCACCCCAGTTTGCACCAACCTGCTCTGTCCCACCTAATGGTCTCGGTCTACAAGATTATCTATCCTCTGCCCTGGACTTCTCAGTCATTTAAGTTGTCCTCAAGCTGCTCATTACCTATATTTTGATCTTTATGAAACAGGGAGAAAATATTCTCTGTCACAAAGATGTGTGAATGCAGTAAATGACCAGTCTGCAACCCTTCCATGCTCAGGTCATGTCCAATTGCAAAGACTGTGTTGGATTGAACCCAGCAGCTCAACAGCTCTGCTTACAGGAAAGAAGGGAGGCAGCAGTAACCGGCAAGATCAAAGCCTCTGAAACTATTCCCTTCTTTCCAGTTTGTAGGAAAAGCAGAGAGGGACTGACTTCTAACAGTTATGGAGACTTCTTCATAAAGGGACAGATTAATCGTATTCCCTCCAGTAAATGCCACCAGAGAAGTTGGGAGCTGTGGCTGGTGCAAACTCCACGTATTTTCTCAGACTCTTCTCCTCAAGCTGTCCATGCATTGGCTTACGTGTGCCTGGACCTTTTTCATGTGCCAGCTGGTATTTACCCCCCCAGTGACACACTGTAGATAAACTGACACAGACTATGTACTCTCCCCACTTCCACACAGATTACAGATACTTATTGCAAATAAACAAACAAAACCATGCTATGCAACTGATGCTCTTCTTCTTTAAGCACTGCATTTCTAGGGAAGAGGACTGTAATAAAAATAATAAATAAATAAATAAATAAATCCACAGAGGGGATTTAAAATTTTTTTTCAGTAGTTACTATATTTATTCAATACTCTGTTTCTAATAAGCTTTTTTGCATACTGAACTGTGATGTAATTTCAGTTTCTGTCTCCATAATATTGTGTTTCCATAGTTCAGGTTAAATTTCTCTTGAGCTTAATTGGAGTCTTTGCTTAGCAAGAAAGTGGGGATTGGCCAAAGTCCTGCGTGATAGGAACTGCAGTTCTGTGCTGTGACCTCCAGTTCTGCTGCAGCACCTCATTCTTACTGCCCTGTGCAATCTTCTCCTCCCTTTAGCAGGAATGTTTTTAAACTTGAGCTCTTCATTTCCAGTTCCAGTGTTGAGGGACTAAATTTGAAAGAGCTTTGGCCTTCATTAGCAAATCATCAGTACCAACAAAACCACAAGCAACAAAAAAAGCACATCAGCATGCTTTTCAGCACCGGCACTGGCTGACGTCTCCTCCTTCCCTGAGCTTTTTGTGTTTTGGGGGATTTTTTGTTGTTGGTTCTTTAATCAGTGAAACTAGACTATTGAGCTTTGGGAAGGAAAAGAGAGCCAGTCCTTTCATTTTATAATTAGTGGAAATTCAGTAGGAGCATTAACAGCTGTCTCTTTCAAAGACGCGCTCAGCATCATCTATGCATGAGTTAGAGCACAGACTCGGGAGAAAGAGTAGCAACAACGTCTCACATGCACACTGGTGACACACTTGCCATCGCTTCTGACTGAGGACAGCCCCAGCCTGTCGTTTGGACAGGCTAATGGCTTTTTTTTGGGCTCTTTGCGAGAATGTAACTTTTCATTTTTTTACTTTCTGTTTAACAATGTGGAGGAGAGAACGCATGAGAGAAGCGGAGAGAAAGACAGACAGAGTGTCCCACATGATGAGATCAATTAGGCAATCATTTTGGACATGTTCAGACAAAGAAGGTGGTCTCCTTGGAAACTGCAATCACATGCACACACACTCAGAATAACTTCTCCCACATTCTATTCTCTGCTCAGTACAACAAACTTGGATGTAAGCTCCGAGGGACAATTGCACATCCAGTGTTGACAGACTTGTCAGCATTTCCAATGCCACAGAACAGGCCCCCTGCTCTCCTCGTGGACAAATTCACCAAAGACTGAAGTATTAAAAAGCATATCAGGAGGGTGACAAGGAGGGCCAAGGCAGAGCTACCAATGCTTAAAGACAAAAAAATACAGCATTTTGGAAAACAAAATGGTATAAAAATACTTCTTAAAATCTTGAAAGGCTTCAGGAAACTCTCAAACATAAAATCAAACAGCTGGAGAAAGTTACATGCCTGAAATGAAATAGTAAGCTTCCCACTGGGACAAAGAAAAAACCCAGATACTTGGTAAATTTCTTTTTTCAACTTGAAAAATAAAGGAAACAATTTATATCCACATTTGCAAAAAAAAAATTTCTTCAGACCCCACTGTTCTTATTTACCAAAGTATTTTAGTACTGAGACAAAGAAATCTCCACCCCCTTCTGTAAGACTGGGATAAAATCTTTAATGTTTTGAGCAATCTAGTCAGACATTACAAAAATGGGCCTTAACTGTGTTAACTTTTGTATTGTCAAAAGGTGGCCATTTGAAACAGAGGAGAGCACAACTAAAGTATTTTTTTGAGAAAGTACAATTATATAAGGTTAGACTCAACGCTCTGAAGTTTGGTTAAACTCCCAAACACAGCATTTCTGAGTCTTCTGCAATGTTAGACGACATCCTGGAGTTTTTACCATATTAAACAACCTTCACTGTAGTCATTTCTTTGTATTAAAACTGTCTCTCACTAGAGTGTAATACAGCTCAATTAATATGAGAGGGATAAGGTACAGGGTACTGAGACCAAACACAGGCTGGAACACAGTTTAATGTAACAATAGGTGAAATATCTGCCATTGTAATACAGCTTCAATTAACCTCAAAATGAACTTCACTTTTTCAGGCAAAAAGACAAAATTTCGTAATTGGAAGCTTTAAAACCAAGCAGTGCCAACATAAGCAGTGAGAGAGCCAACTAACCCTGGAAGGGATCAGTTACCAGGGCTCCTGTTTCACCCTGTACAAAAGCTCCAGACTGGAACTCCCTGGAACTCCTAAGAGGAAAACTTGGAAATAATGCAAAATAAGATGGTCTGACACACATATAGGACTGCAACTACCAGCAGAGCCCAAACCTGCCTGAGTAACTCTGAACTCATCAGCTCATTGTTAGCACTGGGACTAACAATGAAGGAAGATGAATTAGTCCCCCACACTGCACTAGTGATTATCCTGGTAAGGACATTTCTTTTTCAAATAGACCTCCAGATGCCATACTAAGTTTTTCCTTTGCCATCTGAAAGCAGATGCAAATTGCAGCAGAATAAAGTATCACAAATGCTTAAAAAATACAAAATACAGAAACATCTGATCCAAATTGAAATTTCGAGCTAAAGCTGTGCTTTAAAATCAGTAAGTCTAATGGAAAGGTTTACATAGGATTCTCTCCCCATTTTGCTTCCCAAAGGAAGCATTAAAAAGGAGGGAGAACACTTATCCTCTCCTTCTGCAGAACAGCTTTTTGCAAAAGATACAGGTTACAATTTCTTTCTGAACCTTAGCCCAAGACTCCTTGTGAGCACATTTTTCTTGCAAGAAACTAAATCAAACTGCAAAAGCTCTACTTCTCTACAGATCCAGCTTCATGACTTCTCCTGAAGAGTTTTGCAATTACAACACATCCTGCCTCTAAACTGTAAGGGAACAGGATTAAGAGCATGATATCTTAAGTTCATAAAACTACAAAGAAAGCATTTCCATCCAAGTAAAAAAGGCCAAAGATCCAGGGTTCCTACTGACTTCAGCATGAGCCTTTTGGGCTTCTGAGATAACCCAGTAGCTGAGCCAGTGTTTGCCTGTGACATCACAGTGCATGTCATTTGTAATCTTGGAATTAGTACAGGGCACTGCTGTGTAAGGGGGATTCCTGGACCAGTTTTACACAGCCAGTTCTGCCAGCAGAAGATAATATTGCTTGGTGGATCTTGCAAATTCGAGCTGCTGCTAATGTCAGTGAATAATTTGCATTTCTGTTCCTGGGGACTAGGGTGAAAGTAGGCTTATCTATGCTCCCAGTTCTACCAATCACTCAAGGTGTGTTTGGAACAATGCTAGCAAAAGTTCTGCAAATCCCTGTCCAAATAGTTCTGCTGAGTTAAAATTATGTTCATTGTGTTTAGCTTATACCAAGTAAATGGACTGAGCTATATTGAAAAAAAAACCCCACAAATGTAAGACCAAACACCCGGAGCATTAACCTATTTGTTTTGTATTGTCATGTAATTACACTGGAATAGCAATTTTGACAGACACTCCTTTGTGGACAAGGTCTTAGAATCCTTTTCAGACCCAAGCGAAAGCAGTCAGTCGGAAACGGAGAGACCAGTGTTTCCCAACACCACATGAGGCTTGACCAAGCCACTTTCATGTCAGTGCAACAATTACTGCAAAAAAGTGAGGTTAGAATGATTCAACAAATTGGAAGTTGTTTGGAAGTGAACACCATAATTATCAGCCAACAGCAGCACAACACTTTATTTCTAGTACAAAGAATTTGATTCTCACACAAGTTCCTGCTGAAGAATAAGAATGGAAATGAAAGAAAGAACCTTGAAACCTTCACCAGTTTCTGGGAAGGAAAAAATCTTCTCACAGAACAGAGTACAGAACAATAGATCAATTACATTTTCACAGAAATGCCATTGCTCTGGAAGAAAATTTCAAAATGTGACTATCAGCTGGTATCTTTAAGCATCTAGATCACTGCAGTTGTGCCTCTGGAAAAAAAGCCAAGGTGTGAAAGGAGCAGAAGCCAATAATGCAGTTACAAAGCTCATCTGAGTTACCCAGTTTAATATTAAAAAAGGGGGAAAACAAATCTTTGTGCAGAAATGTTTTGTTGTTTTGTGGCTTTTATTATCCTGGTACATACACATACATATTTAATGAAGGCATGAGACTTCACTCTGCACTCTTGAAAACCAGGATCAATACCCTGACAAGCCATCACATAGAGTAACTAAAATCAAGATTTAAGAGCCTAAATTCTTTGAAAAATTTTTTTTCAGACTGTATCCATTCAAATCTTATTCAGCTTCCTGCTATCCATTGCTCCTTGTGTAAGGGTACAAGGGGGCAAGCTCACTGAAATGAAATTTTACACCCAAATAAAAACCCTGACATAATAAGCACACATGGTTTTTATTTCTCCTCTAATGCTGGTACACTTTTTATTCTCAGATTTGTAAGCAGATCATTTTGGTATTAGTCATCAGTGAAGAAACCCCCCAAACTATTTTCAGGAACATAGACAAAAACTTCTTGCTCAATTTCTTCCTCTTGAGTCAAATCTGTTTGTCCTCCACTGACTTCTGCTTCCTCTAAAGCAAAACCAAAAGCTCCCAAGCTTTCTGAATCACTGTAATTGTTTGGGAGTTAGACACTTCAGCTATTTGGTGCTCTGGTGATCTATTTTGCCATTGGAATCCCTGAATGCCTTCGTTTTCTCCCATCCTCTGCTTGCCATATAAATGGGTCTTCTGTCTACCCAGCAGCCACCATGTAATGCTGATGTCTCGTTTACTGCAGTCATAACCTCTCTTTCACAGTGACCTCGCAGTAATAACAGCTTTTGTTTTCACGTGAGATTAGCTGACATAAAGTGACTCTAGCAAAAGATTTCTTTGTTGGATTTTTTTTTGATGAAAAAAACTACACGTGGAATGTTTTTAAGGACTTCAGTCACAGAAGGCTTTGAATTAGCTGTTTGGTTTCGTTGTTTGAATTTGGGGGGGAGACAGACAGGAGTAAATTAGTTCTGACAAAACCTTTGATGAATGTTTAATTAGATAATACACATTCAGACTTATAATGAAAAATGTACCAAGTTTCTCCAGATGTGATGGCCATTTTACATATTATTATCATGCTCTTCTCCAGTCTTAAATCCCCTTAATTTTCTGTCCTCATTCTCTTTCTCCTTGACCATTCCTACTGCCAAAGCCAGTATCAGTTAGAAGAGAACAGCTCCTGCTCTTCACCCACAAGCAGTTCTAAGGGTAAAAACAGTGCTTATGAGCTACTGAAGGCTACAGCCAATATTCTCTTTCACATTTCCACTTTCTTTTTTCCTCTTGTCTACTTGGGCAGTACAAAGGAAGAGAAGCATTTCAGTTGACTGGCCCATTTGGCAGGTATTTCAGCTTTGGCTCTTATCCTGAAAGACTGAGTAAGTACTATCCCTTTCTCTTTGCCTGGCAGAAAACAGTGGTCAAGAAAATCAGCATGATATCAAGGAAAATGCATGACTGATCATCAGAAAAGTGTTCTGGCCCCTGGCACAACACTCTGGAGGAGAAGAGAAGAGGAAGAGAAGAGGAAGAGAAGAGGAAGAGGAAGAGGGAGAGGGAGAGGGAGAAGAGAAGAGAAGAGAAGAGAAGAGAAGAGAAGAGAAGAGAAGAGAAGAGAAGAGAAGAGAAGAGAAGAGAAGAGAAGAGAAGAGAAGAGAAGAGATGCACCTAATAAGATTACAGTCACCAAAAAAAGAGCTGATTGGAAAGGCAGAAATATCACCTATTAAAAGCAAAAGTTTGCCTTAAAAAGCAAACCATTTCCAGCAAGTGAATCCACGACCACAGGTTTCAGTTTATGGCATAGTTTGCATACTTTATCACTCATTGGTTATTTTCATGTTCATTGGTCTGCATTTCCACAGACTGATGGATTTGGACACTTCCCTATGAAGCAGGAGACCCAGGTGAAAGTCTCCCTTCAGTCTAGCTCTCCAGAAAGACTTCCAGCTGCCTGAATACCTGACCAACAAGCTCTTCATGGATAGATCCTACTTTCTTTTCTTGTCCTACTGTAAACTTTCATAAGCTCCCTCTGATATTCAGAAAATTCAAGAGCCAAGACCTGAGCTTATTTTGAACTTAAATGCAGCCTAGTGCCATACTAAACACAGCACAGCACCATTGCCTTGGAACAGAAATGCCATGTACAATCTCACTTTCAGGGACCTAATTCCAGACAGGACACAAACTATTAAGAAGTCTCAAATCTTCAGCACATTTCCCACATTTTCAGAACCTTTTAGTAAGCTGTCCCTGGTGGTGGATTTCCTCCATGCATATTTTTAATTTTTTCCATTCTACTGTATTGGAATAAAATATTTTACTGTATTTTAATAAAAATATATATTATTTACATTCCATGAATGAAGTAAAATTGAAAACAAAAAAACCGCCACGTATTGCTATTTAGATCTCCTATGCTAAACAGAGGGAAGAAATGTAAAATCAGTTTTCATTAACTCCTTTAAAATAAGAAGGGATGCCTCCAAGATTGACAGATCAGTATCAGTTTTCACACTGCTTGTCATACTTGTCAGTCATTTCTGCCCCAATGAAAGAGCAGCTTCAGGAACTCTAGTTTTAGCATTTACAGTGTACTGCATTCACAAAGAGTTCTAGAGCCACTGCGGACACTAAAAAACTGCAATTTAGAGGAAGTAAATTTAGGATTAAGACTTGTAACTGTATGAGATACTTCTAGAAAAGGCAGTTAATAAATGGTGCCAAGGTTTCAAATGGTTTAAACACAATTCTAGTAGAAGTCTTCAGTATTTAGACAGCCAAGAATCTGTATTTTGAAGGAATTGCACTGAAAGCAAAACCAAAATGGCATAGAAGAAACTGATATTTAAACCTGCCACCTCAAAGAACAACCAACCAAATTATTTTCCATTCAGTCGGGGAAGTTTAGCAAGTAACAATTGAACTTAAATGAGATCCTTCTGTCTAAGACATTGTTCTCATATGTGGTTTCAAGAACTCAAATGGCAGCACGTTAACCTTAATTATTCCTTGTTTAGCTTGCAGCATTTAAATAACACATCTGTTTTTATAGATACAACATCTTCATACGTCCTACCCCGCCCCCAGCTTGGGAGGAAGGAGGCCATTTGTCTACTAATTTTGCTCTGTAAGTGGGAAATGTTATTCATCACATAGAACATGGATGCAATTAAGTAACCACACTGAGAGCTGCTGTTCTGTCTCTTAAAGCACCGAGTTAACTTGAGCTGACTTTGTCCTCATCAAAGCAGGATGGTTCCTTTGTCCAGGCTGGCCAAGTTCAGCCAGAACGCCGAGCCTGGTCACGCTCACAGGACAGATGGAGTTGAGCAGAGAATCCATGAGGAGAGAGGAATGATAAGGTCCTGACAAAACAGGGCTGAGGAAGAGAAGGGAGTGGGGCATCTTCATCCTATGGAGAGAAGACTGAGGAGGCATTCTTACAGTGGCATATCCATTTGGAGATGGTGCTAATGGGGCGTCACTCGTGCAATTTTGCCACTCACACACCAGGGCACAGTGGGGCTCTTCCCATGGGGTTAGTGGGATTAACTACTCTCCAGCTTTCTAAAAACACTGACAAGAGGTTTTGCAAACACTTGAAGTACCTTCTGCTCAGAGATAAAAAAGTAATATATATATTGTGTGTCCTGTATCTTTACAATATCCTTGCCATGAGTTTGAAATGCTCAGGAATCCTGTGCAGTCACTGGGAAACCTTTGAGAAGACATCCTCAGGGTCCTACACTGTGCTCCTGCAACCCTGCTGTCAAAAGCTTGTAGCCAATGCACAATTCAAAGAATAAAATCAAGCAATTCCCATTCTGTTCAAGAAGTTATAAAAGCCTGCCAGAAAAGCTTGGTTTGCCTTCTGGATCTCGACTCTGCACAAGGAAGCAGTGTATCTCAGACATACTGCAAACCCGCCAGATATTATAAAATGTCATCAAACCTAAAACTGCTTTGCCCATTTTCAAACTCACAGCTTCTGAGCTATGTCCCACCAGTATTTTGTGGTACAGACAATTACACATTTCCCTGTACAGAAGACAGTAAAACTTACACAAGTCAGGAAGACTGAGAAAAACCCCTAAAAATTACAGTTAATTTTTCTCCTCTGCTCCACTCTGATGTATTTAATGGTATTAGGTTGTATTTAATCCATACTAATAGAGCAGAAAGCAGTTTACTGTCTGACACAGACACGGATTGGATTAACTCACTTTATTTAGAAGCAAAATTAAAAATTAAAAAAAGAAATTAAATTAAAATTGCTATAAAATTCTTGAGTTCTAGCTTAGGCACCTCAGGCCTGGTAGGATGTACACTATTTTCTACCTAACCTAACTCAATTCCACTCCACCCCCTATCCATATTTAAATGGAAACATGCCTCATCCTCACTAGAATTTGAAAGCTTGCTGACATATGTACATGGACATATTCTCTGCACAGTTCCTTCCCTTCCCTAACTGCACTTCTCATGTGGTCCTGTGCCCTTATACACAGAAGGTGAGGATGGGCGTGGAGGGAGAAAAACCTCTAACAAATATTTTCTGTTTCTGAAAGAAGAGGCTGTTTCCCTGGGAATGTGAGGAACTTTTGGCTTGATCAGATTTTCATAGATTGCTGTGTTTGGAGGAAAACAGACCAGTCTCATCAGAGATTCACCATCTCAGGTTATGCAGCTGAGTTTCAGTATAGCATTAAATACTACTTCTCTAGAAATGAGGCATAGGGCAGGACAGGGGATGATACAATGAGGGACCACCTCTTGTTCTTAATATCTATGAGCTGTCTCATAACACCATCAGATACTTTATCCTGAAATATCTGTGATCTTAAGGTAAATCCTGAACAGGGCAAACAGGGCTCAGGTGCGTTTTGAGCAGTTCTCTGTTTGATTGATCTCCCACTCCTTAACTCCATAAAAGCATTACACAGTACCATGTTGCAGTGTTATGGATCTGCTATAGCATTTCATTCTCCCACATGGTACAAGGGAATGGCTAAGGAACACCACCTTCATAGGACTGGATGATGAAGCAGCAGGTGTACAGTTTGTATTGCAGAGTTCAGTCTCAGGCTGTCGGCTGATGTTAATACTGACTATGCAGGCACTGCAAAGATGTTTCAGGGAAACAGATTTGCCTTTCAGGAACTTTGCATTTACTAGTTGCCCAAGTCACTAGTTATGGAAGTTACCAGTTACTCAAGACTCCAACCACCAAAAGCTACACTCTGGCATGACAAAATCCCATTGCCAGTAATGTTCAGAGAGATCAGATAGCTCAGGATACAGAACCGTGACGTTACAGGAGCTGAAGGAAAACGCAGCAGCTCTGTCTGTAGGTGTGACACAGCTGACCTGTGTGCAACCCACAGGGTTTTTGACAGAATGCAGAACACATGGCAAAACATTTCCATCGGGGTGTGCCAGCGGGGCAGTGGCAATGAAGTGTACTCAGCACTGACACTGATGCCATGCAAGTCAACCTGTGGGACTGAACTGCACCCGACCAATAATTCCATTACAGCACTGAGGACACAGATGGATGAGGATGCAATGTACAGTTGATCTCTTCTCTGGAGACTTCAAGTGCAAATGAGATCACTGATTACATCCAGACTGGAGACATTGAGGCAGAAGTGCAGTGCAAACATCTGTAGACTGAAGAGCTCCAGGCAAAAAATTTCTGTGTCTGACACTGGGGTTCATCACCCAAAATCGTATTTGGTAGGCAAATGACGCAGGCTGCCAGAGGACCAGATGCACGTGCTTAAACAAGGTTTTACAGGGAGTTGCTTTTCTGTGTTTTGAAATATTTTGTTTTCAAGGCTACAAATTCTTTAATGAAGAAATGCTTACCTACAGGTATTTAATTTCCAGACTTAGTATAAGAAGTCATTGTCATTACGTCCATTACAAGGAAGGAGAAAAGGAATGAGAGAGAAGTGACTTGGTATTTCCCCAACCAGGTAGCAACAATGCCAGGAACAGAACCGGGTCATCTGCTTTGCTGCCCAGGCCTCAGTGCCTGCCTGGAGTGGAACTGCAAAGGACCAGAAATAGAGACACTACAGCTACAAATAAGAACAGATGACTGGAGGTTTAGTAAGAGCAAAAACCTGCCAGAGCCACAGACTATTTTTTTAAGCCTTAACTTCTTTCTATGCAGGGATACAAAACCAAATTACACCTACAGATCTAATAAGCTTGATTTCACCACGTTACAACTACATCATTGCTTTTTGTGACAAACTAATGTGACACATTACAGCAGTTTAACACAAGCAAGGGCTTCTCAGTTGTATCCAAGTGCCAATTGCCTTTGTGTGCATCTATTACTTAGCAATGAGGCATCTTTCTGCAGCACCTCTTAGGAGACTGATGGGGAGGAGAAGAATCCTAGCTAAAAATTAGGTAACACTGAATTCCAAATACTATGTAAAAGAAAGCTTCATGCACATGGTAACTGGCTACTAGCTTTGGAAAATACTGGGGAAGTATATCAGCAACTCTGAAATAAATCAGAAGAGACAGGTAGGAGACCAATATTACTTGAGATGAAGAAGAGAGTTGAGAGAAAAGAAAAACACTTCAGGGAGCAATAAGGGAAAGAAATACCTTGAAAAATCTTCAATTTTTCTTTTTAATCTGGTCTCCTGCTCTAAAACATAAACCTCAGAAGTGCAAGATGGTCTAAGTTCAATCCAAGGATGTTTTGTTTTATGCAAAATTGTCTTGCCCATATAATTTTAAAGCCTTATTTTTTAAGAGCCAACAGCAATTACCAATTGCCCAAGTCACAGAGATTTAAGCAGCAAGAAGATACCAACTACAACCAACTTCCTCCATGTACTGTTTCCTTTACAACTCGTGGGAAGCAGAAAGTCCAAGTACAGCAGGACTGGTACAAAAAACCATACCAATGCCAACAATCCCTCCTCACAGAGTATTTGAGAGCCTTGTGCAGCTCAGGGCAGAGGATGGTATTCCAACACCCAGGTTACTGTCACACCTCCCATCCAGCCCCACAGCTGAGGGCTGGGGCACAGCCCAAGTGCACACAAGTACTCACAGGGCACAATTCCTGTTTTAGGAGTGCCTGTTCTGACAGGGTTTAAAGCTGCAAGCTCCAAGGTCACCCGAGGTCACCATTTGGGCCACCAAGCCCCAGAGATCACACTCCGCACCAGTGGTTCTGCTGACACCAGCACAGCCACCTGCACAACTGATCTAATCAAATACAGATCAAAAGGGAAGAAACATTCAAATTAAGAACATATAAAACAAGTTCTGTAGACACCCAATATAAAGCTTTGTGCTGAAAAACTCAATATTTAAAAACATAATATAGTGGGATTTGCAAGCAAAGGGAACTGAGCAATGCTTTTGCACTGATACAGAGCCCCTGGTTGTTTCTATGAAATGGGAGGTGGGGGAGGGGGGAAGAGAGGTTTTAAAAATTTGTCACAAATATTTATGCAAAATGTGTTAGAATTTTGCCTATCCCAGACACTCAGAGAACAATACAGGAAATTCCATATTCCACCGAGGGAGGGTAAAACATTTCAGTAATTTTTTTCCCCCTTTCTCCCCTTTCTGCTGGAGGGGCAGCTGTGTGAAACTCCTAGTTGCAATATTAGAGAAAATGTCAGGGAGAAATGGCAATTGACAGGGAAGGAAATGGTGAACTCTTCTTTTATCAAACTGACATTGCATACATGTATATGTAGGTGAAAAAAATAAAATTAAAATAATAAGAAATGCAGGCATTGGCCAAGCTCAGGCCTTGCAGCACAGCAGGCAGCACGTTCCCAGTGCCACAGCTGCAGTGAGTGGCACCACTTCACTCACACACCTGGGTCCTGCAAAAGGAGCTGCTCAGGAAAAAAAGCACCAAGGGATTCAATTCCATGATTTTTCCCCTGGATTTATTTTCAAAGATAATGCTCTCACTTTTTATTCTTTAGAGTATAAGGAGAAGCTATTTTTTTTCTTATAAGAATGTAACAGTTTTCCTATATTTTGCCTTCTAGCAAATCATTGTATCTCTTGTCCAACAAAGTGCATTGTATTGGAAATTTGAATGGCATCATATGATGTGTCTAATAAATGAGTCATTTTTCCATTAGTCAACTTGTCTAAATATTGAAAAGTTGAGCACTGGAAGGTTTTCTGTACTCTGCAAACAAAAAGGTTTGAAATAAATTTCTTCATAAGCTACACCAAAAGGAAGTATTCCCAAAAGCAGTATCCACTGGACTAATATCAGAAATACACTTCATAACACCTGCAGAACTATAAGCATTTTTTGTATTATAACTTACATATTTTTACCGCTGATTGCCTTCAAGATAAACACAAAGAAATAAAACTTTATTTCTTCATTTTGTTTTGATAAAAATAATGAAAATGTAACTTAAGCACACTTAAGGAACAATGAAGCCATTGAGAATGTTCATAGATGTATATGTCACATAGGAAGTGAAGTTAAAACTTTTCACAGTGCTTTTGTATTTCAACAAGCAGTTACACTTGTAAAAATAACAGCAAATTTTGGAAAAAGCTACCAGAGACTATTACATACAAAAAGATAATCAGTTATAAAACAGTAGACTGAGCCCTTAAAAATGACACAGTTCCATTTCAGGAAAAGAACACCCAACCCTACTAATTTGGATTAAATAACAGAAGAGTTGTGGTAGCTTCTGTTTTCAAACTCCAAGAAATACACACTCTCTCTGCAGCAGTAAATCCTTTACCAGCTGTATCCTGCTGCCTTCACTCACATGTAATCACTCATTATCTTCACAGAATATTCTCGTGCAGTCAATGGCATTCTGGGGGGCCACAGGACTCAGGATGGGCACATGTAAATTTTCTGATCCTCTGGAGGCGGGAGAAAGGCCCTTGGAGTGTTAACAGCAGTCTTTATAGGAAATTTGATTGTTAATTTCGATAAATAATTGGATTGTTAATTTCAATCATTTCAATAAGTAATTGGATACAATTCAGCAATACTTTTCCATCGTGTGTATCACAAAACTACAGATTTTAATCAACACAGACATTCAAAGCCCTTGCTGGACAGACTCATTTCAAAAGACACGGCCCTTGTGCCAGAGACTGGGAGAAATTTATTAAATAAACAACAGAATGTAACATCATTTTCAGAAAAGTCTTAAATGAAACAGAGATCCTTCCAAATTCTGATCTCACAACTATGACATTTTCTTAATGGCAATGAGAATGATTTCAAGATCTAAAAAATATCCAAGAAAATCAAACTAGTGCTTTAGCAAGCACTTAAAAATTCCATGTTTTCTATTTCTAATCACATTGTCACCTGTTACATATACTAAAAATCTGTATTTGTATATTCATGTGTCTTTTACTCAATACATTATTTCACTGCCTCATTTCATTGTACTGATGTTTATGTCTACATATACAAAAATGGGTATGGATTTAAAAAACCCCAAAACCCACTCCCAGCTTAAATTTTTCAACTGCATAACTTAGTCTATTATCCCTGTCACTATTTACAGCATAATAAAAACATGCACATTTAAAAAGAACACTACTGCAGCTCACTCAGCAATGCTATAAAAAAATCCAAACCTTTATATATCAGAGGTATAGGATACTTCTGATATACTAATACTTCCATATAATGTGTTCAGGGTTTTTTTCACCCGCCTTTTCTATCACAAAATTTTCAAAATGAAGGAATAAACACAGATCGAGCCTGCTGCTTGCAATATAAAAGCTGATTACTGGGCAGAACTCAAGAGAAAAGGAATTTATTCAGGTTGGAAGCATTAAAAGCAATTCAGACGTTCTGGATTACATCACTGGAAGCAGTATGTCATTTGTTCCAATCGATGCCATTTGCTCACAGAAAGCCAGTATTTTACAAAGCACCTTAGAATATTTATACTTTCCTTCTTCCTGACACTGTGATCACTCACTTCCAGCTGACACATGGAACACGTGGGAAAGGCAAAGCAGAATTGTCTGACAAATCCATTTTTCCCCAACCAAACTAATCGTAACAGATGTAATGCTGCATCAAACAGAGCCTTAAGCATCCCCTTGTAACTGAAAATGTCAAAATAATTCCCCCATTCTGGTCACACAATGACCTTGGATAACTTAGAGCTGTTCTTGTGGGATTTGGAACTCTTTTCCCAAATGGATGTGAGATGAGGTAATGCCATTCAAGTGGGGCTGTGCACTGAAATGTTACATGCAGAACTCAAACTTCTTGGCCCCAGTTCTAACCCTGCAATTACAGTTAACTGGGTCAATGGAATTTCTCAACTTCCACTTCTGGTTTCTTCACTTCTAGATTTCAAGAGTGCCAGTTCCATATGGATAATAAACTAATAGATGGTATTTCAAATTAACACCACAAAAGCAGTGGCCTGCAAGGGGTACAGATTTGTGCTGCTCACCCACACCACACACTGCAGGGTGAGACTGTGCAGTGTCTGCTGTGTGAGGGCAAGGCCAAGCCCTGGCTGTGTCACCACAGCAAGAACACGGCCACCCAGCTGCAGGGGAGGTTTTAATTACCAAGGGATACTCCTTTTTAAAAGTACTTTAACAATAGGCTCTGTCTGAAGCACAGGATAATCACATTTTTAAATTGACTCAATAAACACATTTTTAAATTGAGGTCAATTAAAATCAAGTAACTTCATTCCACGTCCTCAGAACTGAATAAAGTTGTGAAAAAGTATGTTCGATATGATTTAACCTGTGAAAAATAAAACCATGCATTTTAAAATCTCTGGAGTAACAGTGGCACAATCAAAGCAAGTGTTAATTAATACATGCAGAAGCTGAGCATGTGTTAAGTGAAACAGAGGAGGTTTGGTACCTGTCTCAATCTATTTACCCCACAAATACACCGTGCAAAGCCTCTAAAACCTCCTAACACTGAACTGCCAGTAAGCAAGAATTCACCAGGGCATAAACTTGTGCCATAGTAATCAAACATCCATAAACAACTCACAGAGCTCTACAGATATCCATAGCTATACAGATACAATGAAGTAAGTTTCCTGCTGCAGTTTTTTTTGCAGAAAGCAATACAGAAAAATCATCAGCCAATGAGCAGAAGGCCAGACAAGCAGACTGAAGTTCAAACAAATTGCTGAGTCTTCGGTTCACCTCTGGCAGAGCTCTTTTAATTTTAAATGCACACCATTTGTTTTTAAAATACCTATGTCAAAACAAAATAAAAGACAAAGAGAAAACAGAATCATAGAAGCAATGATGTTCCCCCTTAATTTTTTCATCTCGATGGGTCACTGGTAACTTTTTGTCTATGCCTCAAATCCTGTTCACAATTTTTAAATGGATCTGTGGAACGGCATGTGTGGCAACAGCATAAATCACCAATGCAGTATAAATAACTGCATATGCACGCCCCATGAAAAGGCAACACTCATGGCTTCAATCCTGTGTCTTCTTTAATAAGAACAAAAGTTCAAGGCAGAGAACACCCTAAAGTATGCAGAACAACACCATAAAGTATGAGGAACAAGGACAGTGCTGCAGATGCTCCCCAAGCTGCAGATGGTATTAAAGCAGATTTTAAGATAAAGATGAAAATTAAACCTCCCAAATTCACTCCTCCTTGTTCCTCTTCTGGGAACACACACACGCACACCCACGGCACACGTCACCAAGGAAAAAGCAATACCAAATAACGTTCACAGAGTATAGGTAATTTGTGATTTCTTGGTCTGGGTAACCAAATGTTAACAAAGACCTGCTCAGGGAGAACCAGCTTTAAGGTTTTACTTCTTTTCTGAACTGGACATAAGCTGATAGCCCCATTACAATTAATACATCTCCACTTTGCTGCAGTGACTTCTTTTTCAGCAGGACATCAGAATTCGTAATTCTTCATACTATACAACTACATCATAATTCTTCATACCATACAACTACCAGAACATTGGAAGTTTTGCAGACAAGCACTAATGTAAATATTCTCAGACATAAGCTTTCTGTAAAGCTTCCACAGAACACGGTGTTTGTAGCAATACAGTGAAGTCTTTTAGAGCCCAAGGAGGTGTCTAGAAGGCAGGACAGGCAGGCTCTGGGCCACCCCTCCCCTCAGCTCACCCCTGGCACACAACCTGGCTCACCCCTAGATCACTCCCTGAATCACACCTGTCTTACCCCTGTCTCACACCTGGATCCCCGGCCTCACAGCTGGACCCC
>VZTZ01044664.1:788202-834007 GCA_013400955.1 Drymodes brunneopygia | reverse complement strand
CCGCCCTGCCCGCCCCGCCGGGGACCGCCGGCACAGAGATCAACAGGACCTTCCTTGGCCTGGAAAACCTGGGCCTCAAAATGCTGTCCATGGCCTCATGGCATTTCATAATTCTATCTTCTTTTTACATTACAATTTTTTCCAGATCCTTGAGACTGCAAAAACGTTTTCCAGCACCAGTAAAACTTTCTGAATCTCTTATTCATTCTTGTCAAAGAACACTGTGTCTTGAAGTTTATACGCAACCACTTCTGCATGAAGTTTTTCTGCATTTCCTGATAAAACTCAGAAGGGCAGTTGAATGTTATCCCATGACCTAAGAGCATAATAAAATGCAACCTAACTTAGTTCAAAGAAAGCTTAGTAAGCTGCACAGTATGTGATATTTTTATGCAAACTGGTTTTTAATTAACATTTTACTTTAATGGTACATTCTACTTTAAGGGCTTCTCCACCCCAAAAACATGGTGGGATGGACAGCCTGCCTGGAGTGCATCTACACCAACACACACAGCATGGGCAACAACCAGGAGGAGCTGGAAGTCATTCAAAGTTTGTGAAAACTTTGTATGCAGAAAACACATATGTTCACATATCTGTTCATATACCTATGGCATATTCTCAAGTCATTAATAAAATTCGTCTTGTAGGAGAAAGTGAATAGGACTAATGGTACAGACAAGCAGTCAGTGCTGGGGGAGCAGAAGGAAAAAAACCATGAAATAAAAACCTCAGAACTGGGGAGTTGGGGAGTTGTGAGGGACACCAAGAGCAAGACATAATTTTCAAGAGCACTTTAGCAGCAACAAGATTTGAACAATACTGCCTCTGAAATGCTGGTGCACAACAGCTGGTTTTGATGCACGGGAGCCAGGACAGTGCCAAGCAAAGGATGCAAAGTTCAGACAGAGCAGTTCATGAGGAGTCTACATCCCAACTCACTGCAGAATCATGACTGTGTCTTCAGGTATGTGATTGGATTTTAGGGAAAAGAATTGAAAGACAGATCACTGTTTCATGGTGTTCTGTGCACTCCTGCAAACTCATCCTGCTGCACTGGTATTTCAGTCCTTCAGCAAATGCTTTACAGAGCAGACGCCTCTAAAGAAAGTCAGGTAAGGATTCCATCAAATCCCAGGGCTCCAGAATAAACACTTTAAAAGAGGTATGATAATAAAATCAAGAAGACTTGAGAAACATTATTTTCAGTGCACTTATAGTCTCAGAAACTAGTTATTTAATACAGTACTATTTCTATTTGCTTTGACATTTGCCTGTTTTACTTTTCAGGGATGGGACTAAAAGAAGAAAGCATCCTTTTTTTTTGTTTGTTTTTAAACATAAATCAAACAATAGATGCAAGAGAAGCTTACACAACATGCAGCCAGATGAACACCAAAGCAAATCAGTAACTTGTATGATTATCAAGAGAAAAACATCATTTTGACTTCATGGGCAATTAAGCTTGAGAGTCCTTGACTCTGACATAGGATTTCTTCTTAAAGGCTTAATAAAATACATAATAGTCCAATAGTGTATTTGGATCATGTAACTTACCCTGACCGCATTCTGAACCACCTTTCAAGAGAAACTACTCGTTTTGAAGCCAAACATGGCAAAATCCTGAAGGTGTGGCAATATGAAACATCCACACACAAGCATGAACAAACACAAAGGAACGAACAGGGACACGCAGCCTTTTGCATACTTCAGGCAGTAGGATTATTGTGAGCTACTCCAGGAGCAGGAGTTTTGCAGGTGTCAACATGTGATTAACACGCACACATCCCACTATACTTCAAAATTCCCCATGCCCAGTATGGAGACAAGCAGCTTTTTAAACTGGAGCAGGGTTTATGCAGACCAGATGCAACCATAAAAATATAAACCACTTGAACCTTAATAAAATACACAGTAATGGAAATGTTGTAAAACAGATACTAAACCCATAAAATATTAACAAGCTTAATCAAAACGAACCAGGGTCAAAACCACTAAGTCCAGCCATCATTTACAGAAAGACAACAAACACCAGATGTATTCTGATTTGGGGCAAGAGGAGGAGAAAAAACCTCCAATACTATTTTCAGCATCGTAGCAATCTACAAGAAAAAATACACAGAGCATTTAATATTTCACTGACTTGAAAAGTTACAGGTCTGTTACTAAAACTCAGTCTCAACTCATAATCTATTCTGTAAAAGAGACATCTGGTATGTGTTAATAATATACAAAATGAAGGCAGTTGACATTTCTCTCCCCTCGATCCCTTCTTTAATGCAATTTTTTGAAGAAATTTGCAAAACTCTTCTGAACAAGTAACTCCACTTAAATGCAAATCTATAAAATCCTAAATATTTTTTTAAAGACATAGGTCCTTATAACTTAGTATTTCTTATGTGTATATGAGGTTACATTTTGGTCATAAAAAGTAACATCTGTGTGAACAAGTCTGAAAATGAAGTAACAGATATTTTTGCGTGTGTGTATATATATATAGGACACACATATATAACATACATAACTATGTAAATGTGACAAACCAAGAAAATGCCTCTGATATTCCTCCTGAAAATGAACTGCCACATCTAAATGTTTTACCTCAGTATTTTCGTTCTTGCAGGAATGCAGTTCCCTGTTTACCAAACTTTCTGAACCACTTTGGTTCCTTCAAGGCAAACGCTACATTCCTTACTATGGTTTGATATTGGGACGATGCTGCAATTGCAAATATCATGGTTTTATAAAATACAGTTTATTAACCATTATTCTATGGGGCAATTGTAGTAATCAACTCTATACTGATTTTGAAAGCAGCAGAAAGGCATTTTTGCAGTTATAGATTATCAAGTTGAGGATTCACTTCTCTGAGCTGACTGCTGTGCTTGCACAGATCCAGGCAAGTCAGCAGACCTTCAAGCACATGTGGATCAAAACCTCTAATTCCTTGCAATCCAAGCATTTTAAAAGCCTAAAAATTTATAAAGCAAACTTGAAAACATTGGTTGCCAGTTCCTTTGTTTCTGGTTTTTTTTTTTTTTTTAATAAGGTTTTGCAAGCATTTTCCTGGGAGGGGTACACTTGATATTTTTTTCCCTTCTGCAATAAAAGTGAAGATCTGTGGCTCAGTAACTGTAGCTTCAGGAAAAACACCAAGTATCATGAGACAGACATGAAAATCACAAAGAACTGGCAAGAATTTCCTAGTACAGGATTGAAGTGTGAGACTGCCAAAGGAACTGAATTACCTAGCAGCCAAGTGGCTCATGCAGTTTTCTAAAAGCAAATAGAATTGCATTCCAGATCATCACATAAAATGAATGATGTGGGGAGATTTGGCTACTTGGGCAGGGAGGAGAAAAAATTAAGGATTAATAGCGTGAAGCATTGCCATGGATTTTCCCAGGAGACTGTGGGATCTCACTCATTAGAAGTTTTTATGAATAGGTTAGACAGGCATCTGTTGGGAATGAAGTAAGTACGGTTTATCCTCTCTCCAGGCAAAGGAGTGGCCAACATAACATCTGGGGGGCTCTTTGAATCCTGCTTTCTGTGATGCTATACTCTGCAAATGGAGAATGGAAAAACACTTTCCAAACAGTATTCGAGTCCTGCTGCAGTGCTTTGAAAAGGGGAGCAGGGCACTGAAAGCTTGGAAGGTTCAAGTTGGATATTCTTTACCCGATACTGCTGTTCTCTAGCTCAGTGAACATTATTTCATGCATTGCTTGAGAACTCTCCAAATACGACCACTGCTGATAGATTTAAAATTTTCCTACTTCGAATTCCCTGGAAGCTACAGTTTTTCTTTTCTTCTTTTATTTTTCTTTTTCCTTTTCCCTGGAAAGGAAATTCCTTCATTCTCTTTAAGGATACACAGAGGCAAGCAGATATTTCAAAGTAGTGTATCAACCCTGCCCTGATCTGTCCCTGACCAGATACCACCCTGTAAATCTCCCCAAACAAATTTGTTACAGTCAGATAATATTCCTCACAAACACTGATCTTTAATGACTGCTCTAAGTAGTTATGATCTGAGTACCTGAGTGGATATACATTGTCACTTGATATTTAAGGTATCAATCCTAATTTTATTTTATGTGCACACACATGTGTGTATGTATGGGAAAATCCTGTCTGGGGGAAAAAGAGAGATTACAGAAAATGTGCCTAACATCATAGTGAAGTGAGGGGATCCACCCAGGAGAGACACTTCCTCACTGGAATTGATGGAGCTGTTGTCATTTACATGAGGGCTGACCCTGACCTTGATTCTGACCTATCTTTCTGGAAATTGTTCCTTTAAGCCCAGTTACCCTCTGTTTAGTGAGAACAAATCCCAAGCTCATGTGCAAACTAGAGGTGGGGTGGAACAGGTCAGGCTCATATGGCACAGAACAGAGCAGAGAGCTGGCTGCCAGGGGGTTCTCCAGGGCCATTGCCAAACTCCAGCGATATTTTAGAGGCCTTGAAGTAGCCAAAGCTGAACTCACTGTGAGACACTGAATGTGAAAACAAAAGAGCCAAACTTCTCCCAGAATGCAGTCCTGGGAAGCAGCTCAGAGCCTGAGTGAATGGATGCATGGCTACACAATGCATCCAAAGGCTCCCATCTCACCAGGTGCAGCTGCACGGGGAACAGGGGCATGGGCCCCTAAGGGCTCTTTGTCACAGTCCGTCCCACGGCAGGAAAGGCAAGAGGATGCAGAGCTCACCTGGGCTTGTCCAGGGCAGCAGTGAGATTTGGGAACAAGGATGAAGCCTCTGTGTGACTGAAGCATCCTGCCAAACACAATCTAACACCCTGGCACTGCATGTTGCCATGTATTTTTGTATGATACTTGATAAAGAACTTCTAGCCAATATACCCATCTGCCGTGGGAGGGAAAATAATCCCATACACATAAGACAAGCAAAATATGCAAGCAATAATAAATTCGGGGTTCTGTAACTATGACATTGGAAGTTTTATGAATATTGAAACTAAAAATAACTTCTTGTTATGCATTATCAAGTGAGATTAAGTATTTAATGAGCAGTCGTTGCACAAAATCATAAGTAACTCTAAAGATTAGAGCAAAGTATACAAACTTTAAGGTATTTTAAAATAAAGATATGTTGAAAGTAGTTATTTAAAATAAAAAGAAGTCCTAAATAGAAAAACTCAGCACTTGAAACAGCCTGGTACGTATTTTAATATGTATTATAATTTAATCCTGACCTAGGAGTAGGAGATGAAAAGCTATTGCTACAAAATTTATCTGTGGTGACAAACCTTCAGATCCGAAGTCAGAGTTGTTCTCAGACAATGGAGTGAAACAAAAGGCAATGTCTGGTGCCTGGACAATCTGCTGGTGACAGCCACAGAACCAATCTGCTGTAAACACCTTCCTTCCTGTGCTGCTGAACATCCTGGTCTCTGTTCAACTTGGGCCTCATACTCCTGGAAATTTAAACAATATGCAACCAATATTTAAATAATTTTAAATAAAAATAATGGAAGACTAATCAAATTAAATTTATGGGGTGAACACCTGAGATTGCTGCATTTGCTGGAAGTTTTTTTATTTTATTGAATTCAAACTCTAGATTAAAATGTTTTGATTACAGAAGACACACTTGAATTGGCAAAAAGCACTTAGATCTCACCTAAAAGTGAAAAGTACTGTGAGCCCAAATAAAGATGTTACTTTGTCTTCCAAGGGACAATGAACTTGTAGTCAATTTAGAGGTGAAAAATATATACTGAAGGAATATTTTTATATTTGGTAAAGCTATGTATCTTGTAAAATTAAATATCTAAATCCAATTCTTAAATATTGATCTTACAAAAGAAGAACTTAACAGTTAATACTAAAATGATACTACATCTGAATGAAACCCTCTGTAAATATTTGTACTATTATAAGTCATAAAAAATACATGCCCTGTATTAACTTTGTACAAACTAGTGAGATATTTGCAGGATAATGAGTTCTTTTCAGTGTAAGCCACTAAAATGTAGCAGACTAATTCCTCTCTTTTGGATGCTACACCATACAGAACAGGAATTGTAGAATGCATTTTTTCAACATAAATGAAAACTGATTTTATTTGCAATGGCCACAGAAAGTTTTGCTCTAAAAACTCGCAGTTGTGTGCACGTAGGAGTCTTGCCACCTTGCCTCTCATATAATGGATAAATTGCTCAGAGTTCAGATTGCTGTAGAGAAATATGGCCTCTGTAATTGCTATCAAGGTCAATGAGAAAAGGGTAAGTGCTTTAGTGATGGATATATAATTTACATCACCCTGAAGCAATGTTAACATGAATTTTCAACCTGTTTCATGTTTATTCAAATGCTGCAGTTGTGAAAAAGTAAAGTTATTGCCTGAGTCTATTCAACAAAAATTTCTGTCTTCAAATACGTGTACTGTCATTTTTCTAACCATCTACAGCAAGATTTAGACAAACTGGATTTAAAAAAACCAAAATTAAAGTCAAATGGCATCACCTTCTCTTTCAAAATATGAACAACGCCAAGATGCTCCAGTTCGAAAATGACAAAAAATATAGAAACATCAATAGTAACTTTATTTCCTCACAATTTGGGGGTATGTTTTTAGTGCAGTTAGTTAACTGTTTTTAACATTTATTGAATTAAGCTGAAACATCTCAATTCCAATACACAATCTGCAAAGTTCAGTCTCTGGACTACATCTGTTCCCAAAATGCTACTAAGAAAAAGCAGATTTGTTTAGGTTAGCCAAGAATGCATTCCCAGTGGATTTCAGTTACAAGGTTGCATAGGTAGTGAAATGATAGATATCTGTGATGAGGAATTTTGACCCAAATGTACTTTATGTACTTTAAATTGCTTTATTTATCATTCCTATTTAACACCTCCTTAAAGCCACTTGGCACAGTTCTGAGATCAAAGTGACCTTTTGCTAAAGAGCAGAATTGATGCACAGTTCATTAACCAAACCAGAAAACACTACTCTTGATGATAGGAGAAATGCAAAAATATCAAATTCACCTTCTTTTTTTTGCTTTCCTTCCCACCTCTAATAAGAAAGAACACAGTAGTGGGACTATACTAAGCTTATCATAAGTGTAGGAAAAGAAAAGGAAGTTTTTGAATGTGCCCTTTTACAGCTCACAGCTTTGACCTAAGAAAACAAATCAACCTGTTTTTCTGAAGGCATTTATTTTACCCTAAGAAATATAAGATATTCTCCACACACCAAAGACATTACCTTCCTCTGAAAAAGATGTCTTGTCAAGCTTGCCAAGAAATCTGTTTCAGATCATGCACCTGACTACCTGCTAGGAACAAGACTGACTCCTCCTAGGTCACTGAAATACCACAGAATTATGTATTTGGTAAGATCACATTTTATGCGGCTTTTCTGCAATTCCTAAACTCAAAATTTGGACTCAATCAGTGCCTTGGTTAAAATTACTTGGAAAAACAGTGCAAGTACCAAAGGGCATTAGAAGGGGACATAAAAATTCTGACCAGGAGTGCTGCAATGCCAGCAGATGCAGTAGAGGAAGGCAAACGCAATCTAAATTGCAGAGCATTGGTATCAAGCAGATGTCATGTCACACTCTATCTGTGTGTACTGTAAGAGAAGTTCAAGGTGAGGAGCAGTTCATGGGTGATTGTTTTCTTTTTAAGGGCATATCATAGGTCTTTGAGTTGGAAGGGACCTTTTGAGATCCCCTGCTTAAGCAGGGTCACCCAGGCCACAACCACGTCAAGTCTTGTACTGACTCTCTCCGCAGCCTCTCTGGGCAGCCTGCTTTGGTTTTTGACTTGCCTCGCAAGAACAAACTTCTTTTTCTTGTGTTTAGATGGAATTTCATGCATTTTATTTTGTGCTTCTTCCCTGTCACTGGGAACTACCAAGAAGAAGTGGAAAATACCTTCAGGGATATTGCCCGGTAAGACTCTGACAGTGCCTCTGCATCGTCACAACAACACGGCTAATAACCTTTGAGAAACCAGAAATTCTGCCATGCCAGACTTCAACTAAGGACAAACTTTGAAATCAGGAGTCTTTGCTGTATATGCAAGAAGGCTGCACCAAATTATATACATGCATCTGAAGTACCAGAAGTGTTCTTTCACACATGGAAAAATATTGTCTGTTGAGGACAAAAGAAAATATGGATTCAAAATCTGTGTGCCAGACATGCTGGAAAACTGCATAAATATATGGAGAGAGGGTGGGGGAAAAAAATCACGCTCAACCCAAAACAAAAAACCCAAACCCACACAGTGACCAGCTGCAACAAGCCAACAAATACCTCAATGAGAAGCAACAGCTGGAAACAGTCAATTCCAGGACCTACTGCAGACAGAAGCAGAGAACCCAAAAATGTAACAGGCCTAGATGGAAGCAACACGAAAATATGTTCTACAAAAATCAGCACATGGGATGGGACTGTTTTTCAGTGTGCAGAGAACCAAACTACTAAATTATTTTTATTCTTCTTTTTCATAAGTCAAAGTTGTTCTAACCATCCCTTCCCCTTCCTTCCCCAGACTCCAACTTTGTGATGCTGCAGTTAAGGAAATAAAGTTTCTTCAATGTTCTTTGCAATGAATCTCTGTACCCAAATTTTGTGTTAAGTGTTTGCATCTTATCTAAAAATTTCAGAATTATGTCATTAATCAACATAATATGAACAGAAAGAAATACTTTTTCCATCATAAAATAACTTCTCTCACACATTTGCTTTCATTTCATATTAACTGCCAGGACAAAGAATCAGATACCAGTGTTTGCTTGTTTTTTTTACTTTCCATCTCACGTTTAAATGAGTCTTAAAGACTGCTAAGAAATACCCACCCAGATATAAGGGGATGGTCTAAACAAACAAAAAATTACAAACCTAGCTACAGCAGCAATTCCTCATGACAATTTGCACAGACTCCCACTATTACTCTGGATATCTCTTGTACCAAAACCCACCTGTAACATATGCACATCTGTTTTGTCAGCCCTCTTTGGGGAGGGAGAGGAACTCAAAGTTGACTGACATAATGGAAAGATGGTATTGAAGGAAGCCAGGCAGATGGGGGCAGAACACAATCCCCAGGCACAGGGCAGTAACTCTGGTGAAGAAACAAATGGAATGGCAGATCTTGCCCGTGGCATTCAGCGGGAAAGCTCAAAGTAGAAAAGAGCTCAGCTAACCTCCAATTAGCTGTAAAGATGCACTTTTGCTCTGCTTGGTCCACATGTGGTTAGGAAGGCTTGTTAGCTCCCTGGAGCATGTGTGGACATGTTAATCACTTTGGGATCAAAATAATAATCCTGGGCTTTCCTATGCAGTGGTAAAATACAGCATCGGTAGGCTTTTCAACTACTATTTACATGGTATGACTCATTAAGTGCTGTTTCAGTGCTATTCTTCCATACACATAAAGAGGGGAATAGTGACTCCATTCCAAATTGAAAGAGTGACAGCTATTTAAAGGGGGGAGGCCACATATAGACACCAATTTAGTGCTGCTGAACCTGCCCACTCTAGACCTGAATCTGACCCAAAATACCAAACTGGAAGAGAACAAATACGCTCTTTGCAAATATCTCTACTAAAAACAGTGAATGCATTAAAGTTGAAATAAGAATCTCTAGTTCTGATAATAATTAAGTTAGCTTCACACTTACAATGTTCTTTTAATGGAGGCTTAGAAATCATCACAAAATAAATACACCATACATTTTCTTCCTCTATGTACATAAAGCTCAACATCCAGTACACCTTTGATTTCATCTTTAGCCATGGACAATGGAAAGATTCAACAAATTGAAGTGACTTGATTCTGGTTTAACCTCAAACCTCCGACAAAACCTGGACTACTAAACTTCCCATTATTTGCCTTCTCCAAAAGCTCAGATATGGTTCCTCCAAGCCTTGCTCAGACTTTGTGAGTTACCAGAAGACACTTAAACTCATGCTAGCTAACCAAAAGAAGTGCTGTTCTATTTATCAGGTGTACCAGTGCAGCTCCAAGAGGAAGAATTCAGTGTCATCATTCAACTTGTGCTCAACATGACCGACAGCTTCTGCTCCCCAGAGCTCTGACACTCGCCCCATCCAGGGCAAACAAGGGACACTCTGCAGCTCCTACAGCCTCAGTGACTTGGGCAAACAACTCAGAAGTCCACCTGCAGGTTATACAGAAGGCTCCTGTCATAGACAGCCCTGAGTTGGGATGACATAAACCACAAACATGAAACCTTCTCTCTCTGCAGCATGAGAAATAGCAGACGTACTAGTTATAAAAAGGGGAGAAAACTGCAGTCTGAAGTAAATTTCACATAATTTAATAATATAATAAAGAATCTTAATTTTCAGCTGCATTTAGGGCAGAGAAAATAATCACTCTTATACATGTAGTTTGATGGCAACTAGCTCAAACACACTTTAAAAAACCACATGGTTATTCAGTTAAAAAAACCCACGGCCAATGAGATGCACAGAGTGTACAAGCACATAGAGAGCTTTGCTTGGAGTGTCCACGTATCCACTGTGGAGAGGGCACCTGTCAGTATAATCTGACATCAGATTAGACAAAGATATCAATTTATCTTCAAAAGAACTCCTTCCACCATAGAAGTTGAGCTTGTGTTTTGTGATACTGCTCTAATTGAGAAGAGCCTGATGGGACATTTCACTGCCTGAAGAGAGACAGCCATTCCAACACCTTCTCCTCTCCAGGAGGTTTTCATGTTCCCAGTGAGCCAGAAGTTACATGGGATCTGAAAGCCATTAGAGCTTTTCTAATTTTCCTACCCATCTACCTCCATTAACTCCCATTATTGCTTCAGTCATGGTAAATTCAAGATGTGATACACAATTTACCAACTCTTTCAATGAGTCTTAACAAGTCCACTTCTTAAAAAAAAAAAAAAAAAGAAAAGGCAGGGGGACAGAAGAGCAAATGTTGTTTCTTTAAGTCCTTTAGTTTCCACACATATTCAGACGTGGGTGGATACAAAGCCCTATGCTTTACAGCTGACTTTATAACTTCCTTACTGCAGCAGTAAGTGATTACAGGCATTCACTTTGCCTGTTATTTCTGTAATTTTCAAACAAAATCTGCCTTTGCCTACAAGCACAGAGCCTGCCTTTACATACAAGTCTCTTAAATGAGGAGTCTGTTAACAGAGCCTCTCTGAAATGAGCCTTAAAGACTGCTAAGAAATACCTGCTAAGAGTCTCTCTCTCAGAAACGAGTCTCTCTTTGTACTTCTAGAAGAAGAAAAGAAATTTGCCTTCAAGAAATTCAAAGGAAAAGGTGGCAAACTGAGTAGATCCTTAGCAAAGAGGTAATATGATTCTGTACCATTACTGTGGGAAAAAATAGCTTCATTTATGCAGTAGATTGAGAAATGCAGAGAGGAGTTACAGTCTGACCGTGAGAGAAAACAACATGCTCAATATAATTGCTGTGACTCTTCCAAGGAGGAGTCAGAGAGCACAAGGAACAAGAAATTTAATGGAAAGGCAGAAGAGGAAACACAGGCACCCAGAGAATGACAATGTAGAGAAAAGAGACAGAGGCATCTCAATATACACACACAGGAAAAGGAAACAGCAAAGGATGAAGAAAAGGTATTCAGGGAATTACATCAGGTGAGCAGAGGTCCTATGGCAAATTTTCAGTCAGGATGGCAGATATGCCTTGATGCTGCCTTCTGCCTCATATGCAAACGCAGGCCAACTCAAATACAAGTGAAATTACTCCTTCAGTTCATCAGTATTTTCATCAGCAGAATGAAAATATATAAAGAATGAATATATAAAATCAGTGATTTTATAGACATATTCAGAAATCTAATAAAGACAGTCACAAACATCAAAGCAAATTTTCAGTTTTTACTTAGGCAAATGCCAGCTGATTCTTCATGTCATGGTCACCTAGTTGCAATTAGAAATACCTGTGGCAAAGGCCACACCAAATCCCCCACTGACCAAGCTTTCTCTGTAGGGGAATACACATAATAATATATTATATATAATCTGTGTATATGGTGATACATTACATTGTTTATAACAAGCAATATAAAAAGGATTAAGTAGGATTTGTGATAAGGATTTATGCGTAATTTGTTCTAGTTTAGCACTTTTTAGACACTATGACATCATTGTTAACTCCAAACCTCTTGATGTAGTTAACCTGATTTATAAGAGTATCACATTCCCACTTGGGCACAAGCGAAACAGAACACTGAACATCACCCCAACACCCTTCCCAAAGGCACCATCCAGTGTTCCACTGAAGATCTTAAACCGTAATAACACAAAATCCCAGCCATTAAAAACCTTCACACATGAACATATCCACTTACTGTTTCAACAAAAAGCTTCTAATTCAGAGCTGCAGCTCTCCTGAATAAATTGATTCTTTGTTTTACTCTGTCCCCACCTAGGCAATAAGAGATATTAGAACTGAATATAAGGAACATCGTTATTAACAGATTGTATTGATTACCTTATAAATTATGTTACTAATTCTGCAAAACAAGGAACACTCAAGACTTTACAATGGACGCAAACATTCATTGCGTCAATGGCAGCCAACACATATGTATTGCTGCCAGAGTAGAAACCTAAACTGAAATTACACATACCTAAATTAACAAAATTTCCTTCCCTCAATTTGTTCCTTAGTAGAACAGCTAACATGGCAAACCTGCTGTCTAACCACAATAAAAACTCCAGTGAATCCCTGCATTACTGTTCCAGTAGGTATGCAGCAGAAGAACTGTATCAGCTAAGCTTTAAATTAAATCTGAAATGCAAGACATTATAGAAAAAAAATTAGTTTGTACAAAGTATCCAGCACTGAAAGACTATGAAACATGTGTCTACTCTCAGCTAAAATACAGATAATAATGTGCTTACTAAATTCACTGCCTGAATTCTCCATGTCCCCACATGGTTTCACCACTGCTGCATTCCCTTTCCAGCCCAGAGATGAAAGCAGGAATAGCTGAGTATTCAGATGGCTGCCACAGTGAGGTCTGGAATTCCAGTCACTCGGTTAGATCTGAGCAAAGCCCCATGACCTTATGCAATATTTGTTTCTTGGATTGCATCACACATTAACTTCATGTAAGATTCAGATTATTTTAAGTACAGAATTAATCTCTGCAGATCTGAGCTGGCAGTACAAATGACCAGGGTGTTTTGGCTGCTGCTCCAGTGGGTGGATTAAGGAATCTACCTCTTCTGTGGAAAGCAGGGAGTTTGTACTGGTGACACCAATAAGAAATATGACCTCTCTGTTGAAAGGTGTAAGACATAGCTGAAGTCATAAATCATTAGCTGTTTTGAAGGCCAAACTCAGAACATGCTTTGCTTTCTCTCAGCTTGCTATCAAACATCCATCCTCAGCAGGGACAAAACACACAGCTCTCCCAACAGGTACTTCTAAAAGACCTTTTGCCACAGGACCTGCTGCAGTGATTTAGGGCAGTCCCTAGATCCTATAAGTTTTTCTCCTTCATCTTTGGATCACTAATTTTTATTTTTTAAAAATTCACTCCAGACTCAACACCCCACAGCAGCACTGCAATGGCACGACCTCTGTCTCTGGAAAACAGGATTTAATCACCTCAGCAGAGGCAAGAGCAGGACAATGTAAACCCTCCTAGGGGAGGGCTGTCCTGCCTCTGGGAAGATGGATGGCTGGGCCCATATCAGAGGCACCTTCTGACATGCCAGCTGGACTTTTTTTCTTCAAGGACTATCTACACTCCTTTGAAGGAAAGCTCATTCCAATTCAACTGCATCAACCCTGAAGAGGCTGCAGTGACTGGTATCATTCCTAGTATCGTTTTAATGCTTTGGGTTAAGATAGAGAATTTGGGGAAGAGATGAGAGAGTTTAATAGCAGGGTTATAACAGAATTGTTCTATTGTTGCTATCGGTTGCTATATTTTCTAATATGAAGAACTGTGAAATCAGACAGATGATGTGTGGCCGCATAGAAAACAAATAATTTTAGTTAAATGTTCAGAGCATTCTTTATTTTCAAGAAAGCAGAATTTGTTGTGGTTTTTTTTTCTTTTTTTTCTTTTTTTTTTTTTAAACTTAGTATTACTCTAGAATAACCTTACAAAATCTAAGGTGGTATGAATTTAAGAAATTCCAGTCAAATTTGTCCCCTGAACAATACAGAGTATGGAACCTGTCTGTAAGCATGTGAACTGAAATGGAACTTGGCACAAACCTATTTTAGCTTGGACTCTTTCCTCTTCGAACGATACAGTCAGAAATGTAGTTTAGCACATGCAGGCTACAGATTTATAAAAGCACACCAAAGCTCTATTGGCACTCGAGCTGCAGACACTCCATTTCTACCAGTGTTTGCAGGGGCACTTTGACCAATGCACAGTAAGGCTGCAGCACGAAAGAAGCACTTCAGAGACACTGAAGAATCTCCAGAGGAGACAGAACATCTATGAGAAAGATTTCTTCGGAATCTAAAAATGGCCGAGCTCACCCATATTCTTTCCTTTATTCAGACACTTCCTTTTTGCCAACTTCTTTTAAAAACTTGCAGAGTGTGGACAGTCCTCTGACAATTTCTGGGATGGACCAAGCTTCTCCTTCCCCCACACGATACTCCACAAATCCTTCCAACAATCTCTGTGCTTCCCACTAGCACCCATTATGTTTGTCTGCAGTTCTGGTGCCTCAGGGCTGCACAGGGCCTGGGACAGCCTATGGAGAAGGCCTTGTGTAAAAGCACAGGATCTAACTGGGCACCCCTCTGCCAAACCTGCCAACAGTTCAGAGGTTATTAGCCAGGTCATGAAAGACAGACATGGGACAACTGAGTAATTCTCATCTCCTTAGGAAATCCAGTTAAAGCAAAGGTTTGGGATACTACTGAAGTTTTACTCTGCAAAATCTAACTCTGAAGTCTAACACAACAGCACAACAATCTTTATTCTGAAAGTCTGAGAGAGAACTACCACAAAGTTTCTGTGGTCCATGGAAGGTGAAACATGTTAAAACTCTGGTTTTATGCATTTATGAAAGCAGTCAGGAATCATTGGCCAAAAAGGTTCTAAATATAAAAGACAAGTCTTAGACAATGGAATGGCTGAAATGAACATTACAGGTGAAAACTTTGCTAGACCAACCCTAATGTGGAAAAGTATGCATTTTAGACAAAATCATAAATACTAACCTGCATGAATGAAATTCAGAACTACTAATTAAAACAAAAAAATATTCTGAGTTACAAGTGCCATTTTCTTTGTTTCCTGTTGTGCTCCTTGGTTGACTTGCAGTCCCAGATAGGGTCTGATCCAGTAAATGTTTCCAGATGTAAGGCTTGTATTTAATACTCCACCTAGAAGTAAATCTTATTCCCACTAGTTACTGTTTGCATAACCCTTCAGAGTTCAGTCTTAAAGTAAAAAGGGGGGGGGCAAAAAAATTAGTCTGTATCCATTGGAAAGTTAACAACTTCCTTATTCCCTGTGAAAGAGAAGGCCATCAATCAAGATCTGCAAACCATCCATTTCAGTAAGATAGAATTCCCACTGACTTCCATGGAACACGGGACCTCCCCCATTCATTGCCAACCTGACTCAGAACCACCTGGGAAGGAGAGTGTGGGGTGGAGAGCAACAGCCTCCTGACCCTTCCCACTGCTCTGAGAACCAGCACGGCTTCCCCAGAGCACCAGCCACCACTCGAGACACCTGAACAGGACAGAAGAAGCTGTTCCCCAAATGCCCATGCCACAGACAGAGGAGAGCACGTCCACCCCCTGCAGCACTGCCCAACATGTGGGGCTGGGCCATCCCACACCATCCAGCAGCTTTTAGGGCATTGCCTCAGTGACTCCAGGCTTTTCTATCACTTCTCAACCTTCCTTGAAACTCAGGCCACGAACACAGCAAGAAATGGCAATGCTAAAAGCTACTTTCAGAAGACTCCTGCAATCAGGTCTATGATGCTGAGAGCTCTCCTGTGTCCCACTGCATGCCGAGATAAGAAATCAAATGAACCCTTTCAACATTGGCGAAACACATAATGGGATCTCTAACACTTAACTTTCTGCAAAAACTGTAATAACTTCCAATTCTATCCAGAAATCCAGTGCCTCTCAGATAATTTACCTTTCCCAGACAAATACAAATAAATATACACACTACAAACTGCCTATAAAAGTATGTTCAGAGATCTTGGGAGAAGCTTCTTTGTGCTCTTTCCTGTTCCCTTCAACAGCATAACTGACTTTTTTTCAGCTACATCATTTTGTCTCTTTTGAAGAAAAGAAATCAAGTCTTTTCTCCTACAAGTAGTTTTAAAGTTGCTTTATTAGTGTAAACTTCAAAAATAAGAAAACAAAAAAGTCAAAGTAATAGAACATTCCAGACAGTTTATTAAATAAAATACAACAGCACCTCTTGGGTGCTGGAAGTGTTCATGCTTCAGCCTGATGCAGCAGCCCCGTCATGTGTTAATGATTACATATATTCATTCACTACCAGAAATAGTTTCCGCTAGAATTATGCACAAAGAACATTTGTCCACAGTGAATTTCAAGCTTGGCTAGTCTGCTTGGGTTACAGTTACTCCTAATTTTACAGTGGCAAAAATCCAGAAGTCTACTTTGTGCTAGCAGTTTATCTTTTATGTCAGAATACGTGCTCCAGTCATTCAAAAGCTGGGAAAGCAGCAGCACCTAAAAACTGACATCTTTACTGATGGAGTTACCACAATACACAGATTACCATAATAAAATCCCAATTAGCTTATCTGGAAAAGCATTTCTCTCTGTCCTTCACCCTCCCTGCTTCTCCTTTAATTTTGGTCTCCTTGGGAAACCACGACGAGGATCTTCTTGATCACTTTCACATGCCTTAAGGAATCAGTACATGCTATCAAGACTGAAACATTTGCAAGCTTAGTTTACAAGTTACAAAACCAGTAGAAAAGGAAACATCCAACAAAAAGTTTTGTATATTTTTAATATGTCCACTGTCTTACAAAATATGAGTGCTGGAGTGGGGGCGGGGGGGAAGCTGCTGCCTATTTTTCCAAGCACAGACATATCTTACGTAAGGTGTAAAACATTTTATATATATTTTAAAAGTTAGCCACATAGAAGCCGCTCGAAGATTTCTCCTGTGCTGCTTTGAAGCCATCTATTCTCCCCCTCCCCCCTCCTTTTTTTTGGATTCAGAGAAAAATTGCTCCATTCCTGCTTGGAATCCAAAGGAGAACAGGAAGTAACGTCTGAGCTCCATAGAGATTCATTTTTATTTGCTTACAGGACGTGGCGGATTCAAAAACTGGCTTCATTTTCCAGTATCCTTAAAGGACCTGACTTTTTTTTTTTCTTTTTGGCAGGGAGCATGGTTGGAACTTCAAGTTCAGCCAAAATAGACAATAAAACAGTAAGAAGGCATAATGCCAAAAATGCAAAGGCAGCAGCGTCCAGAGCATAATTCCACCCTTTTTTCTCTCCCCCCCCTCAATGATTTACAGAGGAAAACGTAAAAAACAGAAATCCTTCTTTGTCCTAGAATGAACTCATATTTTAACAGCCTACAAACATCTCAGACCCACTGGAGGCAAGCTAAAGAATGATATTGCTCATTTAAGATGACAGATTTTTTTTTTTAATCCATATGTTTTATTGTTATGTTCTTTTGAATATCCTACTTTGTTCTCCTTCTTGGGAGAAAGCATTTGTATGAAGTAACAACATGTGGAATCTCTCACACAACACAATATGAAATTTGGTTCAAGAGCAGCCTCTTTTTTTTCCTTCCTAGCTCATGATACGCATTTTTAGACATTTTTCTCACTAGAAATATGCCTGTGTTAGCCTCTAAGCCAAAACAGACATAATTAATTTTAAAAAATCTCATTTGCTGTAGCAAAAATGATATTTTTTTTCATTTCAGGGGAGTCTAAGCTGCAAATAATTCTATGAAAATGATGTGCAATGACCAACAAATAAGTAAAGCTTCTTTGTGAGGGTATGTGCAAATGTTTCCTCACGTTTTCAACAGGAAGCCAGGCAGGATGAGTCTGGGGGAAGGTCTGGAAACTGTATAGCAAAATTGGAGGGAAAGACAAAAATAGATTTTAAAGAGGATATTGTCTTCCTTACTGCATTAATCGTTGTTTGGAATTAGAAGCTAACTATTCAGTGTTTCCTTTCCATCATATAAAATTGAACCTATATAATTTGCAGAAAATATCCAGAAGCCACACAATGCCTTCTATTTATTAACAAGAGCCAAGGAACTACCTCTGTGAAAGTTTGTGTCCAACTTGGAAACCAAAAAATGGCAGAGTAGAGGCCAGTTCCTTAAAGTAAGAAGTGCAAAGTGCACCTGAAAAATATTAACTTTTTCCTTCTAAAGAGCGGAGAGAAAAAAATTACTATGACACGTGCATTAAAAACAATTAAACTGTTAGTTGAAGACAAAAGGGTAGACTTTCTGGCAGGGTGCAAAGTATTTTTGCAAAGCATTTGTGAGGCCAAACACTAGAAATGTGTGTGACTGTAAGGAAAAAGACAGAAAAGACCATCAAATCACCAAGAATTTAAACAGATGGCTTTCAGAGGAACTGTGGTATGAGATCACTTTGAAACAGGTGAGGCAAAATGGCACAGCAAACTGAGCTAGGGAGAACACAGCTCTTCCAGCAGGATTAGTAGGAGCATGGTGCAATCAGCAATGGGGGGTAAAAGGGAAAAAACCCCAACTTCTGATTTAAGTTTCATGGCTGTGGCATTTCAGGTTGCCCCCTTCAGAGAAGAAAATGCAGCAGGTACAATAAGTTTAAATACAAAACAGATGGCAGCTGCACAAACTTCTGCTGATCCTGGAAACAGAAAAAGGCAAAACAAAACAAAGCCCCCCAAAAACTTCATAACCCATGCAGACAATCAGGAAAAGAGACACAGAAAGGATGAAACCATTGGCTGCTACAGATTCTTTACGAAATCCCTGCAATTTTAAAACTGAATTATAGCTTGTCTATTTGAATGCTCCAATAAACAAGTATTTGCATGAGAGATGCATCTTGCTTACTGCCATGTCAAAAACCACATGACATTACTAGAGCAAAGAGCACACAGCATTTTGGACTAATGTGGCCTTTTAGAAGAAAAAAAAAAAAAGATAGCATCCACTAGGATGCCTATGTTTCTGGAGGAAAAATAGGTTTTTGATTATAGATGGCCTGGGCAGAAAGCTCAACTTCATCATTTCTCTTATGAAAATTCAATTTCCAGTCCACTTTGTATCCATCCAGCTTGCTGGCTGGCTGAAGGGACCTGGAGGGGTGTGTTACGAAAATGCACTAAGCAGCACAATTCCCAACTGCTCCAGCATCTCTCCCTGCCTTCCATCCTGGCTGGGTGCTGTGACACCTGGACAATCCTCAGGCTCAGCTCTGCACTGACCAACATGCACTGACTTGAGGCAAATTCCAACTGTTTTGCATCCGTTTGTCTCCAACCACAAGGCTGACTCCATGTACAAAAGAGAGCACATAAGAGCAGTTTCAATTTTCAAGCACTTTCTGCGTGAAATTTTTTTTTAAATTATCAACTTATATTCCAAACTTCACTCGAAGCTGAACTCCACTTTACCCTATGGTTAAACAGGTCAGTCTGCAGTTCTAGCCTGAAATCATACACCAGAAGTAACAACCATTTGTACAACAAAATCAGCGTGACTCCTTAGGACACTACAAACCCAGCACAGAGGATGCACAGCGGCATTTTATAGTGGAACAATATTGTTGCAATATGCTCCAATAATATCAAAACCTTTTGGGTCTGTTAAATGCAAACTGTGATCACATCCAAAGGATCTGGAGATGGGTGCTCAAAGCAGGGCTGTTTGTAGTTTGGGTTTGGTGTTGATTGCAGGTGAGGTGGGGGACAGTGTTTGTGTTTGGTTTAGGTTTTATTTTGTGCTCTTTCTTTCGCTGATTTCTTATGTATGAACAAACTCCAGTGGGAAAGACAGCACATTGGATTCTGTCCACTGCTTCTGCAGTGACGTCAGGTGAAAGGGCTCATCTAAATTCCAGGAGCAGCAACATAGAAAGGGAGCTGATTTTAGAGCTGAATAATTTTCACTCGAACAGGACGCAGCATTAACAGAGATCCTGTGTGTGTTTATTTACTGGTACCATGTTCTCTGTTAATGACCCAAGAAGAAAAAAAGCCCATCCCCACATGCTCTTTATCAGCCTCAGGAACAGGCTGTTCGAACGACAGCGGAATGGTTAAGTGGCCTAGTGGGCCTACAACCAAGAAAGAGAGCTAAGACCAGAGGAACGGGAACCAAGCCAATTGTCTAGACAGCAGGCAAAAAAACATGCCGGCTAAATTTAATCAGCTGCCTCCTTTACTTTGTAAAGTGAATGGGTAGATTATAGACACGGTGACACATAATTTGTGATTGAAATTGCTTGTTTAATCATAATTTGAAAAGAGATGAACTTATCCCAGTTCCATATCCATCATTCTTATATGTACACATAAACCAAGAGCCATCCTCACAATAAACAGCAGCTGGTGAAAGCCTCCAGCTTCAGCAGTGGCCCTGCACTCTCTGTATCTGTACAGATTCTTTTGCTGATCCCCTCACTTGCCTCTACAAGAGAAAAAGAAGCCCTTTTTCAAGCTACCATAAGTTTTCTGCTCTTCACAGAGGGTCTTTCAAGATTCAGACTAGCAGCTTCTTTCTTGAGAAGGGGCAAAGTTGGCAAAGGACAAATAACATGATTTATAACATCTACTGACTAGGATCCATTGCCCAGACTGTGGTACAGAACAGCTGGCAGGACAGTGAACAATAGTTCTTATTAGAGATCTGCTATTTAAACCCAGTAACCATATCCAAAATTTGATCCAAAGCCCTTAGAGGAAACATGGTGAAATTCTAAAGCATTAGGGGAGGTGGGGGACAGGCATGGGGAGAAATCTTCCTTTGGTGGCATAGATGTCTGTAAGTTTTAACACCCAATTTAACCTTACTCTGAAAATTAAGGTGGAATTTGTGATTACAGACCTCGTGCAGTACATCACCAGTGGGACAGAAAACAGGAACATTAGAAACATTCACAGCTAAAGCAGAAAACTATCAATCCCAAAACGGTGTAAATGTAATTGTTTAAGTTGCACCTCTCACCACCATTTCTGCCTTAAATGACTGAGATTTGAGAAAAAGCAACATGAGTTGGTAACATTATCTCTAGTCACTTTTAATCTGTAACACAGCCACTGAAAATCCCAGCAGCAGTTTTAATGAATATCTGAATATGTTGTTTAAAGTTTCAGGTCCTCACATACTTTGATTATGCTGCTTATGGCAGCAAAAATAACTCTCAAGCAATTGTATAGAGAATTGACAAAGTTTTGCTTAAATCTACTTTTAAAAGTATTCAAATGAAATATTTAATGCTGAAATAGTCAACCTTGTGAAAGTAATAACTCCGTTTGATTTGGGTTTTGGTTTTTTTTAGAAAAGGTGGAATTAATTTATATTATTTTCTCAGGTTGAAGTAAAACAGTGTATTATGACCCTTTTTAAAAACAGAGGATGGTTTCACATCCAATGTGAAGATACTGTAAAAAGTTTAAAGCTTTACAGTTCTTTTAATCTAAAACAAAATCACTAAAACATGTTTAGAGTAAATTCAAAATATATTTTGTTTGAAAAGTGTACTCTCATGGATATGCTGCACAGTGCTTTCTGAGACATTCCAGTGAGTTACAACAAGCTTATTCATTCAAACAGCAATAGCTAAAATAAAGAATATACCCAGAAAACATACTCAAAGTTCATAATCACAAGCAGTGATGTTAAAAATCCTATCTCCTGCACTTAGAGAACATATACACACTGTAAAATTCACACTGCAGTTCAAATAACCCCTGTTTCACATGATGTCAGAAGTGACAGACCAAGTTATTTATAGCTTTTGATCATGTCTGTAAAAAACCAAACAAACTCAAAAAAATTGCATCTGATTTACAGATAATCATGATCAAAGAGATTATATTTAAGTGAACGGCTATGATCACAGCAGGTTCCCATAATCACCTCGCAGTATAAAATACTGAAAAATAAACACTTTTCTGCTCACCAAAGGAAAGCATGGATATAATTTATTAAATCAACATATTACCTCTTAAAAATGTCTGCTAACACATAACTACAATATGCTGATAACAACAAATACATATACCTCTTCTTCACAGATACACAGAAACACCCACACTTTAATTTTTTAATAGGTGCAACCATTTAAAGGGAAAAAACACCCAAGAAGAATCAGCAAGTGAAACTGTATGGAATGAATAGACTACTACTGGGTTCACCTACAAAATAGGACACTGCAGATGATTTTCAATCAATTTGTAAGCTTTCTATTATCTTCCACATCAGGGTCACTTGGGGTTCCATATACCTGCATAAAAGAGCACCAGCACAGAAGAGAACAGCACTAGAGGCAAGACAGGCTTAGTGTAAAAAAGGGAAAAAAAGAAAAATCATAAAATCCCATATTTACACTAAGTAAGATCCTGTTCCTCAGTGCCCCGCAGAGCTGTGACATTGTCGCCCCTCAGAAACAGACAATGGTGGAAAAACCAAACCACTACAGGGCACAGATAGTCAGGGCTTTATTTTAGTCCATTTTCAAAGCATATAGAATCTAAAACACAGCCCTCAAAGAGGACTGATTTCAGCCTTTCTTTACTGCCTGAGAAATACAGAAGAAGAGGCAGAAGGCAAATGCTGTGAGCCCTGAAACTGTGAAACAAGATGAAGAAGGAAGACAAAATTCGTATCCTCATGAGAGAGCAAACACCTATGCTAGCAACTTTCTGATATCCATAAATGCATGCAACAGACGTTAAAAAATACAAGGAAGAGGACATAAAGCAGTACAAGTGGCACGGTATAGCAAACTGGTATGTATTTGATTCCAGGGTTAAAAGTTAAATGAACAGACACATCCTGGCAAAAGGCCAGCTCCTAACAGAACACAAACCTCGTAAGATTTGAGTTCTGGTTTTGATTTCGAACCCATGAACTTTAAGTGGATTTGAAATCATGCAAAACATGCTCACCCATTGCTATTCATAACAGGACAGACAGACAAACAAGCTCTTGTTGGGGCAGAGAGCGCCCTGTGGCTCCCCAACCTGAAGCTGGCAGAGCAGAGCCCGTGCATCCCGCTTGGAGACGGCACAAAGGAGTGACCTGCAGCTGGCAGTGCCCCTCCTGGGACTGCTGAGCGACCCAGAAGCTCTCTTTTGTCTCGGCTTTGCTGCTGCTGTTGTTGCTAAGTTTACAAGAAAAGGTTTCTATTCAAGGAAGCAAAGAAGGGGGGACTGGGGAACCTCCTGCAGCATTTCAGTGGCCTGGCTGGAGCTGTACTCACACACAGCAGCGATGTTACAGTGCCCACAGGCTGAAAAAACGGGAGAAAAACTTCCAGAGATCAGTAACAACTCTTAGAGGCAACCAGGTAACTGGGAAAAGGGAATAGCATTCGAGGCACACTGACACTTCTTTTTCACATCTGCAGAGAAGCTGCTGTGTCTGCAATCTCACTTGCTTTTTCCAGTCTCAGGCATACAGCACAAATTTTTTTTAGGGTTTTTTTTGTTGGTTTTTTAAAAATTATATGTAAAATTTCATTTATATTTGGAAGTCTAGAACAGGCTTCAAAACGGAATGGTAAGCACTCCACTAGCTCCAACTATAACACTTGAGCAACAACTGCACCATTTTTCCCTGAGATAACTCACCCCTCATCTGAAAGGGCGTATCCTAATTCTGTCCTAAGAGAATGTGTTACCACCAGGCTTGACTTGGAACTAACTGTGAAAAGGCGACAAGAGGAAGATACTGCTGCAGTTGGAACATGTTATAGCCTGGCATTCCGTGTCATCCATACCTGGTCTCTGCAATACTTGGGAGGCTTAGGCTGGATATCAGGGAAAGGTTCTTCCCCCAGAGGGTGGTGGGGCACTGCCCAGGCTCCCCAGGTAATGGGCACAGCCCCAAGGCTGCCAGAGCTCCAGGAGCGTTTGGACAATGCTCTCAGGCACAGGGTGGGATTGAGGGGCATCTGTACAGGGCCAGGAGTTGGACTGGATGATGCTTGTGGGTCCCTCAGGATTCTATGAACACTGCACCCCTCTCTGAAACAGCCGGTGTTCAGAACGAGTAAAGCAACAGTGCAGACTGGTTACTGCTGTCAGCAGAGAATACCACAACTGTTAATGACAAAGAGGAGCAAGAAACTCATTCTTCAGCTTTTTCTCCTTTCCAGCAAGTTCAGTCAGAGCAAATGCTTTGGCAAAAAAAGGTAACAAAAAGATCCAAGAAATCAAACATAAATCTGGTAATCTGCCGAGAGGGGAAGAGCAGAGGGAAGAGAACTGGCAGGCTTTACTATTAAGCACACTTTGTGTTACCCAGCAGATCCAAGAGTAACATACAGCAACTGGACTCTGTACAAGAAATCTATTATACTGCCTGCTCTCAAGTTAAGTATATTGCTGATTTCACAAAGATCAGAATGCCTGACTCTGGATGCCTCAGGAATAAACAAGAATAAATTTGTATTCTACTATTCTTGAGACAGACCTAGTCAAAATTTTTCCATGAAAGCTGTTCCTCAGCAATGAAACAGGTTTTCAATAATGCCTTTTTTTTCTTTTTATGAAAAGTATCTGCTTTTGGATGCTTTCCTGAGATGCAATCCAGCTAGGAAACTGGTACCCTGGAGCAAGTAAGCTTATTTTTATAATCAAAACCTGAAGTCTTCAGTTTTTCATTTTAAAGCTGTAATTCTCTTTGGTGGGAACCCTTTTCTGGTGAGACCTCTTTTTTTGGGCATTTCCATGCAGGGAATTCCTTTAGATTCCACAATACTGAGACATGTTAGATTTTAGAGGTGTGAACCATTCTTTTTTGCAATTTTAGTTTTCCTTTAAGTAGAACTTGAAGGAAAATACTGATCACATGAGACCACAGTCTATTCTGACCTTGATCAGAGCTAGGGATCCTTAGGACTTGTGGACCTGCAGCACTAGTCCCTGACCCTCCTGTTCAAATAGATTATATTAAAAATAAAGAATAAATGTTAATACGGATTAATTGCTCCACTTTTAAAGTCAAGAAAATCTTAAATTAAAGCCTCTATCCTGAAAGGCTTTTCTGTGTAAGTTTTAGAAGCCTACTTCTCACTATTTCATCAGGGAACAAGTACTCCTAGACAGAAACCACAGTACCAATCTATAATCACAGCTACGTGTTTATGGAAAAAATGAAAAATCCCTGAAAGAAACTGTCTCATAACTGAAGTCCTCCACAAACACTTTTGTAGCAAAATTAGTAAAATAACTTGGAACCAAGCAAATTGCTTTAGACTTGACAAAAAAATCAGTGCCTAAGAAATCTGCATCCAAAAATTTTATCTTCTTTTAAACCTTTTACATAAATATAGCAAGATTCAATGCTAAGTATGAAGCAGGCCATGTTAAATTCAACAACAAAGTTTTAAAGTACCTATTTTTCAACATTTTTAATGAAACAAGCTGTCCTTAAATGCAAGAGTCTGGAAAATTACTTTCAAAGATATTTAGATTAATATTCTCCCTTGGAGAATACTTTCAAGGCACTGGTCAATAGATTCCTAAGATTAAGTTAAGAACTACATTAATCATAAGTACTTTCTATCTGTTACACATAATTTCTCTTTATACACATAGAGTATAAAGATGTTTCTTTTTCTCTCTCCCTTTTCCTGACTTAAAAATCAGCAAGTCTGGTCACAGTAACAAGTGTAAAACAGTAACTGAACCAGTGCAATGTGCCTGATATTTGGAACAGAGCATTAATTCTGCCAGTTAGCTGCAGCAGTGCACTCTTTTAAGATGCTTTTCATATTGAGTCAATAGTTTTGTGCTATTATATATAGCCACAATGCCTTGATTGGATTTCTTTTAAGACTGCAATCTTGTTCTGTGAGACAGCAATGATTAATTTCAAAAGAACTCATATGATCAGGTCTGCTTGGCTGTGCTTCAGAAATCAGAGCCTAGAGTGCCAGTGAGTACTACCTATTCAGGTTAATATGCGTTCTGTATAATTAAAAACAGATAATCCCACTGACTCCATAGCCAGGAAACTTTTCCAAATGCCTTTTCTGTCCCATGAAGCCCATCTGTGGATTTCCAAACTTGCAGTTGAATACTAATGGGGATGCATGAGCAACTCACTCCTAGTGGAAGAAAAAGAATTAAGCATCTTTTTGACTGCATACCTGCTAATGAAGGTGAATGCCATCCTGCACAGCAGAGGATTCTTTAAGGCATCACTTCTGCATCATAAAACATGCATACAACTAAAACTGTGCAGAAACTGGAGAATTAGAAGACCAGGTAGCAACCCTATTTCATACCTCATAAAAGCATCAAATGTTCTAGCAAAATTCACAAAGACCTATTATCTTCCCTTAGGTATAAAACCAACTTTTTCAGTCTTCTCAACCTCCAATATTTTACATACAGCACTAATCTTAGGAGAACAACAGTAATTTAAACTTGAACAATACAGAGGTCAAATGAGGAAGTGAAACATTCCATTTTATAACTGATGGTCATTCCAATTAGAAAAATAACCATATTATTTTCCCCTCATTTATTTTAGGAGAAGTACAATACATTGCAAATATCACCCCTGGAGAAGCAAAAAATTAGGACTGACATACAAATATTTCATAAGGAAAGGGCTGGATGCAGGGGAATGACCAACACACAGCTCGGGAGGCAAAGCCATTAAATCCAGCTTCCAAGAATCATGTGTCTGGAATTAAAAGTACAGCATTTCAGCATGTTTTTCACTAAAGAAAAAAAAAATTCCCTCAACTCTCCCTCACTTTTCCAGACATTGAAAAATTATACCATAGAAGATGTCGAGAAACACTATAGCACACAGTTGGAATTGCAATGTGTGCAGTTTGTGATGAAAGCCTATGCCATGTTTATTAGAGGCCACTCAAAGTGTCACACTTTCCTGCCTTGTCCTTCACACTTCACTGTCACAGGGAAGTGGACAAACAAGTTTACAATAAGACATTATTCCATACAGCTACAGTGCATGTTTTGATGCAGCATTTGGTGCCCAGGACATGCTCCTGAAAGACATTCTTGCCACCACCAGGAACTTTTGTGTATCTATTTCATCAATTATTCTACCAACTTGTGGGTAGAGACCAGTTAAAGAAAATACAGTTCTAACTTTCCTTATGTGCCAGCAAAATAAGTAACAGTGCTATCTGCTACTTCAGCATCTTAAAGTTGTTTTAACACTTCTGAAAGGTTACAGGATGAGAGCAAGACCAGAGAAGCTGTATTTCAGTATTCACAGTGTATTCCTAAGAAGCCAACACACCCTCAGCTTCCATATCCATTTCAACACTTCAACACTTCTGTAGCTCCAAAGCAAAAGAAGCGCCAGTGAATGGAGTAGCAGTACCTGCTTTATCTCTCTTCATATGCCTCTCCCCAGTATCACCAGAAGGATATAGATAACTCCATTTCTGTCCAAGCTATGCAAGCAGAGGGCAGCCTTCACTCTTGGAACAGTATTCAAATATGATGTGTCTCATGAGCTGTGTCTCTTCTCCAAAGTGAAAAATGTTATAAATAAGACAACTAAGAGCTGGATTACAGCAGAACTTTATCAGTATATATTCTATAGCAATCATTCATTGTCAGGTATGACATTCCTACTGAATGGATTTTTAAAAGTTTAAGGGTACTATAGCAAATAAGAGGGGTCAAAACACTGAAACTGGAGTCAACTTCCACTGAGAAGGATGGGGCAAAGACTGGTGGAGCCATGACATACAATGAAAGCAACTACTTTAAACTCAGAGTGACAATTCCAAAAAGTTTAGGAGAACTTTTCATGTCTTAATTCTGAAATGTAAGAACATCTTTTTCTAGTGTACTGTGTGAAAACCAAGCAGTATTTGTTGTTTGTATCTGTGTATAGAATGGCTGAGCTAATAAAGAGGCAGCACCATGGCCACATGTAGGCTCCAGATTGCCAACATGTGCAGCCAAGGCTTGCTTGCTGAACTAGCTCCTGAAAAGTGTCAATACATTCCTATCCATGTTTAAATTCCACTTTCAGGATCCTTTTGTTGTTACACAAGAAAAGCAGTGATAAATTAACACATGACAGGATTCAAGCTTAAATACACATTAAAATACCATTCACTATCGAAGTATTGCAAAAGAATGACACTGAGTCTTCATAATGGTTAGACTCAGCAAATTATGTCTGTCTTTTAGGATGTCTTACTGGAAACATTTCAACTCCCCAAGACAATTTTGATTCAGCCAGGCTGGAGCAGCCACACAGAAGCTGTGTTTGCAGAGTACAAGTGTGGGGGCCTTCAGCAAAGTTAAATCCAAACCAAACTAAAACAAAACTGACAGTGAGCTCAGTCGATAAGCATGGAACTCCAAACAGCTGTGGCCAAGAGCCTGCTTGACCATACCCTGTGTCACAAAGGTAAGCTCAATTGGGAGAACCTTACTTTCCTCCACCATGGGAAATGCTACGAGTGGAAACTCGGTGGATTTTGAAAGAAACCTTTCCCATTTGTCCCAATACACAAACTGGTATCCAGCTACATTCTGAACAAAGGTACCAACAAGCACTTGCCTGAAAAACCAACACTTGCCTGAGTTTCCCCCATTTATTAGAAGAAACTGTTTCATTCTTAATGCAGAGAAAGAGACTTTCTTCAGAACTAAACAAAGGGAGACATCTAACTAGTAAGCAGACCAGCAAACCAGCAGCTGGATCTTTGATGCATATTCCATTGTCTCAGCCTACTCCAAGCCTGTGTTCATCTCACAGGCTGCCAGCAGGTACAGGTGCCACTGACAGGAGGCAGACAGCTGCTGTGCTGTGCTCACAAACACACAGCACTAGGTGACTTCCTTTTACTTACAGGCCAGCCAATTTTCTGTAGTGACAGCTTTTTCCTCCTAAGTTTCTGTGTATTATGCTAAAATACCAGCAAATTATACTGAGCAATAAAAGGACAAACAACTATGCGAGCTGTTGGCATTTTGAAATTTAATTTAAAAGTTAGAAGCTTCCCTCTTCCCTCATCACTTTAAAGTTATCTTGGACAAAAATTTAAGGTTTATTTTACTGGAAGTATTAGCAGACTAGAATTAAGAATTGTTTACAAAAAGACTTCTCCAATCTTGCTCAGCTATGCATATCTTCTCCTAGCCTAGCAGAAGTAACTTATGCCAGTAGCAATACACTTCATCAAATCTGAGGCAAAAAAATGGACTTGTGAATCCGTTGTTTCATGAAAGACAAACTATTTGGTAGAATTATAGTAACAAGCCACAGTGGAGGTTCTGGCAATGCTGCCATCTGACAACAAGTGACATTTTCTAAAAAAATAAAGACACAAACCAACCAGTGTTTCTCTTACCTGAGCTGCAGCTCTCAATGAACTAACAGGAAGATTCAAAGGGTGGCAGTCATAAACAGGTAGGGGAAAACTTAATTAAAATATTAAGCTATTAAAAAAATAACAAGAAAAACAATAAAACCAAACGGCCCTGATTTACAGCTGGAAGCAGCTCATTTCCTCCAGGGGAGTCAGCAGCAGCTGTAATTACCTGCTGCATGGATTTACGCTGGCCAGGGAACTACCACTCCCTTCAGCTGCTAGCAGCACTCTGCTGCTCCGGGCCAATGCACAGTGTTTACACCCACAGCTGATCACTGCAGCTGATTTTCGTGCCTTTTCCCACCCAGCACCCCGAGGAACTTAGCTACTGTCAGCAATTCAAGTAGTACAGAAGTCACTTTTTACTTAGGAAGTGCATAAAAAGAGAAGGGTAAGCCCAAACAGTTGCAAGAAGTTTGGGAAACACTCATCTGCCCTATCCACTACTTCATCAGCAAAGATTTGTGTTAATTCAGACAAACAGGCCTGACACTAGGGACATGCTATTTTTCAAAGTTTATAAAAACTTTCCTATCTAGACACAACAGAGGCATAAAGTAAGTCAGGGCCAGAAATCACACAGATATTCAAACACTAATTCCAAACACTAGTTACAAAAGACTTAAGATTTCAAACTGCTTTACTTCATTCTACCCTGATCTAGTGAAAACATCACGTCTCTTTCCTCCAGCCATTGCTGTTTCCAAGCAAACATCCAAATCCCAAAGGTGGTATAATACAGCCACACCGTACGTTTGTGGGGCACTCCTGGAAGATTTCCCTAAGGCACACAGGTCACAGGATTAGAAAAATCATTAAGCATCTGAAAATGTGCTCTCTGTCCATACTAAAATTTGGCTTAGCTTATTGAAGTGGAAAAAAGGTTCTGGCTGGCTGTGCCAGGTTTCCCATGTAGAGTGGTACATTTTCAGATGTCTGGTTATGTGATGGGGAATCCTTCCCATTGGTAAATGATATTATCCCCACCTTAACAGAATAAAAGCATATGCAGCAGCAAGCCCCTTCTGGGGGAGTGAGTGTGTTTACACTGTCTAGTAACACAGTAAGGTCCTTCTTTCATGCTATGAATTTATCAAGGTTTCACTCTGTGCAAAGGTAGATTCTTCTTCCTCTCTGCCCACCAGAACATTCAGCATGAAGTTACGTATCTTCCTTAAGACTCTCATTTACTTTGTAAAAAAGCTCAAGTATGTATTTCTGATGCAGAATATGAAGTTAACTATACTCTCTGATTAGCCTATGTTTTATTCCCCAGCTGTTCTGCAAGCAATTATCTCCCAATCCCATCCTTATCCTGCATTCTTGAGAAAAAGACTTTTTCCAGGGCATCACTTAACCATGTAGTGGGCAAAGGCATACAGCATACCCTGTGTATTTGGATTTTGTTTTTTTCTATGAACGAGGAAACACAGCATCAGTCTGATGATTTCCACTTCTTCTGTGAACATTACATTATTTATACAATGGAAACCACAGTAATTAAAAGTAAGCACCAGCCATATGTGTCAGTATGAAATTTGGAAAGTCTAGTCAAAAGAATAATGACCAGGTGAGTTTATTTTTAAAAATCACTAGTTATTTTCAGGTCACTTAATATTACAATGCTTCCTATTGCTTTTGGAATGTATATATAATATATTTTGAAATACAGATTTCCAAAGAGGCAGCCCTGTTCTCCCAGCTGTCATGGGAGAGGGAGGCACTGCATGGCTACAGCCCCTCAGCTACTGCAGGTCTCAGTCCCAACCACCAGTGTCCACCTTCACTGACATGTACTCAAGGTTTTAAAGAGTTATTTTGTCATGAAATCCTACATGGAGACAAGGTTTCATTTAGCTACCTCCCAGCAAGTAGAGGGTCAGCATTCAGACTGTCCTGTGCTGGGTGTTTTGTGACAGGAAAGCTGATGTGGGCTTTGCTCAGGCAGCTGCAGCAGGGCCAGTCAACTCAAATTAAAGGCTCTACAGACAGTAACACGCTTATACGTGACCAAGTCAGAGACAATGTACAAATTAAAATTAACTGCACCAGCAGTGTTACACCATGAGATTCAGAAAACATATGCAAAGCAGCCTCAGCTTACTTCTGAGTCACACTTAAGGCCTTTAAATATTTAGCACTAGAGCAAAACCTTTTTAAAGCTGTTTCATACATCACTGCTACTACTGTAAATATGAACAGAGGTTCACCAGCACTCTCCAAAGGAATCAAATATCCAGAAGTTTATGAAGTTTTACAAACTAGTAAGTTGTCCTTACTTCACATCCATTTCTCCATTACATGAGTAAATAAAGACTGGTCAGAGAGGGATAGAAACCGTAAAAGCCAGTTCAGCAACAAGTGTCAGCAGGAACTAGGGAGAGATATCACTACTGAGCCCCTATGAGTATTTCTGATTGTTGAACCTATTCTATGAAAAGGAAAAACGGATCAAAATCAGCCTTCAAATGCAACGTGAAATCCCAGTAAAAAAAATTAAAAAAAAAAAAAAGGAAAAATAGAAGAATGAATGACTCAAAAAATAATCCCTCCTACACTGCTGGCAGCTACTTGAGACTCGAGTTACAAATGTGTTCAGATTTATTAATTCAGAGGGCTGCCTGAAGAGGGAGAGATTATGAAAAAAAGTGAAATATCATTGACAATTAATTCATCTCCTTGTTCCCTCTGCTCCCCGCCCCCACCAAATTGAAGCTCAGAAAGAAGTCCTACTTCTGATCAATTGCTATAACCTTAAGTTATTCACAAAACAGGTAACTAGTACATCCAGAAGGAAAGAAGGGATGCTGCCTATCAACCTTATCGCTCTGTAATTTCACAATAAAGGATGCTACACACATCTNCCCGGCCCCGCGCACCTGCGGAGGGCGGGCGCTGGTGCCCGGGCAAGGCTGAGCCCGGCCCCGGCAGGGCGGCAGCGAGCGGCGCCGGGCACCTGAGGCGGCCGAGGAGAGCCGGGATCCTTCCCGCCCGAGGGAGGGAAATAGCGCAGGGCAGAGCCATCCCGAGCGGCGCTCTCCGCCGGCCCGGCCCGCGGCAGCGCGGCTCCCTCACCGCGGCCTCGGGGCAGCGACAGGGGACGGGCAGAGCCACCGCAACAAAACACTCCTTCTTGACGGTGGGGTTTTGTTTTGTTTGCGTTTTTTTGTTTTGCTTTTGCTTCTCTGCACGTTGAAGAGGCTCCGGAAACCTCTTTAATGTATTTATGCAGCGCCTTTATTCCCAGAGCAGTTTACAATGCGCAGCCCTGACTTCGGGCGCTGTGCCCTCCGGTGCCGTTCCCGGACTCCAGGTATTTCCAGGATCCAGGTATTTCCAGAATCCAGGTGTTCGCAGGTCGCTCAGCGTGTGTCCCCTNAAAAAAAAAAAAGGAAAAATAGAAGAATGAATGACTCAAAAAATAATCCCTCCTACACTGCTGGCAGCTACTTGAGACTCGAGTTACAAATGTGTTCAGATTTATTAATTCAGAGGGCTGCCTGAAGAGGGAGAGATTATGAAAAAAAGTGAAATATCATTGACAATTAATTCATCTCCTTGTTCCCTCTGCTCCCCGCCCCCACCAAATTGAAGCTCAGAAAGAAGTCCTACTTCTGATCAATTGCTATAACCTTAAGTTATTCACAAAACAGGTAACTAGTACATCCAGAAGGAAAGAAGGGATGCTGCCTATCAACCTTATCGCTCTGTAATTTCACAATAAAGGATGCTACACACATCTATCCCATCACCGGGCTGAGTCAGGCAGCATCCCCCACACATCATCACAGACAGCTCCTTCACAGCCTCTCAGCACCACCAGCAAAGCCTTCCCCACACACCTTTCCCAGGCACTTGATGGTTTTGCCAGGACAGCGGGCACAGAGGGACAGAGAGCCCCCGGCCCAGCCCCGGGGCACATCCCGCCCGCTGCTCCTGAGACACGGGCTGGCCAAAACCCACCTGCCGCTTCACCTTTCCGAGCTCCTGACTCAGGGGGCATTTTTGTGTCTGGGGTTTGGAGAGGGCTCTCCGAGACCCTTCCAACCCTTCTCCGTCAACACTCCCTCCCTCAGGCGGTTCCAGCCGGGCAGGGCGGCCCTTCCCCGCCTCAGCGGCCGCCGTCACCCCCTCACGCTCTCTGGGACCCGCNCTTTAATGTATTTATGCAGCGCCTTTATTCCCAGAGCAGTTTACAATGCGCAGCCCTGACTTCGGGCGCTGTGCCCTCCGGTGCCGTTCCCGGACTCCAGGTATTTCCAGGATCCAGGTATTTCCAGAATCCAGGTGTTCGCAGGTCGCTCAGCGTGTGTCCCCTTCCCGGGCACAGCCGCTCCAGGACAAGGGGTGACATCCCGACAGGGACACGCATTCCTTACCCAGTCCCCTCCCGGGCACAGCCGCTCCGGGACAAGCGGTGACATCGCGACAGGGACACGCATTCCTTACCCAGCTGGAGTGAAGCGGTTTGCTCAGGCAGCCCCGGTCCAACCTGGAAAAAACCCCAACAAACACCATTAAAGAGAAAAGGCAAGAAACTACTTGATACCTCAATTCTCAGTGCATCATATTAAAGGATTAATGGAGTTACTCAAAGCTCTGTAAAGATGTCGGGTGATGGTATTTTGATGTTAATTTTAATCACCTTTTGCATCCAGTCCCAAGGAGGCGAAGTGATGCACCTTTCATCTTCAACCCAAAGTATCTATCAATAGTTTCCCTCTAAAACTGTAAAAACTTGAGTCAGGATCTGTTGGACTTGGAATGAAATCCATATAGCAATTGATAAAAATATTTTTTTAAAAAAGTATTTTTCAAAATACCAATCTTGTAATCTAAGAGAAAAAAGCAAACTGGGGTTTTTTTTTAGTGATCTTTCACATACACTAAACTTCTAAAAGAACTTACCTGAAACCAGTTAGTTAAAATAAAATGAAGGAAAAACAAATTTTGAAAGTCTGTGGAGGTTACAGTTCATAAATTGGGGCCCAGTTGCAGCTTGCTGGTATGATATTCTTATAACTCCCTGTAATATTCCAAACCATGATGGTCTGCATGGAAAGTAGCTCGTGCCTCCACTAATCAAACTTCAGTCCCTGTTTTCAGTTAAATTATGTTATTTCCTACTTAATTAATTCAACTTCTCAGTATCCATTTTGGAATGATCAAATGCTAGGAGTAAAACCCTTCAAGGTGCAGGGGAAATTTCATTCCCAATTCACAAGGCAAAAGTGTTCAAGTGGATTTAGCTATCTACACATGGGTGGAACTGTGCAAGCAAAGCTTTCACTTCTGACTGGGAAATAGTGAAAAAACCAAACATTTTTAAAGCATAAATATAATAGAAATTTTATACACATCATAACTAAGTTGGAAATGTCTTGTGTTAAAGATACCAGTGTTTACTTTCAGCTGATTAGATGCTCGTGGACATTACATGTATAAATAAAAAAATAAGAATTAGTCACCACGTGCACATCAATATGAAAACCTAAGATACAACCTCAATTGTTACATTTTAGGACTCTCTTAGCAAAGAAGAAGCTTGTAAGTATTGGTGTCAAATAAGTATGATTTCCACACTGCCTGTTTTTAACATAGATACCAACCATGTTTGCTCTGCCATGTGTTGTATAAAGGCCTGACAATTTACAGTCATGTTCATCATCACTCTTAAAAGTGTCTTCTTTCATTTATTTGAAGTTTGTCTCCACCTTCTTTTTGCCTGTTGAAAGTAGTATGTATATAAGCCTCTGGAAGGCTTTTTGTGACTGCAGAAATGGGATATTAAGCATTTGTTTGAAGAAATTAATATGGTAAACAACAAAATTCCGCTAACGGCCTTCCAATAGTGAGGTGCAATCTATTTTAGCAAGAATTGCCTAGAGTGTTCAAACTTGGCATAGCTGAGTAATTATTTACTTATACACAAAGTGTGTAGTTGGAATTTCATAGTAAAATATTAAGCTGTGAGCACACATTCTTGCTACTTTTTTGATCCCAGTTCTAGATGTTTATCCGTGCATTACAGCAAATAGAAAACTTTGTTGTTAAAATGAAATTTCAGTTCTATTTCTCACTTCATTACTACTTTTTAAGGTTTCTTTAGGCTTGGCGTTTTCTGTATTTATATCCTACATAAAAGATTTATTTGTGACATTTTTCAAATGCAAGAATAAGTTCAGTATAGCTTTAGTTGAATCACTCACATTAGTGGTTTGCATTTTTATATCTCAAAGTTAGCTCAATGAACAGGACATGTTTTCAACCTGTAGTAAAGAAAATACCACCTCAAGTTAGCAAAGAAAGTTTTGAGTCAAGCGTAGCTTCCTAACCAATCCTGGAGTGTTCAGGTTCCCACCAAAAACTTATGTGACAGCTTTGCTTAAGAAATTAATTGAAAAAGTTCATGACACTGACAGAACAAAATCTACCAGTCTGAAATTGTGTAAAAAAGATCTTAAACCAGCATACTTTTTCCTTATTTTTAATAAAGTTGCACACATGGCAAATACACTGGGAAAAAAACCCCAAACTTAGAAAGCTACCGGAACCTTGATTATGGTGCCAGCTAAACTGGCAGGCTTGAAGCAAATCAATATTGTTTCAGTTGTTTCCTAAGGCTGGAAAACCAGACTGTAACTGTTGTAACCAAGCTAGATAAGCACAAGCTATTGGCACAGGCTTCATTGTACTTATAAAATAGGAGCCAAGAGCAAACTTTTTGGAGGATCAGCTGGAAATGATGACCATCGTGGAATTTTACAAGGAGAAACATAAGAATTATGCATTGGGTCATGCCAAAACTGCATTGCCATACTTAAAGAAAGCTTGCTATTGAAAAGCAGTAATTTATGCAAGGAGAATTACATAGGTGAATGTAATAGGTTATAATAATTTTCCTTTTTTTTTTCCCCTTCAAATTAAAACAAAAAATTCAGATCCAAACAACAGATCTAAAGCTAAAATAGATAATGGCAATGAGATCTGACACCCCATGTCATACAGGATCAGCTTCTCATCAGAGACACACAGTTTTTGTTGATTAAAAGCAAATGTGTGAAAACAGACATCAGCACCTCCCGTTGCAATTAGGAGCTGGCAACCAGGGACTCATGTATTGCAGTTCTGGCCTATTTGCCACTCATTTGTACTTTTTCTGACACCTTGCTACCCAAGAGTCTCTGACTGTAGGTGAGCAGCTAAGTCTGTACACAATTCAGGACTACTTGGAATGGGGCCAGTGAGCAGGTTCAGAGGGAACAGGAACTTGTTTACCTGGCTGCTGCTAGAAACACTGGCTGGAAAGGTGAATTACTGAGGATTTAGACACCTGACAGTGGGCAGCAGGAAAGCCCCAAACTGGTTCTGAGTATGGGCAGTGATGTTCTCTTTCAAAGGAGGAAGAAAGTGCTGTGGACCAAGCCAAGAGAGAAAGAAATTTTACCCTATTAACTCCATCCTGCAGAGAAATTATTTTACCATATGTTCATTTAAAATAAAAACAGTCGCTCTCTGACCACTGACTTGAATACAGAGCTCCCTCTCTGAGCCCTAAACACCCTGTTAAGAGGTCATTCTTAGTCTTGGGTTTTCCACCTCTGCTCTAGAGAGCCCCTGATTCCCTACATATCTGCCAGCATTTCCAAGGAGACTAAGCAAGCAGAATGCTGCAAATTTCTGAAGCAGCAATCAGGGCAAATTCTGTGTTTGTACTGAACTTGACCTGATGTCACCCAACACTGCAAAATGGCTCAGATAATTCTTTGGATTTCTGCCTCTTTTTTTCTGAGTTGCTGTCAATTTCTGGAGGAATAACAGAATCCTCACCTATGATTTTTGGAAAGGATCCGTTCCTAATCCCCAAAAATGATCTAGCAGAACAGAATGCAGCCTGTTTATACAATTTCTTAACTTTCCTCAGAGTTCCTGCAGCTATGTGTACACTTTGCTGCTCTCACAGGGCCATTGGCAAGCTGAGCCAAGCAGGTGGATGGATTTCTGCCCCTCTGAAGAAAACCCATGGACACCAAGGGGGTCCAGCAGGCTGTGATGGTCTGTGTGACCAGGGATCACAGCTCCAGCCTGACTCTCTAGACATCTTCAGCACTGCTTTCATTCATCCTCACAGGCCTGCATCCCTTTGAAATCTAGTAATGCAAATAACAGCAAAATCTCCATCTGAGATCCTGAGAGGTTTGTAATCAACTCCATTTTTTAAGCCTTGGTCCAAGTCAGTGGTGTGGATGAACCACGCAGCAAAATATCCCAGTAGAGCCCACAATCTATCAAGATTCTTGGAGACAAAACCACATGCAATAAGCTTTAGAAACGTGGCATTTTTAACCTGGCAGTATGATTCTAATGGCTGAACAACAAGGAGGGGGGCATGGAAAGAAAGGGCTGACTGTTGCTATAATGATACAGCATCAATCAACAGCACTCACCAAATTGTACCATCCTTGGCCGGCTGCACAAGGCTGAATCTGCTGCAAATATACTCCAGGCACCTGTGGGAGAGATCTGTAATGAGAATGATGGAAACCACGAATTTAATAGGTTTTATTTAGTGTTATCATATTTTACTGTATTAGAAAGCACAAGCGCTTTAAACCAGGTAAGCACATTGTAAAAACTTGTTTCAAGAATGTATTTTTTTTAATAATACACTAGTCTGTAATAACCTACAATAGTAACTCAAACTGATATTATCTAAAAAATGTAAGATCCAATATAATTCAATTAAATACAATCTAACAATTTTTATGCAAATGACTCCATCCTGCACGTTCCTTTATCTCTGGAGATCATTCTCAATTTCCTTTTCTGTAGCTTTTCTAGCACTACACTGCATTTTGTTAATATCACCACTGAAGCTGAAGACAATATTTCAACTCTTAAGCCTACCAGAAAATTATAGTTAGATTTATACTGGCTTTAGTCACACAACTTTGCTTTCCAATGATTTTTCAAAGTACTTTCCCAAAAAGACTAGAAAGTTCAGACAGGACACCAGCATTAATTTTGGTCTATTCTGAATTTCAAACTTGTTCTTGAGTCTATTAATAACCTTTGTACAAGAATGTTCATTAGAAGGAAGGCTGTTAGTGTGTCCTAGATTGCCAAACTTTTCCCATTTCGAGTCCCAGCTGCTTATAACTTTGCCAAACACTAAATGCTTGGGCTGAAATTTTCCATGCCATGTCTGTGTCTCAATCTGAGATGTGTTGGAAAATTTCATCTAAAATAAATAGAACAGTTTCCAAGAATGAGTGTTGGGTAGAAACATTCTGTTTTACTTAGGGGGGATGGAGTGGGGGAAGGGGAGCTGGGAAAAAATATCAAGAGATATTTTCACTGCAGAGCCCACTTGCTCTGATTCCCTGCCCTGAAATTGGCAGGAAGGGATAATTTTGTCTAGAATTACACTTTTTTTTTTTTACTTTCCCTGTGAAAATCAACTGAGTATGGACTACTTATAAGCCTTTGAAAAATTGCTGCCCATGTGAATTTACTGCACCATGGGATGGGAAAGAACTGCCTGATGGGCTGAGATCAGCCCCATGCACTGGAGGAAGTTGATTAATTCAGGAATCAGAAGAACAAGACTCAGCCCTGCAGCAGCAGCTGCAATTCTTACAGAGACAGGGAGTCAATGGGAAGAGAAACCTGGTTTAGACTGGTAGTGTTGGAGTCTGTAGGGACAAAGGAAGGCTGCAATGCTCAACAAACCCCATACAGCACACATGTGGCATCTCCAACTTCGATATCCAGATGATTTCAAGAGGCAGGGCTGTCCTGCCATCAGCCTTTCAAATGTACAGGGATATTCATCTTCATAAGCCATGAGAGAAAAGATGAGCAGAATTTCCAGATTCATGATGGACAACAAACTTTGTGTCCGGGTCAGTCATAAAGAATTAGCAAAATTCCAGCTTATCTGAACTTGGTTTTTGAATTGTGTAAGTTGCAGTTGCTTCCCATTTTGGTGTTTTAGCCGGCTTTGCTCCCACATTCCACAAAGTCCTGGCACAGCCATCATGGCTTTTTAATCCCTTTTGTGCTTAGCAGCCTCTGGTGTCTTCACAGGGACAACACACAGTCAGAATCACTCCAATTCCAGAGCATTCCTGTTCTCCTTCAAAGGCCTCTGGTGCAGATGGAAAGCCTTTGTTGTCCGTGTCATAGAACATCTGGCTGCCATCACCCACAATATTCAGAAACTGAAGATGTCTGGGGTGTTGTGGAAAAGGAAAACTGAATGGAGACGGGCAGCTTGTAGGCCTTGAGTTCAGGGCAAAGCCACAGAGCTTACTTGCTGTGGAGAAGTGATGGAAATTAGAGGATAAAGAACTGCATCTGCTTCTGCTGTAGAGGTCCTGTAGGGTGGGGGAAAAAATAATAATCATTTCCACAGCTAGACACCTAAGCATGTGATGCTTCTTTTCTGACTGGAGATTCAAGACAATCATGTGAGGGACTGCAGAGCTGTCACAGCTGGAGCTGAAGTAACTGGGAATTGCAGCTTAGGCATATAAAGTGCAATAATAAAGTGATGAGCTCTTGAAGCTCAGGAACCTTAAATTCAGCCTCTGATGTTTGTGAATGTTTTCAGCCTCAGGCAATTCCTATGAAAGACAAGCAAGTTGTTTTGCAGACCAAGCAGTTTCAGGAGGACCATGGAAGGGTGATTGTTGTAAAGGAGGGATATCTCTTGCTACCCATCACTGTCATCCATTGTTGTTACTTAATTGGCTGTGAGAATGGGTATTTGTGTTTTTATGAAACTGTTAGACTGTGTGAGTGAATGAAAACACCTTAAAAATTATCTTCTCAAAGTAACAGCATATACCACAAAAAAAAAAAAAACAAACAAACAACCCAACTCCAAAACCCACACCAGAATAATAAACTGAAGAAAGGAGAAAAATCATTTTACTACATGCTCCATGAAATGCTGCCTCAAAAAAAATCTGTCCTCACTTCCTTCAAAGCTGTCCTGCATAAAAAGGAAAGAGTGCAGGTTTTTTAGTTTGTGGCAGCAATAATAGTGTTTCATACATCAAATCATCTTTGAAAACCATCCCAATTTTACTTTGCAGTGTGGATAGATACAACTATCTTTTCATCTGGAAGAACTGTCAGTGAATCACACAGGTTACTGCACTTCTGTTATAATCATTAGGAGTAGAATTAGAATTTTTCAGTTGAACAAACACAATTCTCAGTCATGTCAATCTTGATTCTTAAAAGAAGAGTTAAGCATAAACTAGGCAACAGTATTTTTAAGTGGTTTTCTTTCCTGCTCAACTAGCTCAAAATGAAAAAACAGTCTAATTTTTTTCTTTTTTCTCCTCAAATAAGTGCATGAAAGATCTACACAATTTAAGCATTGCATAGTCTTTGTTCTGCATATGAACAATTTGAAAGAAATGTTTCTTATTGACTCAACAAAATACCCCAAAGTAGAGGAGAAAGAACTCAGTGCCATTGAGCACTCTGTCCTGACTTAGATCTCTTTCACACAAAGGCTTTACTGACCTGTGTAAAAGTTATTTTTTGCTTAACTCTATAGGAGTAATATGTTCAAAAACTAATGAATACTTTAGTAATTTAGGATACATATGTGAACACAATAAAAATAAATCCTAAGTTAAAAAATTAAGGGCTCTATGGTCAGGCATTTCAGTAATTCAGTGCACTAGTGATTTATCAATGCAGAAGAATTCTCTCTGGTGGCATAGCCAGAACCACTTGATGAAGGTTTCTGTTCCACAAAGAAAATGCTCAATCAGTCATCATGCCTGAGCTAAACAGAGAATAACTTCACTTCCTGAATGTCTCAGGGAAGAGCTTGATCTCAAACTCATATTGCACAATTCTTTACCATGATTTGGCTTGTTTAGAAATGAAGAAGGAAATACACGACAACTACAGTGCATATAAACTTTGCTAAATGCCTAAGGAACATTCACATTGTTAAATCTTTTTAATGAGGGAAGAAATCTTAACTATGCTAAGACACTGTGGATGCTTAAGTCTCCTTAGGAATTTAGAGTGGCCCAGCCATGCTAAGGCACTAAGAGCTTAAAGAAACATTAATTGGTTAATAAGCCGTAAATTCTTAACCAATCTTAAAAGAGTTAAGTGCTATAATCCCAAATGCTTGATTCTTTTAGCCAGTCAAAACAATCAATGAGATCAAAACTGCGAGTCTCTGAAGTTCAGGATAACTTTCCTTTGTATTGCTGGGCTGAAGTCTGCAACCAAAGTCTGAATCCATGCTCAACCAAACCTTCATGGCCAGGGACTTGAGCCTGCTTGGAATTATTCTCTCTCTGCCCTGTGGATGAATTTGTACTAAGAGTTCAGTGTTAAAAGCTGGTTACTTGAAATGTTATCCAAACCTCTTTTCTGATTTTTTTTTTCAGCTGATATTTCTTACTAGTAAAGGCAACCATCGAAACTAGAAATTATAATTTAAAAGACATTGTTTAAAGAGGTGGCATTTCTATCACTTCAGTGGAAGGGCTGGGACAAACATGCAGCTTCCATGAGCTAATCTGTCCAGCTCTGCCCTGTTCCAGTCAGTTTTACTGGAACAAACTGTAATTATGCCCTTCATTTAATGTTTGCTCTTGCCTGAGTGTAACTCAGCTTAATGGTGCAATTTCTGTGGATTTAACAAACTGCTCCAACAAGACTGGTCTGAGGCCTGCCAGAGGCAAGGCAAGAATCATTACTACTCTTTATTATACTTACAATTCATAACTGGAATGTAGCTTCTTTTCATCCAGCAACTTATAATTCCTAAAACTTTGAAGTCTAAGAAGGCATTGCAAGTTGTACAGTACCTACCCATTACAAGTTTCCTGGATTCTGAACAAAAACATTTAGGTATTCAAAAATTGCAAGGCAAATCTCTGTTACACAGGATAAATAAATTTGTAAAAAGGTTGTTTTCACAGAGGCTAACACTCTCTAAATAGCTTTTAAAGGCACTTATCTATCAGTAGATACTTTTGAAGGACCATTTATGCTTTTTAGGTATGAGAACAGACTAATTTTTCCATCCTTTATTATTGCTGTAATTAGATTAAACTGTTTTCAAAACTCAAGTTATTGAAGCTATATGTATTATAGACATAAACATCACAAACACACAGAGGCATTTCTATATACATTTCAAGATTCTCTTGGCTGGCACGAAGAAAAGGGTAGAGAAACAAAAAGATAGAGGATAGACTGGCAAAAGGATTGTCTCTGGTGAGGAATTGTCTGAGCCATCAGCTGCTCAGCACACCCAGGCAGGTTCCTGCTCAGCCTCACTCCAGCCCGTTGGGTTTGAGCAGAACTCAGATTCCTGATTGCCAATCCTTTCTAGCCAATTTTGCCATGTTATGGTTTATCTGCCTACTCACTTTTCCCAGGATAAACTGATTCAGGTTATTCAGGAATTTTTTTTTTTGTTTGGTTTGGTTTGTTATAAAATCACATTTCCTCCAACCTTTATTTGATTGTTGCCACTACAGAGACTTCTGGACAGTGAACAACTGCAGCTGTTACAGTGTTTTTCTTAGAGTTTTGAGGGAAAGATTGAGGAGAATCAGATCCTCGTGTACTGGAATCTTTTCCTTTCCTTCCACCTCACTCTACTAAAGGAATAGCATCTCCCAGATATATCTGATACCCCCCTTGTGTACCAAACACTGATGGGTTTGCATATTTGTAGTTAACAATAAAGGGTTGTGCCCTGGTATTTACTCAGTGTCAAAGCCAAATTAGTTGTTTGATGGTAGGAGCTACTCAACAGGTGCCAAGGTTGAAACTTTAAGAGTCTGTGAATGCCATTTTGTTTAAATAAATTGGTAACTCTGCGTTCAGCAATTTGCAATTAAGCGTCTGAGAGTGGCTGGTGCTGAAACCCACTATGCATTTACTTTCTGTTTGCACTCAGCAGGTCTCATTTAGGTCATTATTGTTTCCTGTATTCAGCAGCAAGAGACAAATAAAGAGCTTCTTTCTTTTCAGAAAGGTCGCTGTTTGTGTTTCTGCTTCTGATACAAAAATTTGTACTGTGAATTCTTGTTCCACTTCCTTATTTTGACAGCTTCTATATCTCCCTATGGCTATTTATAAAATAAAGGTGGGGATTTTTTTTCATGGCATGGTGACTTTTCCCTGCTATTTGCTAATTATCTGATGCCACAAGAAAAATAATTAATGGATAGTCTACAGATCTAATGAATTTGAATGCATACTTACAATCTAATGAAGTCTGTGGGTCTTAGGGCACAGTTGAGTACTTGGCTGTGTGTAGAAGAAAGAATACAATTTAAAAAAGCATGCAAGCTTAAAACTTAAACAGATTCAAATACACAGTGTCAGAAGTAATCTCTGGAAAGGTGTATGTATTCTACCAGGGATGTTGCTTTTACTTAATAGTTGCATTTAATTCCTAATTTACGTCCTTGTGACACCCTCTTCTCTCCCCCATTCTGCATATATGCAGAGAGGGAGCAATCTGTCAACAGACAGACAAATACGAGGTTTGCAAGACTTTTCTAGCAGCAGGCATGCTTTCTGTCTTCTTAACATCAAACAGTGCTAGCCTGTTGTATTTTTTCCTAGCAGCCTTAGGTGGAAGAAACCAACTTCCATTTGTGCAACTTGCAAAGGCAAATGGAGCTAACTTCACAATCTCATGCAGGTGCTGAAATGAATGAGCAGTGTTGCCCTGTTCCAGGGATGCCATAACAAATAAATGAGAGCACAGAGCAGTACACTGCAGTGCCCAGGGGATGGGCCCCCTTTGCTTTCCTCCCCAGCTTTTCTCTGGTGAGGATTTACATTTCTGGGCTGTGCTGATGCTGAGACCCATCTCTGGGCCAGTGCAGGCTCTGTGCAGCACCTGGAAGAGCAGCATCACCATGCACAAGCCTGGGAGATGGACAGCTGCCCATTAGGCCCCCAACCTTTAAACTGAGGAAATGGGTTTAGGTTACCTGGCTTAAATTGCATCCTTGTTTTTCAATACCATTAACATTTAGAAACTCTTATCCAAACCATAATTTGGATGATTATGGACCAGAGTGGCTCATCTTAGCTCCCCAGTAAGACTCGTTTATTTAACACTAGTATTGAAGGAACTGGAGTAAGAGGCCTGGAAAGGAAGCAAGAGCAAATATGAGGATTCCAGGTCTATCATATTACATCAGTTTTAAACTAAGGGAGTATTTTATATCATGAGAATACAAAACCCAGTAATAAAACCCTAGCAGCATCCCTCTTTAGCTAAACCAACAATATTTTCACTTCTAGAAGTTCAGAATCATTCAACTGCCTTTTCATAGACGTGTATGTGCATGGCCATATGTTCTTCTTTATCAGCCTCCAGTATGAATGTGGAGCCAGAGACAAATGGGAGTGTCACCTACAGTCAGGGCTGGAATAGCCTATAAATAAATAAATAAATAAATAAATAAGACCCACGAAACCAAACCTACCCCAACAAAACACCTTTTCAAAAGTGAGGTTGTCGTGAATGTGCTAAGTCAGACCCTTAAAGTCTTTTCAGCTGCACTGGAGGTGTGGAAAACAATCCCTTTAAGACAATATTCCAGACAAAGACTTTGTGGTGACGTGGGGGTTAATTACAAACAACAGAGGCTCATTATCCATGCCAGAATGTTGTGTTCTCACACAAAAGGGGCTCTCACTTGTTAAATGTCTAGCCTAGACTATCAGAAATTGCATTACACTTGCTGCCCCTCCCCTTATTCCCGGACTTTCTTACTCTGGCCTTTTTTTTTTTTCCCCTTCCTCCCATCTCTATTGAAAGACAGTAATTAAACACTAAAGCCTCTCAGTTTCTGCAGCACTGCGGGGGAACTCCTCCCTGTAATAAGCACCAATTACTGGCTGCGACTGCAGCTGATGAAGGATTATCCTCTCACTGAGCTACGGCAAGCTCTAGAGTATAATCTTCAATTAGTTCAATTCATGGAGCACACTGGCAGGCAGGCCACTACGTTTCCCACGACTTACACAAACAGCCTTTCTTTGACACCCCCCAACTCTGCACAGATGGTCCCAGCACTGTCTGTTGCAAAGTTCAGTGCATCTGGCCCCTAAACCCACCTAATGCAGGCAGCAAAACAAAGCCTGGGACTCAAGTGCCCTACAGTACCTATTTGTTTCAGTAGCAGCAGGCTGGCCTTTTTT